>VZTF01002331.1:1733775-1977816 GCA_013397755.1 Cnemophilus loriae | reverse complement strand
GCTGCCCTGCCCTGCCCTGCCTGCGCTGCCCTGCCCTGCCCGCCCTGCGCTGCCCTTGCGCTGCGCTGCCCTGCCCTGCCTGCGCTGCCCTGCCCTGCCTGCGCTGCCCTGCCCTGCCTGCGCTGCACTGCCCTGCCTGCGCTGCGCTGCCCTGCCCGCCCCGCGCTGCCCTACGCTGCCCTGCCTGCCGTGGGGGAGCGCCAGGGCTGCGCACCTGGGACAAGGCTGCGGGCACTGGCTGACGTGGCACGGAGCTTTTGGGGCAAAAGTCCTGTTCCGGGGTTGTGAGGCTGCCGCTGGTGCAATGGGGCGGAGAGGGAAAGTACGATATAGCTTCTGTTGTGCTTTGGGTATTTTTGCTGCGCAGCTCTAAACCAGCTCTGGTGGCTCTCATTGCACCCTGCTAGAAATGATTTGTGGGCTGTGTTATTAAATGCCTACAGGACTCAAGAGAGAGGTTTGTTCCAGAGCCTGGGATAAAAACAGGCAGCCAAGGTATGGCAGGTCTCAGTTCAAACCTTTCAAATAAATTCCCAGTTTCTTACATGAAAAAGGAAAACAACCCAAGGAGAGTAAAAAAATGTTTTTTTCAGAATTACTATCAGCCGGTGGTGAAGATGCTCATTGGGCACAGGGGAGAATTGGCTGAAAAGCATCCACGTCTAGAGCTGTAATCCTTCCTTGCTGCATCTTAGGGTAATTCCCTCCTTGCAGCTTTCTCTGCACTGTATGCAGGAATAGCCTCAGGGAGAGTTGTGGTAGGGAAAAATCTTTTTCCCTCCCCCTCTGCTAATAAGAATTTGGGTGCAGCTTTAGCTGATGGCAATTTGAACTTTCCTCAAACCAGGGAACTCATGTATAGGCTGGAGAAAAATTAAAGGAAATTCTTGTGCTTTCCAAAAGTGAATCCCATCTTCTTGTATGACTCTTCTCACGTTGAAAGAGCCAAGTTTGTTAAGTATGGAGTAAACAAACTGCTGCTTTAGTTACAAATTTCATGTAGAAATGAATGTATTTGAGGTGTGTGTACACATATGGTGACTCTCACTGTGCGCCCGAGCGGTTCAGTGTCTTTATGGCAGGCGCTGTCTTTGACAGTAATTATTTCTGAGAGCTCAAAGATGCCTCTTGCCTGGTGTGACAGATTTTGGTGACCATGTACAGCTGTCTCTGACACCTGCTCTGTCTTAAAATGACAGTCACAGAAGAAGTTTTAGCAAATGATTTGAGGAAAAAGAAACATATATGGAATTCACGATGGTCTGCCCCAAAAGGAACCCCCATAATTCAGATATATTTTCTTTGTGCAATCATATGCTGAGTTGCTCAGCATACACTGGTGTGCCTGGAGTATCTCCAGCAGATCTGCTAAGCCCTGCAACTATGTTTTGGTGAGCAGCCAGTGCTCCACAGGCTGTGGAGGGCTGGCCAGGTGAGCACAGGGCAGGCGGTTGAAGCATCCCTTTCAGCCCTCACAAAGCCACCCAGTTGCAGAGTAACTGATCAGGGCTCAGGTTTTGCCCCACACAAAAGGAGTGTTTCAGAGCAGACACAGTCACCAGGGTCCTGCTGTTGTGCTCAGCTCTGCAGATGGGACGTGCTCAGAGAGCTGTGTGTCCCAGGGGAGCATCGCTGTACCTCTGCACAGAGCGTGTCACCTGCTCTGTCTGGCTAATTAGAGGGGCATTGTTGCTGCTGAAAGGACTCTTATTTCATCTCATCCTCTGATCTTTTCAGGTCTCTGCCTCAGCATAAGGCTCTCTAGAAAACCAAGGCTGAAGCCTGGCTTTGCCCCTGAGGGTGAGACTCAGAGGGACCAGAGGTGATTTGCCACCCCGGGAGGGTGATTTGTTACATGGAGGGGCACGGATGAGTGGTTGTCTCCTCCTAAATGAGAAAGAAGAGTTTTAGCAAAGGGACTACCATTGGAAGTGAAATCGTCACCATTTTTGGCTACCTGGAAGCTGAAATCATACATTGTTGAGCACAACATGTAGCTGAGCTGCAGCAAAATATTTGTGCTTGTAGACATGGGGACAACCCCCAAATGCATGTTACCTTTTGAAGGGGGGGAGCTACTGGAATGGGGCAGTTCACCTCAAAAATAAATAGGTAGGGTGGGAAAATGGGAGGACTCCAGAAGAGCTGTTGAATCTGCCAGGGCAAGGGCATTTATGTCTTTGTGCTCAAACAAGATTGGGTGGGGTCCATGCCCTGACCTGACCTCAGGTGAGGCTTTTCCTCCTGCTGTGAATGTACACAACTTCCTAGGCCAGCACACAGTGTCCTTTAGGTGTTCATCTGCATCCCAGGGACCAGGATGTACACTATTACAGTCATCCCCATTATTAGAAATGTTTCAGTTTTCAGCTGGCTTTGGATATGCTGGTTATTTCAAGCACAGGGTAATCTATGATTTGGATTAACTGTCCTTCCAAATATCATAATGTTTCATAGAGGGAAGATGAAGGTGCTCGTCATGGTGAGAAATCTTTGCAAAATGGCCATGAAACTGAAGCTACTTATTGCTCTTGAGGCAAACTGTGAATGGCTCATCTGAGTTTAATGTGTAAGAATATCCCTATCAGCCCGTCAAGGAGAAGATTAAACATTTGAAGTGACGTGACAAAATCCCTGCATATCATGTCAGGAATTTGGGGAAGGAATTAGACTTAAATGCTCACTAGAAATTTCAGCATTCAGGTGGAGATGTACAGATGTGATGCATGTTGTATGCTTTTTTTTTTCTAGGTGCTGCTCTTCCTTTTTTACGCCTTTTTGGTGTTGTAACCATTCTGTATGGGCCCTCAGCCCTTGCAACAGAGGAAATATAAAACTTGATTCCAAGCTTGAAGTCAGGGGTGAATTGCCTCAGATTTTGGGAGGCTGTCGCAAGCCTGCTCCCGCCGTGCTGAACTTAGTGGAGGATGTGCTGCAGCCTGTGGTCAAGCCCATGTTTTCACCTCTAGCTCTAAATGACCTTTTTCCTTTCCTCAATAGCCCTGAACAGTAGTTGTGTCATCCTTGCATGTATTTGTCTATCGTAAGTTGAAAGGCAAAGCTTTGGATTTCATCTTTGGTCTCTGGAAACATGAAACATATTTCAGGGAAAACAGCTGGCTTCCCTTCTGTGGAGTTTCACAACGGATGAAGTCTGCAAAATAAGGCTTGTATTGTTGTTGCAGTCGCTGTGTTCTTTTGATATTTTCTTTTTATTTTTATTTCCATAATGAGATTAAATTCTAGACGCTGCTTCTTCCCTTGGGAATAGTTTTAAGGCAGCTCTCTTCCTAAACCGAAATTATTCACTGAGGAGGATTTTTTGCTGAGATGAGAACGAGGAGGTTGGATCTGGGACTGTTGTCATGGCTTGGAGCTCTTTGAAGCTCTTCATCATGAATCATTAAAAAGGGCTGCAATAAGATGGCAAAAGGGAGAAACGGGTCTTTGTGTAGGTGATTTGAGAGTCACCTCTAGATATGCACAAAAGGATTAATCCCAACTGTGACTTTTTACATTGAGAAAATAGTAAGTTGTGTTTAATTTCCTACTGACTCATTTCCTTGCATGTTACAACCTACCATTGGTTTTTATGTGCAATCACAGCTTACACTTTATACAATTTTGTTAATAGGCATTTGAACTTTGAATGGCTGTAGGTATTTATTTTGTGCTTAATCACACAACAAGTTGGGTGGCTTTCTTTACCATCCACCCCGATGCTTGCTATAGTGTAGAGGGAATAATGTGGAGGTAAGAAAGGCAATTTGTTTGATCTGACTCACATTCCTGATATTGCTGGCTAAAGCCTTGAGAAGTCCCCATAGGGTTATATGGGATGAGAGATGGTTGGGACAAGCATGGGGATGGCATGAGTCCTGTCCTTGTTTGTGTGTTCTCCTTTTCCCAATTGTTTTTTAATTCTTGAGTCAGACTGACAGAACTGAGGTGAGGATAGGGTGTTAGTGCCCAGGTGTGCAGTTAGAACATCACAGCACTGGACAACACAACAGCCATTGGATGGAAAACCCTTCTTTTTGCCCCAGGATTGGAAACACACTGTGCCATCCTGATTTGCTGATCATATCTCTGTTTGTATGGGGGTAGTTTAGGGATCATCTGTGGGTGCCAGCTTTTCCAGTGAAAGGCTTTAGGAGTAGAATAGGGTGTTACTGTACATAATGAATTACAGGCAGCCTCTCTGTGTGCTATTAATGCCACTTCTCTCAATAGGAGTGGCTCTGCTGCCAAGCCATCCATATTCAAAAGCACAGGGAATGTGGAAAACTGAACCACAAGGTGTTTTATTCTTGCAAGACAATAGGACCAAATGAGATCAGCACCTGAAAAGTTTCTAATCCAGTCCCAGGTGAGCACTTGCTGAGGTGGGGAGCTGTGACAGCAAGATCCACGAATGTTCAGGCGTGAGAAAACCCATTCCTGACACTTCTCCTTTCTGCAGCTTGTTAGAGCTGGGCATAATTTCAAACATTTCCAGGAATGGCAGGAACATGCTTCAGCACATCCGCTTCCAGCACTGGTTCCATGGGATGAAAGTCCCTTAGGAGAGCTGGTGGGCAGGAACCTGCTGAAGTGTCCACATTGCAATGGTTTTATGGGCCTTAATACAAGGAAACTGAGACTGTGGGGGAGGGCAGCGATGCTTGGTGTGTGTGGGGCTATTTACCATGAGCTGCAGCGGCAGGAGCAGAGCCTGTGTGCCCTGCTGGCGCTCTGGGTGGGAGCTGCAGTGCCTGGAGGCTGATGGCCACTGCGACAGCAGATCTGGTGGCAGGGACATATTTGCAGCTCTTCAAGGCCTTTTGAAAAGCCCTGCAGTGAGAGTCTTTTGTGTTGTCTTTTAGGAGGGCTTTCTGAAGCAAAAAGATGAAGACGTAAAATGATTGACACACGTGAAATTGCAGAGGCAGAGCCATGCAGGGTGTCAGATCCACCTTTCTGCTGCACCTCATGTCCTGCTCCATGACCCAGGAGGGGGCATCCAGGCATGGAGCTGCCCTGGGGATACCACACACGAGGAAATGATTGGGAGGGAGTGACTGCCCCCCCGGGAAGACACGATGATTACTTTGATGTATTCTGTGGTTGTTCTCTCTGGTGGCTTCTGGCATCTCTGTTTTGGACTTGTGGCTTCATGTTTCCAAAAAAGCCCAACACCCAAAAGTCTGTGGGTGTGTGGATACAGCACTGGACAGAAGATCTTCCCGGCAGCCTTTGAGAAGTTTGTTTTTGTGCATGTTCCTGGTGACTGGGAGCTGTTTACATTTGGCCACAGAGTAACTACAGCAGCAAAACTGCCCAGCAGTTACCCAGAATTACAGCCATGAGATAAAAATGGTCATAATACAGTGATTAGGTATGGAGGGACATCACCTCACAGCATCTCCCGTGGTGACGTGCAGGAGTGCCTGGGCTGCCATCGGAGGTGGGTGCCTGCAAGGATGGGAGTGCCAGGACCAAGCACTGCAGCACACTGAGCCTGGCTTGGGCACGAAGCCACAGCATCTGTAGGTGTCCATGAGGCTCTGCAGGGCTTCTCCCACCCCCTCAGTGCTTTCTGTAATGTGCAAAAATCCCTTGCAAGCTTAATGAAGCCCACTCTCCTGCAGACAGGAAGGGTGCTCCCTATCTCTGTTCATTTTCTGCTGAGCTGTGTGTTAGTAATGATGGGAATTTTTCATACACTGATTTTTTTCCTCCCCTTGGGATAGAAAACATATGTAGTGTCTTTAAAAATAAATAAAATGAATGGCTTAACAATGCAGACTTTGAATATTTGATGGAACATTAGTAGGCTGCAATCAATCAAAAAAAGATCTTTTTCTTCTGAGTAATAAATATGTTAATTATTTTATCTACTCAGATAAAAGCTTAATTACCATAGCACTTGGGGAGTGGGAAGAGGGAGGTAGTTGTTATGCATAGTATTCCTAAGAAAACCAGTTCATTCTGCAAATAAACCAACCAGAATTTCTGCAAGCAAACTAAGAGACATCCTACTGCTACAGCCAAGCTGTGCACTTCTCCTGTGAATGGTACAACCAGTAAGGACTTGGTGGGGAGCCTCATTGCTCTGAACACCCCTCAGGCTGGACTTGCCCACTTTTCTCAAGTTTTCCACCTGGTTACATGCTCAAGTGTGACACTTCCTTGCCACCCATCTCTTCTTCATGTGTGGTCTGGGTGGGCTGCAAAAGAGCTGGGCCAAGCACTTCACAGCCCACTTTGCCAGCAAATAGTCTGGAGCTCTTCACTCCCTAGGAGCAGGGTGGTTTGGCCAGGCTTGCAGATCATCACAGGGAGAGACCAGCAAGGGAACAGCAGGGACCACTGTGCAGCATCCCCCTCCTTGTTATCCCCTGGTAACCCCTCCCTGCTTGGCCATGCTGATGTTGCCTGCATCAATAATAGCTAAAGCACAGAAAATTCATGCTGTGGTTTGCTGTACTGTCATACCCCTGAGTAGGTAGAAGTGAACTTTTTGGGTTTTTTATTAACAATCCAAAAAGAATCACATGAAGATGGCACATTGCAGAACTGATGTGGTGAAGAAGCAGTGGTTTTTGTCGTGGAAATTAAATTAGAAATCAGCTAGAGAGCAAGACAGGGCTGATAAAGTCTACAAATGCCCAGGACAATGATGGCATGGGGCTGGGACAGGGGACTGGCAAACTGGTGGTGCAGCCCCTGCTCTTTGCAGGCTCCCTTAGGTGTCTTCCCCAAATCCAGGGCTTTGCTGCTTTCACTCTCAAGGACAAAAATATGTCCGGCTTGTGATTCCTTCCAAAGGCCTTTGGCAGCCTCTCCTGGCAGTTGGCTGTTTCTGAAAAGGGAGGCAGTTGTTGCTAAAGTGATTTGGAGGCAGAAGTGGTGCTCTGGAGCCCTAGTGCTGCAGGAGAGGATCAGCACCCAAGGCTGTTCCCATTGTGGATGGGGCTGGCTTTGGGCTAGCGGCTCATCTTTGGAGGGAGAAGATGGGTGTGAAGTCCCCTGCTGTCCTTCTTCACCCCCTGTGTCAGATCAATGCTCTGTCCTGAGGAAAATTTTGGAGAAACTCAGCAGCCAGCATTTCTTTTGATGCCTGCAGAGGATTCTGCAAGTATCTGTCCCATTCCTGAGAGCTCCACAGAGCTCAGTAGCTTGAAATAGAAGTCTCAGAGCAGCAGAATTTTCTAGAAGCAGATGCGGCTTTATGGATACTCTCAGAGATCAGGGTGCCTAAGAGTTAATGTGAATTTCAACCAAGAAGACATTAAGAAGAGCAGAGGGAAAACAGATTAGCTGTCCACTTGCCTTGCTCTATAAGATGAGACAATGAGAGAATGTGATGAGATCAATGGAAAAAATAAAAGGAAATGAGAAATCAAAGGAATCGCTGCATTACAGCTTATTTCATATGGTGAATTGGGAAATTTGCCCTTCAGGGGATCAAATATTCTCTTATTTTTTTAACAGATTTGGATAACTCATGACTGCAAAGATGAAACCCGTGATAGAGACGGGTCCCCCGCAGCGATCCAAAAGGAAACAATCCATTTCAGGTACAAGTGGTGAGACACTGTTGGATGTCCCCTCTCCTGGTGCTCTCAGAAACCACACAGAGCTGTGGCATCTGCCAGAGCCTGGCATCCCACAGGGCTCGAGGGCCGGGTTATTGGAGCTGTGAGTCCAGGGACATGGGAACAGCTACACTGGGGGATCGCTCTCTGTGCCTCAGGGAGGCTGAGCTGCTCCATGACCCAGGTGGTGGCATCCAGGCATGGAGCTGCCCTGGGGATACCACACACGAGGAAATGATTGGGAGGGAGTGACTGCCCCCCCGGGAAGACACGATGATTACTTTGATGTATTCTGTGGTTGTTCTCTCTGGTGGCTCCTGGCATCACTTTTGGATGATTTGTTTTGGACTTGTGGCTTCATGTTTCCAAAAAAGCCCAACACCCAAAAGTCTGTGGGTGTGTGGATACAGCACTGGACAGAAGATCTTCCCGGCAGCCTTTGAGAGGTTTGTTTTTGTGCATGTTCCTGGTGACTGGGAGCTGTTTACATTTGGCCACAGAGTAACCACAGCAGCAAAACTGCCCAGCACCCAGAATTACAGCCATGAGATAAAAATGGTCATAATACAGTGATTAGGTATGGAGGGAAACCACCTCCTCTCTCCAGGCTGTTCATGGGGTGTGGCAGATGCTCAGAACCAAGACAGAGAAAATCATCTCCATCCTTCTCTTCCAACATTTCAGTGGTGCTTCTGGAGTCGCAGTCCTCATGCCTTAAAGCAGATGCTTTCTGGGACTTTAGGTTAGCTGTGGGCTTTGGCACTCTGTGTCTCAAGTGACTTGCCCTCAGAGAAGGAAATGCTTTCTATGAGTTGTCATTCCAGCAGTAGCTCTGGTCTCTGAATTTTCCGAGGGCTGTGATTTTGTTTCTGCTTCCTTTAAAGCATTTTGCTGTGTCCACTCCATAGCTCCAGGACATTGCTGAGCTGTGTATGGGTCATACACTCCCTCTCTTCTTCTGCAACCACCAAGCCTCTTCCTAGCTGGAAATCAGTGGGAAACCTCTTGCACTAGAGGCTGAAAAGGTACTTTCTGAGTTCTTGGGTAAACGGGTCCTTGGGGCACCAGCAGTCAGTGGTTGGTGATCGACTCTAGCCAGCGCTGGCCTTTGATGAACAAAGATTCAAGGTTTTTGCAGCCACACACTGCTGCCAAAGCCACCTCCTCTTTGAGAGTGCACAAATGCTCCAGTTTTGCTCCTTCCCTTATGTACAAGCCCTTGGTCTGATGTCCACCAGCTGGCTGGTAGCAGGCAAGTGCTGCCAGAGGCCAGGATGAATGATTTGTCCTTCTGCTACTGTCAGAGTTTCTTGAGACTGATGTCTCTCTAATTAACATCTTTACCTTCATAAATTCTTTATTAGCATTTGTATCTCTGGTACTTTGCATATGTTTGCTGGTGATATCAGCTAGATTAAGCATGGTTTCCCTTCCAGGTGTCTGAATGGGTTTTTCTTTCCCCCAGCAATGACTTTGGCTATGCCAGGCTGTGTCTCCTCCCTTTGGCATAGTAAACTTCCCATAGATACGGCACTTTGATGACAAAGGAGCCACATTTCAGCAGTAAGAATACCTTGGCTTTAACAATAGACAGTTAAACTCCAAAACTGAAACTCCCCACGGATACAGAGAACAACACAAAAAGAGCTTTTAAACTGCACTGCTCTCTGTGTCTGCAAGCAGTGGGTGCCAGCAGAAAGGAGGCCAGCTCCGAACAATCCCAGCCTTGCCCCATGCTCAGCTTCCAGACTTTGAATGTGTTTTGTTTTGATACCTTATACTTGAGATTTTCTGTTCTCTCTAATTGCATTTAGTGCCTGGCTTGGGAAAGGCTGTTCTGCTGCGAATGCAGCTGTGCCCCTGCTCCCTGCACAGCCCACCCCCCTGCTCCGGAGCTGTCAGGTGGGACGGCTGCCTTGCAGGGTCTGTTTTTGCCAAGGAGATGTTGAAATTATTGGCCGGTTCTTCAAAGCTCTGCAGCGGTTCTTGATGTTCCTCACCGGAGCGGGGCAGCGGAAGAAAGTCGCCTGGGAAATGCTGTCCGGAAGTGAAAATTGAATTCTTTAATGCTCTTGAAGAGCAAATAAAGTTTCTAAGTATGAGAAGCAGCCCACACAGCCTTTAGATGTGTTTGTACCCAAACAAACCCACGTTGTACCCAATGTATTAATTTCTTTAGCACGTAAATTGCTCCAAATAAGCTATTGGGTAAGGCTGGATGCAGGAAGGAAAAATCTAGGACAGGTTTGCCTTTCCCACAACACTGGCCTGATCTTGTATCCATGATTGTGCTAGTCGGTCAGGAGGGTTATATCAGATAAGAATGTTATTATTAATTTGACTTGTATGTGTAGGACAGGGTGGCCTTGTTTTTCTTAGAAAAAGCTCTTAAAATGGTCCAGTTCAAGCTAAGGGACCATCTCCTTCCCCTTCCATTCAATCCCGTAATTATGTCCAAGGGTGTTTGAAGTTTCAGGGTGTTTATTGGAATTTTCTCTTTTGTTTCTTTTGTAAACTCTGGATGCAGAAGCACCAGCCGTTCGTGGATGTAGCACACCTATGTCACTTTTAAAGCCTATTATATTAACTTTCATCCCCTCTGGGCTGGTCTCTGTCCACTGAGTTCAACACACCCCAGGGATTTCCATGACAGCCCCGTACTTCATCCCTGGCATCATGTGTAATTTGGTCGGATGTAACACTTGGAGTTGCAGAGAATCTGGCTGATGAGAACAGATGGGGAAAAGGTGCAGTAATCTCTTTCTCGATGCCAGCCACCACTGTGTTGAGGTGTAATTTGTGCTTCTGTCTGCACAAATCCATCTAGAGCTACAGCATGATAAAACAAGTTGCCCTTTAACGTTCTTTAGCTTCTGTTCTTTGCTGCTAGGAGATGACTTCCAGGGCGAGGCAGCTGGATTCACACTTATGGAGAAAAGTTGAAGTGGAAAGAGAAGCAAAATGACAACTGTGGTTCAAATTACAATAATCCTAATGACTGAGGCAGCAGTTGGGTCTGCTCCTGCATGCCCAGACCATGGTGGGGAGATCCTACCCCAGCACCAGCCCAGGGAGCCCAACCCCTCAAGTCCATACAGGACAGGACAGGGCAGGCATGTGTTTTAGTGTGTTTGTGCTTCAAAAGGATCCTCAGGTGCTCTCCTGGCCTCCTGACAGGCCCAGCTCTTTCTTTGAATTGTTAGAGTCATGGAACCATAAAATCATTTAGGTTGGAAAAGCCCTCTAAGATCATTCCCCCACACTAAACCATGTCCCCAGGTGATGCATCTACACAGCTTTTAAATCCCTTCAGGGATGGTGACTCCACCATTTCCCTGGGCACTATGTGCTAGGGCTTGATAACCATTTTGGTGAAGAAATTTTTCCTTGCTTCCAACCTAAACCTCCCCTGGCACAACTTGTAGCTCTTGTTCTGTCACTTGTTACCTGGGAGAAGAGACTGATCCCCTGCTGGCTACAGCCTCCTGTCAGGGAGCTGGAGAGAGCGAGAAGGTCCTTCCTGAGTCTTCTTTTTCTCCAGGCTGAGCCCCCCCAGTTCCCTCAGCCACTCCTCACCAAACCTGTGCTCCAGACTCTGCCCCAGCTCTGTTGCCCTTCTCTGGAGATGCAAAGATCACCTGGTACTGCTCTTTACCAGGACTAAAAAAAGAGATGCAATAAAATGAATTTCTTGTTTAGATATTAATATTCACCTCTCTCATGTCACCATGATTCATCCAGCTTGCTTGAAAGCTGACAGAAGCCAGCTAAGTAAAAAAAAAGGAGAAGTGGAAATAGCAATTTCCCCTCCCTGATTTCCATTGTGGGATTTGCTGGATGTGGGGTTGATGGGATTGACAGGGTATTGCGCATTGTCTGGGGAATGTCTTGACCAGTATAAACCACGTGTCAGATCTTCAGGACATATAAGTCAGCGTAACTCCATCAGCTGAAACTCTGCTATAGAATATTCTGGTTGTTTTCAGTGCATACTTTTAACAAACTCACTGGCCAAACCTTGTGTCTTTCCCTAATTCATTCAAGACGCACACTATAAATCACCCTTGACTGTGACCCATGAAGGAAAACTAACTTGACAAATGCCTTTCAGTATTCATTTTTGTCAAAACATTTTTTATGACAATGGGCAGGTTGCTGATAGCTGTGGCTATTGTTGCCCAGGACCCTGTGGGTTTGATAAATGCTCAGCTGGAGTCCATGTGGATGTCTTTCCTCAGCTCTTTGTTTCTCATGTTAAGACTTGTGTCTTAGAGTGAGGAACCTGATTTATTAAAAAACACCATATAATATAGTAAGACAGATGTCAGCAATGTTAAATACCTCCATAAATTCTGCCTCTCTGGAGCAAATCAAATGTGCAATTATTTGAGGCATGATGAAGGCATCCTGCATTGAGGCAACACTTTAGTAACCTGATAACGAGAGCAGTTCTTGCCATGTGCTTACAGAAACGAGGTTGTGGGATTGCACTGTCTCTCTCTTCTCCCACAATAAATATTTCAACTTTATAGATATTTTCAGCTTAACTTAACAGAGGGCTTATACCTGATGGGTTGCAGGTGACAGCGCTGGGCATCTGTATCTGACTGATTTTTTCTGTGACATGTTGGAGATGTGAGGGTCTGATATTGGCTGTGCTGTGCACGTGGCTATTCACCTCCACAAGAGTTTGAAGTAGAGCCTGTGGCCCTGTCAGGAGCTTTCCTTTAGGGAGTTGGGGGATGCAGGCACTAAAAGAGCCCTGAGGGATTTTTCTGCATGTATTTGTGCTTTCCTGCCCCTACAGAAGAATTTTCTTCTCTATTCCCGGGGTGTTGTCCACTGTATCTCTCTTTGCTTGTCTCCACCATGTCGCTGCCAGGTTCTTGAAGCTCCTGGGGCTGTTTCCAGCCTACACAATGCTTGGCTGGCAGCACAGAGCCTGGGGAAAAACCCAGCCTGGAGCACAGCCTGGGGCTGCAGCTTTCCATTCCCAGGTAGTGGCTCAGTGTGGAAAATGTGTGCTGCTCACTTGTCTCGCTCTCTCTGCCTGTAAATTAGTAGTGCCAATTAATGTCCAAAAATAGGTGGTGTTAAGGACTTCAAAGAGGTTGTAAAGTATTATATATATAAATATTCAATATAATTCAATCAGAATTAACATGAACCTTCCTTCTACAAGTAAGCATTTGTTTTCCAAGACATAGGCTCACAATATGCTAATATTAATATTATTAGATTATTTGGATTATATTAATAATATTTAGATTGACTATTAGGAAAAATTTCTTCACCAAAAGGGTTGGAACAGGACGTCCAGGGCAGTGGTGGAGTCACCATCCCTTGAGGGATTTAAAAGACATGTAGATGTAGCCCTTGGAGACATGGTTTAGTGGGGGGTTGGCAGTGCTCGGTTAAGGGTTGGACTCAATGGTCATAGAAGGCTTTTCTAGCCTAAATGATTCTATGAATGTATGATTAAACATATACATATATATATGTGTGTATGTATATATATATGTGTGTGTGTGTGTATATATATATATGCAGGTATTGCAGCTCTGTTCCGAAGCACATGTCTGGGTTTCTTTCCCAGTGAAAAACAAGGTATGTAGGGACAAGGAAGCAAAGGGGAAATGTTTATATCAGGGCTGAGAACTGCTCCTGAATCCCGTACTGTGAGTTTGTGAGGACAAAAATCACACAATTTATTCCTTTAAAAAAATCCCATTGGGGATTTTTAAGGTTTTGAAATTGTTTTAACAGGGTGAAATTTGCATAATCAATGTGAGAGCCTCAATAAGCCTTTTGATCCTTTGGCATGCAGGAGTTACACACACTGTGGGTTTGTCCCCATGAAATGCAGTAGCTGCGGCTCCTCTGTGCAGGTCTGTGAGGAGGCACCAGCCAAGGGAAAACCTACTGAGGGTCAGCAGAGAGATGAGAGCCTCAGGGCTCAGTGGGTGCTGACAGCCATGATTTATCTCACTGTATTGTAGGGTGAGTGGAACTGGCCCCACACCTCTGTTTTCACGTCTCTAGCACAACCTCATCCAGCTTTTGCATTTTGTCCCACTGCCAAGTGCTATGCGAGCCCCTGCCGTGCCTCCCTGCCATTAATCACCAGAGCCCTTCCCTGGGCTGCCCTGTGCTTCCTTAGAGACTAAACCCTCCTTATCATTCACATATAATCTTGTTACAGCTTTATACCTGCTTGCATGATCCCCTCATCAGCCAATAAATCTGAGCAAGACCAAACAGTGGATAACTGTGGTGGATTTGCTGGTTCCTGGTATTGATTTCCTGGGCTTGGGCTGTGGCACTCAGGCAGTTTCTAAACAATCGACTTTTGCCCTGGTGCTTAAAGCAAACACACCTTGTCCCAGTTCTCCCTGCCGTGAGCCTGGGTAAGGTTTATTCTCCAGCCAGTACCACTTGCTGTTCTCACCTTGAGATGTTTCCTGTGCAACCACCCTCATTCACACATTGTCCCGTGGGTAACAACCCGCTCTGCCCGCTCCCTGAGCCTGGGCACGGGCATAGTCAGAGTGACCTGAATTCCAGATCTGCATTTCTGAACCTTCCCACTTTCCATTGCCTTGATATTTTTATGCTAGATTTCAGGACGAAAGTAGGATTTTACGAGAAAGTTGAGGTTTTTTTCTATGGTTAAAAAAGTCCAGGTTAGGGGGGTTACTATGACCTGGGTCAACACGCTCCTGCTGAGGCATCAAAACCCCTCCAAAACAACCAGAGCAGAAAAATTCAAGTCTGACAGTTTTCTGTGAGTTGTAGGTGAGCCGGGAGCTAAGATTTAAGTGGCAGATGAAGGAGTTCATTGCAGTAGTTTTGAAATATGGACCTATAAATCTCCAATTTTCTACATGCACGGCCAAGCGTGTTCCTGTACATTTATTTTGTTGAATGTTAAGTGGTTCGGTTTTACTGTGATTGCCTTGATTTTTTTTTTCTCAGTGGAATTTAATTCAACATAAGCCCTACTACTTAGTCATTTTGTTCATATTTCTTCATTTAGATGCTTGTGCAAGGAAAGGTTAGGAGCAATCAGAAAATACTGGGAGCAAAATAAATGTTCTCTAATCTCTCTTCAAGCCCAGACTGAAATGTTATTAGTACTTCTGGGCTTGTCTGGATTAGTTTCTTAAGAAGGTGAAGCTGAACAGATCTAACTAGATTATTAATTTAGTAAAACACGGCCTCTCCAGGGACTGAGCCAAACAAGTATCGTGTTGTTTTGTTTCTCTCCATGTACTCATGGTTTCTGTGGTGGATTTTTCCTTCTTTAAAACAGGGAATGATGTGAGCAAAGCACTGTGAACACCCATCTTGTGGGCACCACATGGCAGAAGTGGGTGAAGGGCATCTTCAGCCTCTCCCCCTCCTCCTCACCATGCTCCTTGCTGTGTGTTTGGGTTAAGAAATGTGGGCTGCAAACAGCTCGTCTTATTGCCCTTGCAACAGTGTCAACTGGATTCTTAGCCTATGGTGATGGATATTATTACCCTTTTCAACCAGAGTAATTCCTTCATTCCTGTGAAATCTGCTGTCTTATATTTATCCAGAGAAGAGATACTGATATGGAAAAACAAGATGTTTTTCTGGAGTGTTTGAACATTATACACAGGGTTGCTCCTCTGGACATCTGTGAGCAGGTCCAAAGGTTTCATGGTTGGGCACCTGGGCTTGAGATGCTGCACCCTTCTCAAGTCACCTGGGAGGAAGAGGGCTGGGCCAGGAGCAGTACAGGAGTACAGTGCAGAATTGCCTTTTGTAGCACAGGGGCACACAAAATCAAGCTTGCTTTAAATGAAAAGATTTGTTTGAACTTTGTACCGAGTGCATACAGAACTGAGAGAAGTCATGGGCACAGGGGTATAAATGGGCTGGAAATGGAGGTGTACTGACCTGTGAAAATGGGGTTGTTGGTTATCAGTGATGTTAGTCCCGATTAAAGCTCCCGAGAGTGCCCAGTGAGGGATGTCTAGATGCTGGGACACTGTTGAACTGTGTTCTACCTGCCAGTCCTCTCCCTTCCCAGGTCAGCACCGTGCCCTGCTGTGCCTGATGCCCAGGGATGGGGTAAAAGGATGGATTGCTCAGTGGGGTCATACACAGTGGTGCAGCCCCTGGGCACTACTTAAACCCCTGGGGTTTAAATACATGTTGTAGCCTCACCCATCGCTTGAAGGAGGGCGGAGGAAACAGGGCATCACCCAGAGAAAGCAGGTGATGAGCAATGTCCCATGCTGCCGGAGTTTCCTGAACCTGAGCCATATTTAGATTTTAAAAAGAGTACTTATAGTCAAGGCATTGAGAGATAGTAGTCAAATATTTAATAAGCAAGGAAGGGACAGGACTAAATGGGTTTGGCTGCTGGTGGAGTCCATAAGTAAGAGCAAAGTGGCTCAATGGTCTCCCTTTTTCTGTAGGAGACAGGTGGGCAGCTCCTTCTCTGGCATCCTCGGTGTTGCTCCAGTGTGGCCAGTGTCACCCAGAGTGCAAAGCGGCTCCAGTGTCCTCAGCCTGAGGAAAGCCAAACTGTGAGATGAGTTGGATCCTTCTCCCCATTCTCTGAGAGAGGTTGATTGCAGCATCTGGTTGTAAGTGTGAGAGTAATTCCTTGTGGGCTTTAGTATTGGTGGCAGGAAAAAGACTGTATTTTGTGAGGTTTCCATAAGTGACACCTGCACTTCAACAGCTGAAGTGCCCTGAGGCAGCTCGTGTCTCATTACTTGAGGGGTTTTTTTAACTCTTTCCACAAGGAGGGCTCCTGTGGCTGATGCATGATGGCAATGTTTGGCACTTAGGGCTGTCCTCAGGTGGGAATGAACAAGATAAGACTGAACTTCTGTCCTGTTTCTCTCCTTCCCTCCCAAATAACTAATTTAGGATGGATCAGTTTTTGGAGGTGTCTCCCCTCATTTCCCGTTTATGGACTGTGCAGAGATAGCTCAACTACCACCATGCTCTTGTGTGAAAAGTCTTATCTTAGGTTCCTCACGGAGCCAAAGTTCCCACTGAGCAACTGTTCAGTATGTATAAACAGGTCAAAATCTCAGGGGTTTGGGTCACTTAGTAGAAAAGAAAACCTGCTCACGTTTAGGGACAAAATACTTCCACAGTTTCAATGGATCAGCCAAAGAAAATACATTCAAGCTACTAAGGAAGAAATCAGGAAGTTTCTTGCTGAGATCAGAATAGAAAAGCCTGGAAACACAAAGCAATTTGTCTCTTGTATGAGCCATACCCAGAATCAGCAGCAATAAGTCTAAGTTTAAGCAAACAGTGAATTTTTCTCCGTTCTTTTTCTGCTTCCATAATTTTTGATAGGAAAATGGAGTTTACACATAACCCTGACACTGTTATTTTTCTTCCAGCTGCTTTCTATTTGTGAAAGCGCGTGTGTCATATTTATCTTGTACTCTTTAAATAACCACAATTTTATTAGTAACTCCTTATAACCTCTCTAAACATAGCACTATTTTGGGAGGAACATGACAATTTTGCGTAAGAAAACATGAAGTGTTATATAAAATGTGAAAGGAAGGGAAGGCAATGGTGATAAGCGGAGCTGAGCAGAATGTTTCTGGATAGTTTTGTGAAGGAGAATGTCCCTTTGCAAAATCAATATTTGCAATGGGCAAATTTCAGTGCTGCAAAGTATTTTTAATTTCCTTTTGGAAAAATTAAATTGATTTCCTAGCCTTACCGGAAAGGCACTTCTCAATTCTCTTTCTGGCAGGAAGCAATGTGGGAAAAAGTCTTCTAAGCAAGCATGTAAAAATACTAAAAAACCCTCACCCTAAGTGCTCCTAAAATTGAATTGGATTATTACATATTTTTTATTCGTGTTTTACTCCATGTCGTAGCGTAGGATGAATATTTTTTAAACATTACACGTTTTTGTGGGAAAGGACTTCCATGTCCTTGTGTTAAAATAAACAAATAAAGATGCACACTAATTTCCTACTTTTAGTAATATTACCTCTGTGTGGTAACAAGGTTGGATTACACACTGGTCTGTCTAAGCATTTAATCATCTGTACAACTTTCAGCATACAAATGAACTCAAAAATCTTTCTGTGCTTAGAACATCACGAAATGCTTACATGGCTAATTATGGCCTCAGTCAAATGCTTTTCTGGTTCAGACAAAAATGACCAACCTGACTTACGGAAACAACGGTTTGATTTTTGCCTCCCCCTAATATTTCTAGACATGGTAATGGGGATATTGATACTATTTATGCAACAGAAAGATTATTGTCCAATTTGAGACTTTTCAGATTTGTTTTTTCCTTTGATTTCTAAACAGGCTTCCAGAAAAATAAATTGACAATGCTGAAGGTATTGCTGTGATTCATGACTTCTTCATATTTTCCAGTAAAAAAGTGCTTAATCCACTTAAGCCCCTTCAAAATTAATTGGCACGTTTAGCAGTTTCCAGTAATAAATATTATTCCATCTGTTCCATTGTTTCCTGCTGAAAAGTTGTTTTGATTTTAATTTGTTTCTGATGGTTCCCCCCAGCCTCTGTTTGGGGAAATCGTTCCCTTTTAATCCATTTTGTTTGGAGACCGAGTGCGCCGGCAGCGTTTCCCTGCACTGGGGCTGCAGCTGCCTGCGCCGCATCCGCAGGGATGGCAGGGAGTGCATCTGCAGAAAGACATGCCCTGGTGCCGTAACGCGGTGGGATGTGATCAGATGATGAAGGGTCTGGAGCACAGGCCCCGTGGGAAGTGGCTGAGGGAGATGGGGTTGTTTAGTCTTGAGAAAAGGAAGGCTCGTGGGAGACCTGACTGCGCTCCAGAACTGCTGGAAAGGAGGTTGTGGCTGAGTGGGAATTGGTCTCTTCTCCCAGGCAACCAGCAACAGGACAAAGGGAAATGGCCTCAAGTTGCACCAGGGGATGTTCAGGTTGGATATTAGGAAAAATTTCTTCACTGAAAGAGTGGTTAAACACTGCAAGAAGCTGCCCAGAGAAGTGGTGAAATCACCATCCCTGGAATTGTTCAGAAAATGAGTGAACGTGGGACTTTGCAGTATGGTTTAGTGGGCATGGGGGTATTCAGTCAAAGGTTGGATTTAATGATCTTAGAGGTCTTTTGCAACCTTTATGATTCTATGACTCTTTGAGTTTCTGTAGGCAACAGCAGAGCTGAGGGTTGTCATCAAAAACTGGTGATTTTGGAGCAAAGCAGTTGTATTTGCACATGGTAATTTTCTGAACTTCTATGTGGCTCTGCTCACCTTCCATGCATTTCTAATTTCTGGGTTGAAGTATGGCCAGCATCTACTACCCTGCTTGTGAGATATTCACAACTTTTCATTAAATGACAGCCACAAGGTATTGCTGAGGGTTTTCCTTGTTGAAAGATGGCACAGATGAAAGAGGGATGTGCTGTCCCTCACTGGTGACTGCGGGGTTTCTGGTGGCATGGAGGTATGCTCATAAATCCAGTAATTGGTGGGCACGTTTCTGGTGTTGAGGATCACCACAAATCTCTTCCCAGAGAACAACAAATCACTGGTTGGACACAGCTTTTATTTCTGACAGCTGGGGTTTGATTACCTGAAGCTATTCTTGAGCTGTATTTTTCTCATTCATACAAGTGTGTAGTAATAACAAAGTGACTTTGTAAGCATCTTCCTTCATGTGAAAGTTCTGCTGCAAACTTGAGTTACATATTGATTAACTGTGGTTCTGATTGATTTTATTTTACTACTTTGGATGCCAGGGCTTTTCTCAGCTTGCCTCTGGAGAACTCAGAGCTGGAGTGAAACATGTACTTTGTACGGATGGTTTCCTCCTTCCGTGTTAACATTTAATTGTATTTCCCATGCACACACCCTACTGTGCAGTTTATTTGCATCTCAGGATTTCTCGTGAAACTGTAGATTGCTGAGAATGTGCTTGTGATGCTGCAGGCTGGGAAGGTCCCCTCGCTTTGCTGATGAGGAGCATGGGGGGTCCAAGTATCAAGGCAGGCAAACATTTGCTCCCTGAACCGAGAGGAATCAGATCTTCTTCCACCCACCCTGGGCTCCCAGTCTGAGCACTGCAGCTCTCACTGATGATTTATTTTAAGTCAATTCCTGCTGGTGGTGACAGGTGACTTTAGGTGATCTGTGTGCTTAATATAACAAGCAGAATCCATAGGGAATGGTTTTTTTGAGTTATAGATTGATCAGTGACTCCTATGTCATGTGGTGCACAACTGGTATATAGATTTGAGCTAAACCACACACACATGTATTGTCAGCAATCCATTTCTAAGAATTTGCTCATATTATCTTTTCCCTTTAAAAAGTGCCACACAGCTTAAGCTATCAACGTGGCAAAAAATTTGAAGAATCTATTGAGGCTTTTTTGGTTTGTTTTTTTTTTTCTTTCTGGGATCCTTAGAAGAAATTAAAAGATAGATATGGGAAAGTGAACTGTGAATTACAGACTCCTACTCACCTGGATGACTGCTCAGCCAAAGCTGTGTGGCTGTCAGGGCTGTGCAGATGATGCCCTTGTGCATCTCCATCCCAGGACCAGCTGCACTGTCCCTGCTGGCTGCTCTTCATCCTCCTGTGGTCCAGGGCTGAGCCTTGGACATTGTGTTACGGAGGTGCAGTGTTAGTCTTTCCCAGTGAACATCTGGTCCTGCTTGCTATTCCTATCCTCCATCCAAATTTTGCAAATGTCCTTAAGTATTTTGGAGAGCTCGGGGCCGTGCAGGAGGACAAGCACCTTGATGAATCACACCATGCGCAGTGGAGCAGCGGAAATGGCCAGTGAATGAGGCGAGTTTCAGTGGGGAAGGCAGAAGCAATCCGGGTGAGGACTGGGAGGAGTGGGATGCCTGCAGATGGGCCAGCCCCTGCCGAACGCCGGGATAGCCCACTGCCCATGGAGAGCCGGGAGAGGTTTCTAGGACAACTGATGGGCTTTGGGAACGGGGAAAGAATGGAGCCAAATCTTAAAGTCAGATGAGGAGAAAATGAGTAACATCTGCTGAGACGTGTGAAAGAGCCATTTGTGCTCACTGCAACCCGAAGCCTTTCTCCAGCAGCCACGGCAGCATGGGCCAGCTTGCTGTCCCCCACACAGGCTGGCTGGCTCAGGGGTCGTTAGGGATGATTTATGTGCTCATTACAGCCACAGCTCTGGACGCTGCCCTGTGCCTCACTGGTGTGTCCCCCCACGCCTCAGCACCCGCACAGGGGCATCACTTCACCTCTGTGTTTGCACAGAGAAAAGCCTCTGTCCTGTCCCGAGGCTGCGGAGGGGTGAGGGCCTGGGGATGCCACTGCTGTACAATTATTAGTTATATTAATGGCTCATAAATAACAGGTTACTGCCAATCTTTCACTCCTGACACCGTGGGTCCACAGAGCTGCACGTCCTCTGCATCTGCCTGGTCCCTCTCCCTGCTGATGTAAGGGTAAATTTCCCCTTGACTCTGATGGGGCAAGTAACTCTCTCTGCTTCTCTAGCTGGTCCCTCTGCTATTTTAACAGATCAGCTTTTTGCCTCTAATTAGGCTATTTTCTGCAGTGCAGAATGTGGTTGGAAATGCTCGAGCTGGAGGTAGCGAACAGTCCAGAAGGATTGCACCTGTGGTTGCTAATCAGCGGCCGCTTCAGCGAGCTGAAATTAGGAAAGCACACAAAAGAGCGAGCAATTTTGAAAATGAGGATGAGCATCCTGAAATTTTTAAGAACAATTATGTTTTCACAGCTGTGCTGGTTGCCCCAAATGCATAGAAATCAAGTCAAAAACCAAACTCCTTTAACTCAAAGAAAATTAACCTTCATAGTTAAACTCGATGAGAAGTAAACTTACTTTCCCTTCAAATGAATAATATAGTCTTGAAAAAAACCTAGCAGCAAGTTATGCTGTAATTACATTCTTTGAATTAAAGTTTGTCAGCCCAAGCAAAATAAATGGAAACACAGGCAGTGCAATGGATATATTATACTTGGAGTAAAATTTGGCCCTGCTATGTTGTTTTCATGCTAAAGCTATGCCAAAGTTAATCTACTGCAATTGTGTCTATTACCAAATTCTAGTATAAATAAAGGAGACAACCTGAGAGCTGTTGATATAATTCTTTCATTAACAGCTTGTTGCCACCATGGAAGGACTTGGCCAGATCTCATTTGTCAGGAATCAGGCCAAGAGTTACTGAATTACCCAGCAACTGTACATTTTGCTTTGAAGGCACACACCAAATGTTTCCCTGTGGCTCCCACTCTGCCACTGCCATTGAAGATCTGTGGGGAGAGGAACACAAGAGCCCTTCCCTTCTTATCTGTGAGGAGCATTTGAGGTGGTCAGTGGGAGCTGATGGGCCACAGCCAGGTGGGATGGGGATAAAGCTCTGAGTTTGCTCTGAGGGGATGACGGGGGCTGGTCCCCAGGAGTTAGGCTGAGCAGTGGCATCCAGTGGATGCAGTCTCTCTGCACCAAGGTTTGGCTTAGGCTGGGAGCTGAGTGTAATTTGAGCTCTTTCCTTACTCTAAGACCATCCTTTGACTAGCAATATTGAGGATTAGTATGCATTTCTGAGGGAAAAGCACCCTACATGATGCAAGGGGAGAGAGGGAGCTGTTTCTTACATGGGTGGGAATTAATCCTGTGGGTTCAACCTTCAAGCACGCTTTTAAGGGACTGCCTTTCCTTCCAGTTTTGCCCTGCCTGCCCCTGACAGAAAGGAGGAAGTCTGTGGCTTGCTCCTATCCTGTTCAGCGCCTCCTTGGGTGCCTTTCTCTGGGATACCCTCTGAAGACAGGCTTTTTGGTTGTCTTTAAGAAGCATCAGCTGCTTTTTCGCTTTTGCTACCTTTCTGTGTGTTCCTGCTGTTCCTTTCCTTCCCACATGCTGCTTTTGGATGCTCAAAGGTTTTCTCTGAACAAGTCCGCCAAATCCCACGCTGGCAGCAGGGTTAGGAAGGGTAACTGACTGGTGATACCTCAGATTTGTGGCATTTATTCTGGCTTGAGGGTCTCAAGAGCTTTTCAAAGCATGACCTAATCCTGTGCCAGTCAGTATACAACACTGTTTTGGGGGTATCTCAAAATAAAGCTTGCCTTAAGTTCCTGCAGTTTAAAAAGATGCTGGGGAACAGGGCGAATGGAGCTCTCTGCAATCTACGTGTCACTAATGTAACAGAAGTAGAGAAAGAAATAGTTTTACCCACATTCCTAAAGTTATTAAGCAGCAGAAGTGAAAAAAATCCTCTCCTCTGTTTGATACAGTTTTCCCTAAGTGACTATTACTTCTTTCTTTGCATCCCAAATAGGAAATTATCAAGATTATGAAATCCGAAGGAAATAGAGAAAGTAAGTGGGTAGGACAGGGTACTGAGAAAAGGTTAAATCCTTTAGCAAACCTTGTCTCCTTACATATAATGTGAAATATTCCAGATTTGATCATCTGCGGCTTATTTTGTGTTCTTTACAGTTCATTGTTTTCTCCACTGGAAAAAAGTTTAATTTTTTTAGCCAGTCCCTATGTGAGATCAGATGTTCATCAGTGTTCTCTCCTCTCTTTCCAAGGACTGAGTTCATCTGGCTGTTTCCTGGGAACTGTGGTCAGGGGAGACCCATTCTTTAAAGGACACTGTGTGGTCATGAATGAAGGGTTAAAAAATATTCCTCTCTCCATTAATTTTGTATGTATTAAAGTCTAATTTCTTGATTCAGCTCATTCTCCAAGGCAGTGTCCAGGCCACCCTGGCTGTGACTGTAGGCACATCCCCGTCCCCCAGGGACAGGCTGCTTCGTCCCCTTGCTTTAGCACGCACCCATGCCCTTTGCTTGGGGAGGTAAAGCTGGGATCATATCGCTGCACAAAAGATGAAAAACGTTGATGGTTCAAGGAACAATTGTCCATCTGTGGGCTGATCACTAATCCTTAGTCTCCCTCAGTTGGTTGATGGATGGCAGGCCGATTATATCTGCTGCCCAGTCTCTTCTCCTTGAGGATCCTGGAAAAAAAATCCCAACACAAATTCACAAAGCTCTCTATCTCACCAACAGACTGAGAAAAAGGGAGAGAAGCCAACAGAGCCCACAGACATCCGGAAGAATTTGTTCTTGACTCTGTGTCGTCGGGGTGGTGCCCATTTCCTGCCATCTAGCAGGAAATCCAGATCCAGATTCATCTCCAGCTCTGTTACAAATCTGGAATCAGAAGCTGGGTCCTCAGGCTCTTTCCTCCTGCCCTGCAGCAAAGGAGGGGAGGCAGCTACACCCAAAATGCCTTGGCCTGAGGGACAACTCGTGGCACAAACCAGAAGGAACAGGATCCCGAGGAGCTGTGTTTACCCCAGGAGTTGGCTCCAGCAGCCAGGCCATGCAATGCACATGGAAAATATGCAGGCTGGGAAGTGTCTGCTCGCTCTGGCTCCTTTTATATTCTGGACCATTATTTTCTGCATAAGCACCTCATGAAAATATCAGAAAGGGCAAGGTCATGCCAATGAAGGTCTTTTGGTCTGCTCTGCAGAACTGTGTTGTGAACGTAGTGTAAACCAAAGAATGAGACTGGGTGAAGCTGGAGCTGTGCAGTCACGTTTTGACTTAATATATGTACTGGGAGCCTTTAGTGCATTTACTTGGCCATCACTGGGAATGGACCATGAGAGCTTGTTTTTGCTGCTAGCAATGATATGGCGTCCTCGAGTTCACTTCAGGAGAATCAAACTGTCTGACTGTAACTAAACCCAGGATTTGTCACTTCAAGAACAGATTTTCAGCTAACAAATGCTACATATGCACTTTAAAATTCCTTGATTTTGAGTGCTTTGCTGTACAGTAAACAAAGTTTTTGTGCCTGTTTTCCTATATAAATATTTATAACAAAGTTGGTGGCTACTGGTTGAATGTGAATGTTTGCTGTTCCCAGCATTTTTGGACATGATCTACCAGAGATTTACATGTGGTTCTAATACATAATAACTTTCTACTGCTGGAGGGCCTTGGATTAAGATCAGCTCCAGGAATTGCTTCTACAAGAAGAAAGTTGGATGGACTTTTACTTGCAGAAGGTTGTTAATTGGAGGCTGTTTTGATGAAGATGCTTGTGAGTAGAATCATAGAATGGTTTGGGTTAGAAAGGACCTTGAAGGTCATCTAGTTCCAACCCCCTGACAGGTTGCACATGAGGGCGTGACTGTAATGATTTCAGACTGACTTGTGACTGTTCTGTTAGTGGGTGTAGCGGGGTGTATATAAATACACCAAGTTTTCTGTAGATTTTGAAAAAGTTTGTGTCTCCTAGTGTCTCTCCCTTCCCTGCCTGCCAAAGCTTTGTGCATCAGTGTTTTTCCTTTATGCAAACTGGATGAGCAGAAGTTATATTTGAAATGAATCAGCGGTAGCCAGCAATGTGTGTGGGCTACATGGCCAAATGCTGGATGCCAGATGAGGTGAAATAAAGACTCCCTATTCTCCTCAAGCAACAAGGAGAAGGGAAGATGCCATCTTCCTTCAGGAGTACAGGCAACCTCTCTCCATAAAACCAGTTTACTTGAAATGCAAACAATTATAATTTGGCAAACCATGTTCTGCCAGGAAACAAAATAAAGAATTTTCCTGGACTTGCTAGTGAGAAAATGAGTAGAATTTATTTTAATCTCTACCAGATTTCCCAAATTCTGGAAGAAGAGAGTGGAGCCTGTTGTGCAGAGGCTGGTGAGGGGCTTGGGGAGATGATGGCATGTTGGCATCTTGCTGCTGGACTGCTCACACTGCGTATGGATTGTGGTGCCACCAGTCCAGCCTGGCCTGTCCCTCTGCCACTGTGTGCAGGGTAGGAGATAAACTGGAGAGAGTCTTAAGCCAGGCTTGAGTGCTGGCAGCAAACCTAATGTTCAACTCTTTTTTTTACACCATTTAGTGGGAAAGTTACAGTCCCGACTTTCTTACAGCATTAACCCTCCTCGGGCATTTTGCAGGATGGCAGAGTTTGGCAATGTTGGAGAATTTGTGTTTTAAGACTGTGTGGCCTAACTTGAGGCATTTGAAGTCCTGGCAGCCGGACAAAGCTGTCTGGTTATGTCCTTAGCACTGGACCTCTGAGAAAGCCTGGAGAAGAGCAGGAGTCTGCAATACAGGGAAGTGCAGTATTTGCATCACTATCCAAAAAGAGGGTGAAAGGGAACCATAACTCAAGGTAAAGCATGGCCTTAATCTCACTGCTGTCACGGACAAAAACCCTCGTTATGTTCAAAGAAAACCAATTCATCTCTAGGGCATTTGTTCCTCCTTCTCCACACCTACACTCAGTTGGTTTTTACAACTGCAGCTTTAGGACAGTCTGTAACGTGTGTGATATCCTTGTCGTGTGGCACCTCCTCAGTCCTCCTTTCAGGCTGTGACAGACATAATCCTGCCACCAGCAGAATGCAGCAGGTAATAAATTACACTGTGTATAGAAGCAGTTCTTGCAGTTTCCATTACTTGTCTGGGCTTGTTCTGATTGTCCACAGCCTCTCCGCTACACTGGCATGCATGGAAAATAACCTGTTGTGTTTTAAAAGGAGTGTCTGGAGACCAGAAATGGACAGTGTGGAGATGGGAATTAATACATCATGTGTAAACTGGTCTTTTTTGCTTTCTTTGTTTTGCTGTTTGTTAATGGGCCAAAAAATTATCCTTGACAACAGATGGAAAAAGAGTCCCAGTATTACCAGGGGCTCCAGTGAAGATCATGGCCCGTTGCACAGGAAGGATGCGTTCACTTCCAGAAGATCTTACAGTCTAATTTAAGCCAGAAAACAGAAGGAGGAGGAGTGTGGGGGAAGAAGAGATAATGCCTCCAGGAAAGTCATTAAGGAACAAATGCCTTCCTGACTTTATGTCTTTTAAAAGTATATTTTCTCTCTCCTGTTGGGCTTTGAACCTTTCCGAGTTTATTTAAGCTATTGCAAACTTGCTGACTTAGGGAGCAAATAAGCCTTAGGGATCAAAGCAGCTGGTATAGTCGGAGGTATTGAGAGTGAAATAACACATTAGCAGAAGGAGAGCTGAGAATAAAAAGAGAAAGAAAATCCAGCTTGATTATTCTGTTCTCTTTTGCTTTTAGCCTCCATCCTAGCTTGATCCTTTTCATTTGAACAGGTATTAATTTTCTTTGTGTTTATTCCAACAGTATAAATATTTAACTGTCCTAGATTATAGAGTCGAAACATGAGATTAGTTCCAACCTTAAAGATTTGTGCAGGGTCTCTTCCTCACGTTTGGATGACTCCCACATTGCAGGGAGGAACATCTCCCGTCTCTGCGGGAGGAGTATCTCAAGCTCTATTTTGAGTTGAGTTAATTCTCTTTTTTGGTCTTGTTTGAGGCTCAGAAGACATAAACACCTCGCCCACTCCCGGTCGTTCCGTTGCTATTTTACGGCAACCTGCGGTGACAGAGCAATAGCTCTGGGTTATCAGGGGGACTTGGGCATGCAGGTTCATGAGCCTGGATGCTCTTTCCTACCTGCAGCAAGCAGGCTCTGGGCTTGGGAGCTGTGCAGAGCACTGGGCATGGAAAAGTCCATGCAAATGTGGTAAATGTGGGTTATGTGTGCAGTATGCGAGGATCAGTGCAGATATGGTGAAGTTACTTGCACTGGTTTCTGTTATGCAAGTAGACAGATATTTCACTTCTCAATTGCTTTCACTCTTAAATAAGACAAGAGAGAAATACGGAGTAAGGAGCTTTGGCCACTGATTTTCAGAGTGCTAAAGTGAAAAGTAATGGAGATTGCAGTACTTAGATCTCTGAAAATCAGGCCATGCCTTTAAAAGCCCACCTATCAGTTTAGGTGCCTAATTTCAAGCCCACAAAGTGGGAAAATAAAACTGAAAGAACTTAATTATGATGATGTAAAATGACGTAACAGTTGGTAAAATTGGAGATTGAGGCCAAAGCCTGTGAGATATCAGATACAGTCTCTCCTCTGGGGGCAATGCAGGTTTACCAAGGCAATCAGCAGTGCTGGGGGAGAGGCCATCTCCATCTCCAAAGTCCACATAAGGCTCTCCTACCTCTTGATATATCAATGGATCAAAGGAATAATGAAAAACAGTCAAAATTTGGACACCCGGACAGCCTCATCTACTGCTCATGGACAGAGCAACACAGCTCAGTCACATCTCACAACAACAGAGCTCCATCTGACATGAAGCTGACAGCACTTAAGTGGATTAATTAATTAAATACATCAAAATGTAGAACAACAAAGAGCACTTCAGACAAAATGCAAAGCGAGAGATGATCTAAAGAAGAGACTTGCATCAACTCCTAAGCTCAACCCACGGAAACAGCAGGTTTTGCAGGACTTTAGAACTCATGTAATTAGATGGTTTTGCTGAGCACGACAGCTCAAGTGATGTCAGAGCCTGTCAGGATCCCCAGCTTGTCTTTTAAATCCATTTCTGCCCTGGGAATGAGTGCTGCAAAAGGAGCTTAAAATATTCATTACCAAAACTCATAATTCCAGCCCCAAAATGTTCATGGTGATTTTCTCTGTTGGTCTCACTGAGGTTTGGGAAGTTGCCAGCTGTATTATGTGATAAGCCACAGCCAGTCACTATTGACAGAGGAGTCACAAATGAAAGTGTAAAGGGCTGTCCATTTTCCTTATCCTTCAGCCAAAAAAAAGCCTTCAAAACTTATGAGAGCAGACTCTAAAATCCTTTTAACCAAGTAACATTTAAATCTGTGTCTCACAAGTGTGATTTCACAGCATTAATATGACACTGCCATTAGCATGTGGAAGTGTATGTGACATTCTGGTATTTATAGCAAAAATGGGACAGATTCACAGCTTGTGTAAACCACCGAGTCCCTTTTCACGGGTCTCCTCTGATTCATGCAACCTGAGATTCTGAGGCAAACTCAGTAGCCTGTTCTTCAGCCCCTTTTAAAATTATGATATCAAACTACATTCTCCAGAGAGTCAGAGTGAAGATATAGCAACTTTTCCTTTTAGCTGAAAGATCTAAAACATTGCTGAAAAAATTGTTTCCAGGCATTTCAAATGATTAGGCTTTTTTTCCCTTTGCAGAAGGAAAGAAAAAGAAGTACTTATTTATTTCACTTAAACCCTTAAACTATTTCTTCTAGGAAATGCTGAAAAAAATACATAGGTAATTTTGGAAATATTCATACTTCTTTTTAGAAATACTGCCAAGTGAATATGTTATTAATATGTTATTTAAACATATTAACCTATTTTTGAGAGCCATTTTGGAAAAGCCTGAGAAAAAACCTCCCCACAGCTAATGAGAAGCTGTTTACTGGCTGTTTCAGATCACTTTGGGTTGAATTCTGTATATGTTTGTTGTTTGGATTTACTTGGTGTTTTAATTAATTCATCTCACCTCAAACAGGCCTAAAGTGCAGTTTTCAGCAAATTCATTTCATTGTGTCTCAACAGACAGGGCATTAATTACTTTTGTAATTAGAAAAAGAAGCATGTGGGGAATAAATATGCCTTTGCCTCTCTTGGATGCTTAAAAATACCTTCTTTTAAGAGGTGTTGGCAAAGCTCAGAGCTGTGAGGGACGTGACTGAGGAGCTCCCTGCATCCCCGGGATCCCGACTGCGCAGGAGCAACGCTGCTGCACCGCACAGGGCGTCACCCAGGGTGCAGCCCCAGCATGTGGGAGTTGCAATTGGTTTTTTAAAAATCCAGGCATTCATGGCAGCATTAACAAACTCTCAGAGGGCAAGATAGCCCACTGGATTGATTTAGTCACGTCAGTGTGTTCTGCAAGTATTTGCCTTACTCTATAAATAAAGGCAGTAGGAGCCAGTGATCCATGAACTTCTCTTTTGTCCTGGTAGCAAAACAAATCGTAAATATTAGAAATTGAGGAGTCTTGCCCTAACTGTCATGAGATAGGCGTAATAACTGTGACAGGAAATGAAGAAGTTTGTTTTCTTCTGATTTTGAGCCATCAAGCTAAGGAAGTCTAGATTCCCACTGTACAACCAAAAGGGTTTGAGAACACAGGATCTAGTGTAATCTCATTACTCCGGACTGAGAAATTAAAAACAACTGTAATTGATTGCAATTGGACCAGGATCCAGTGAAGCAATGAAGCTTCCTATGAGTAAGGAGCATCTTCTGGGATTGCTTAAAGTGCTCATTGTTGGACTCCTTTCCATCTTGCCTACAAGGGCAAATGCAAGAAGCAAACCAATGCCAGTTTTCATTTCCATAATTTAAGATAAAAACATCGCAGGCACTTGCCATGGCTTTGGTGGCAGGTCAAAACACCATGTCCCCACCAGAATGGTCCATCTACGAGGTATCAGCAGAGGGGTAATGGAAAGAAGAGAGTTTGAACCTCTGAATTTGGACTCGACCTTCGTAGACAAAAGTGGCAGAAATTCCACCTTTAACCAATCCCAACCTGAGCCACTCCGTCCTGTGAGAGGAAAAGAACCTGCCCCACTCTTGGCTTCCTCCTTCTCTAGAGCATGGCCTAGGCTTGACTAGAGGAGCTATTGGCAATTTCTATCCAGGTCATTTACTCCTTTTTGCAGAGTCTTACTCTACGGTCATTTACTCCTTTTTGCAGAGTCTGATTCCACAATACAGATGCTAAGGCACAGCTGTTTGCCATTTTTTACTGGTCAATCACATGAATTGTCCCCTGGTAGGCTGCCTTTTTTTTTTTTTTTTTTTTTTTTTTTTTTTTTTGGTTTAGGTCTAACATCTTCTGGCAAAATCTGTGATTTTTTTTTTTTTTTCTGAATTCTCATAATTAGTCACAGTGCCTGAGAAAAAACATGGAATGCTCCAGCAGAAAGATGTATGTGTCAGCCCAGCAGAAAGATGTATGTGTCAGCTGTGGATTCCTCCCTGTCACCTTCGCAGCGAGGAGGCGTCTCAGCAGCTGTGCTGCAAACATGGGCTTCTCTGCTGTGCGGTCCCACTGCTCTGTCCCACGTCCCCACTTGGATCTGCCCCCAGCCTGGTTCCTCCCCTGGGCTCATCCTGCTCCTGCGAAGAGGTACTGGAGCTCAGCATCCCGTGCTGCCCATGCTGAAGCCAGAGAGCACTGTTGGAACATGAGAGGTGGGAGTGGGAGTTTCTCCAGGCTTTTGAGACCATTTGGGAATCATCATTTTCCAGGAAATATGTTTCAAATGTGGTCCTTCCGCCAATGCGTCTCCTCTGACAGCCGGGGCTGCCGGCTCCCTGAAGCCGTGGGGAGATCCTGGTGCCTTGTAGACGGGACAAGGGAGCTGTGTTGTGGGTTATGGACCAAGCCAATCAACCCTGGCCATTTAGGAGACATCACAGTCCTGGCAGGAGTTCCGGTGCTTGAGCTCCACACGTTTCATAGATCCCTTTGACACGGGCAGGCTGCAGTGTCCTCCCTTCCCTCAGCTTTCCTTGGCTGCTTTGGGACTGCATCTCCTAGAAATGGAGCTGCAGGAACAGCACTGCCTCTCCCCTACACCCAGCACTGCAGGAACCCCTTCCACTAAACCACGTTGCCCCAAGCTCCATCCAACCTGGCCTTGGACAGTGTCAGGGATGGGGCAGCCACAGCTTCTCTGAGTAACCTGGGCCAGAGCCTCTCCACCCTCAGAGGGAAGAATTTCCTCCTAACTTCTGATCTAAACCTCCCCTCTTTTAGTTTAAAACTGTTCCCCCTTGTCCCATCACTATTTGCCTGTGTAAATAAAGCTCATTCATGCAAAGAAATTTTCTTTCTCCTACAGTTTAGTTACAGAAAATCAGATTTACATCAGCTTGACAGAGAGTAAAAATTTGGCTGCTGTTCTCCATAACATATTTGCATAATATAATACATGCCTGAGATTTCAATGTAGGCTGATACAGTTTTATGTAAGCCTCTGATAGTAGCCACACCAAAAAAAGAGAAATGTTTTGAAAGGCTTTTTTTGGTGTCCTCTTTTCTTGCACTCCTTGAGCAAAAACGAGCAGATAAAATCAAACAGATGATGTTTGCACAGTCTTCCTGAAGCCGGGAGTGGGTCTGGGCAGTGAAGATTATCTCCAGATCCCAAATGCTCTAATGGCTTGCAGGGATGCTGGCCATGGAAGCTGCTTCTGTGGCTCTACTGAGAGCGGCTGACTTCAAAGCAGGGCTGGGAATTGGTTCCTATTCCATATAAATTAATTTCTCTCTCCACAGTGGGGCTCTGTGCAAGTGCAGAAGGGTTCATGACATGGTGAGGCTTCACTGAAATGGATGAAAGGAGACTATGAACAAATTTCTGGATTCTGCTGGGGCATGTCTTCACAATTCTTCATTTCCTACCATTTTAACAGGTTCCCAAACATTTACTCATCTTTATAGAGTGTTAATCTCCTATTGCTAGCTTTTCAAGTGTTTGTAACTGCAATGTGTTTGTAAACTGCCTCTCTTAAGCAATGACAGCCTTGACCAAAAAAAGTGACTTAAAAATAATTTCTTGATTAAAAAAATATTGTGTCAGACAGATGATAAACAAGTGGTAAGTGGAGTTTACTAAGTCTTTGGTATACCAAAGTCTGATTTACCAGTAACAAATAAAATAGTTCCAACAATCCAATGAAATCCTATGACGATGTTGGGGTTGATCAGGGCACCAAGGTAAGGATTAAAGTATTAGATTATTTTTTAAAGACTAAATGGGATTGTCCTTTCTGTTTAGGAGATTTAAGAGAGTTAATGATTTCATTTACATGAAAGGAGACAAGAGGTCCTGGCTATTACACCGGGCTTCCCATATCTGCCTCTGCTTCTCTTGGTTGCTTTTGCTCCTCACAGCTCTCATTTGTGAGGCTGAGGAAAATTTGGGCAACTTTATGTGCCTAAATATGACACTACTGATGCACACATTGTAGTCATAGGGGTCAAACCCATCCAGCGCTGTCCAAGACATTTATCCTACATTTTATAACTTCTGTGTAGAACAGCTGGAAGTTTCTGTCCCTGCCCAGCTCAGCATGCTTTAACCTTGCTGGGTCCCCAGCGAGAGCAGAGCCAGCTTCCCCTCTACAGCAGCTCCTCTGTGTGTCCTTCCTCCTGACTGAGTCGTCCTGGGTGGTGCTCGGCCCCTCTGTGTGTCCCCATGGATACAGATGAGCCTCTTTGTTCAGTCTTGGGTAATTTTCCACTTTCCAGACCCTCCTCTATGCAGTAAATTAAGTCAGTGTGGCTTCCCAGCTCAGCCCCTTGTTGGCACAGGGACTGTGTTACTGCATCCTGCTCCCAGCCCCTACCCAGGGCTGAGCGTCTTCTCCAGCGTGGGGGATCTGCATGCCCACACCAGGAACATGCCACGTTTCCTTCTGCGAAAAACACAGCCAGAAATCACGAGTTGTATGTCACCCCAGTCCACTGATTTTCACACTAGTTTGTCTTTTCTTTTCAAGAGAGGAACATCAGACATCCCAAATGTGGCACCTCTCAACTGCCAAGAAATCATAAAGTCACTCTCTGTTATGTGCAGTGCCTTATAGCAAAGAAATTGATACTAATATGAACCATTTAGTTCTTACTCCTTTGTTTTTCCCTCTATTTTAGTTCAAATCTCCAGTCTAAAATCCCCACCTAAGTTACCTACTCCAACCTGGCTGGAAATTTCAGGAACTGCAGAAACCACCAAGTTGTTTTTCCCATTCAATACAGGGCATGTTCCTGGGAAGAGCAAAACAGGGAAAAACTGTGGACACACAAAGGAAGAAAAATCCTGGGAAAAATTATGTCAGCGAGCAAATCTTCTGGTATCCATTAAAAGGTAATAATTCTAACCAAAGGAAGGGGGATTTTCCTGATGTGAAATGAAATAAACATTCAGAAATGATTTGTGTGTGTGTTCAAATTTAAATTTAGAATTTTATTAAGTACGTTGTTCAAAGGCCCTTTTCTTCCCAGGGTAGTTTGGCTATGATCTTCTCTTGAGAAATAAAATCCCTGCACAGAACACGGCCTCACTTTGCTCAGCCCTCACCATGCAAAAAACCACCACGCTGGGGCAGTAGGCAGCAGACCTTTCCCTTTTTTAATTACTGCTGTGGTCCTGGTAGATGCACAGCATCTCAGAGTTGAATTTGAGGATTTCTGCACTAGGTTTGTGGTGAAAATAAATATGGATGGTCATGGGACGGGTAAGAGGTGAGGGAGATCCCTGCCTGATGCCCTGCCATGGAGCTGGGGGATTTCCAGGTTAGAGGGTGCTCAGCACCCAACTTTCAGACCAGTTTTCCATTGGAAATGATGCTTCAGCTCTCCCAGCTTTGTCACTTCGAGGCTGGTTTAAGTCATCAGAACGTGTGTAAGTCCCCAGACTGCCTGACACCAGCAGCAGAGCTGGGCTGACACCAGCTTGCCCTGAACTGGCTCTGGGGTGCTCAGGCTGTCGCTGTTCTTTGACAAGGTTTTTCCCTGTCTAAACCATATTGTTGCAAATGAAGTGCCCAAGGGCTTTTCATTTAAGTAGAAATCCAAAAACTTCTGTGACCTATTCCTCTTAGGAGGTCAGGTTTCAGACAAAGCTGTCTGTATGGCAGCACTTAGGTTGGAAACAGGTTTTTGAAATTGCTGCAGCATTTTTTGTACAATTATATTCAAGAAACTATTACAAAGCAGTTATTTATGAAAGGCAAGCTGGCTCATAGTTGAGGCTTTTTATTTCACTCACTTCTTGATTAAAAAAGGGACTTTTGTGCATCTTGAAATACTTTCCTGAGAAAGGAGGAGAGGGGCTTACACTGAAACGTGTATGCCGTGCTCCGAGGTAGTAAGGCTGAGGTCCATGCAATTAAAAAAAAAGGTATTGTTTGTAAAAATGTTTGTGTTTGCTGAGCACAATGAAGACTCTGTGCTCTTATTAAAGTCACAAAAATAACCATTAATTTTATCCTGGCCACACTCCAAGAGAGAAAATCAACTCAGGTCTATGTCATTAACTCAGTGTGGCATCTGAGCAATTGCTGGGATCTCAGGTGCTTTTTTCCTATCCTACATGAGTTTTAATATTCACATACATTCAACTGCCCAATATTCCTGTCTGTGGTCCCATATTACAGCGTGCCCACTGGAGACCTCCTGTACTGAACAACATGGTATTTTAATTGTGCATGAGCCTTCATCTTATCATTTATCTCCATTAATAATGCAGTTTCTCTCTTTAGTTCTTCCATTGATTCCCTGTGGTGGCCAGGAAGAGTCTAAGTTGCCTTTGCCCATAAACCCCTTTGGCACGTGGGCAAGCATGGAGTTCACTCGTGTGGAATTCCCCTGGAAATTCCAGCTGGGAGGACTGGCAGCATGACCGTGGCCCCAGGCCTCTGCAGGTAACCAACTTGTGTTGTCTGAAATGCAACATAACCTCAGAAATAAAAATTTGGCCCCACTGATCAGGATCCAGATGGATAAATTCAAGCTGGGAGCCCAGTTTCGACCCATGTCTGATTTAAATGCAAAGCATCGTAAATCACTGTAAGCTGTTCCGGCGTGCGTTTAGGCTCACCCATGCGAGCAGTCCCACTGAAGTCAGTTATGAACAATGGCATTTCTTTCTTCTTTATTCACTGCTGATTTCTGGTACAGGGTGTAAATGACTCTTTTATTGCCTTTGACACCAAAATCCCTTAGCCACTACAGGGACATCACACTAATTGATAAATGCTGCTTGCTTGGGGTGGCTTTTAATTTTATAATCCTATTAAAAATTATAGATATGTCAAATATTTGTGCCTGCTGGACAGAACATATTATTCTGCTCTAAGGTTTCCAGTTTAATTTTTTTTGAGCAATTGGGCAGAACCACTGCTGTAAGACAAACAGATGCTCTTCAGCTGTACTTTTCCATAAATGATTTTGTTCTGTGGTTTTTTTTTGTTCCCCTACCAGGCATATCAAGTTCAAAAGAAAATGTTGCCTCTCACTAATGAGAAGATTAATCTCATCCACATATGCAGCAGACTTTGTCAACTCTGTTGAAAGTTTGATGACCTTTAAGAGACAAAGTTTTAGTGTGCCCAAAATAAATAATTCATCCTCCACAGATTTGCCCTGTGTATCCATCTGCTTAAATCCGAAGCATGCTGATTAAAGCTTCTGAGTGCAATTATCTTCCTACTTCATTGAGATAAAAATCTCTATTTTCTTACTGCACTTCAAAGAGCAATTGCTCGTTTAAGGATATCACCAATCCGATGTACATGGGGTCCATTTTTGCTCTGACTTACGCTCTCCACAGCCTTCTTCAAAATCTCACGAAAAGGCCTGAAGTTCTTTTTTCCATACAATTTCCTTTTCCAGCACTGAAAGCTGAAATGTGTAACTAATCCTCCTGTAAAATCTTTGAAATCGTTGTCTTCAAACACGACCAGAAAATTCATTTCTGCTCTCAAGTACAGGGAGAAAAATGTCATGTAGGCAAGTGGCAAGATGTGATTTACTTTGATTACTGCACTTACTGTCACTGCTGGGCTTCTTCCACCTCTGAAGGCTGCAGGCAGCAAATTGCCAAGAGAACCCATCACCCCTGTCTCTCCCCTGTGCAATGCCCCCTTGGCTGATTTCTTGCCCCACCTGTTGCCCTTCTGGCTTTCAGCCGCACTTTTGCTCATAATGATGTGTGTAAGTAACATCAGCCTGGAGCGCAGCCAAAGGGGCTGCTCATGGGGGCACACTCAGGGCACACCACAGAACCACAGAAACGTAGAGCTGGGAGGGACCCACAAGGATCATCGAAGTCCAACTCCTGACCCTGCACAGGACACCTCAAGAACCCACCAGGGGCCTGGTCCCTGCCCCAAAAAGCGCGCAGCCACCGCGGCTTCCCTCCAGCCATCGGTGTCAGGGGGCAGGTTTGAAGCCTCCTGCAGTGCCCACATGCAGATAAATAAGCTGATTATAAAATAGCCAAGCAGATGGTCTCTTTTGTTGCTACCTGTGAGAATAAGCACAGTCCTCCCATTTCCCTGGGAGGAAGGAAACGGCTCCGCAGACATCACGCAGCTCTCGGTTTATTTAGGACACTCTCTGAAAGAAATGCTGAATGAATATTGCAGCCATTTCAATGAATCCTTCCTGGCCCCACATGAAATCAGACCAAACTGGCACCATGTCACCTTGTTACTAGAGAGAACAAATATTCCCTCTGGCAAAAATCCTCCTTCAGCCTTGAAAAAATGTTGGGATTTTTTTCATGCAGAAATTGAAATTGGTCTTAAATGCTCTCTGGATTGAATGTGGCTTGTCATAGATAAAACAATGAAAACGAAAGGGGAAATAACAAGGGATTGCTGGGTTTTTAAAGGTGATTTACAGAAGAAAAGAAATCCTAGAGATTAGGAAGTCGTTTAAATGCCGGCAACAGTCAAATATGGAAACATTCCAAAGTCAGAGGTTAGGAAAAAAAAAAAAAAGAAAATATGGGAATTGCAAAGAAAAAAGGCACAAGGAGGGGAAAGTATATTCAAAAAGAAGAGAGTATCCATGGAAAGAAAAACAAAAAGCCTCTTAAAACCAGGAACAAGGCACCTGCTTTTCTGGCAGTTACCAGCAACAAGGAAAACTCCACCTGCCAACCCAAATTTTTAACATCAGTAAATCACCACGAGGATAAAATAACAGGATGTTGGAAATGAAACTATTGACACTAATTAGAGGATCAGATGCCACTCCCACACACTCGCTGCTCGCAGCACTGAGCAAGAGCTCAGGGTTTGCTCCCACTCGGTGGGGATAACACTCTTCCCATCCACATGTGCACATTCCCTCGCCTGGAGGCAAAGGTGGGGTTGGCTCCATGGTGAGGGAGGGGGATGCAGTTGCCCATGAGCCAGCGTGATCCTCTGGGACCCTCCATCCCAGGTGCCAGCTGAGGCACCAGTGAAACAGGGAAAGCTGGGTGAGAAAAAGGATCTTGAGATGCTGAAGCCAATCTCTTCTTGGAATGAAAAGGAAGTTTTAAATACTGCAAAAGGAGTAATCAAATCTGTTGAAAAAAGGAAGAACAGCTTGGTTGTATGAAGATCACCCCCATTAGCATGTCACATATGCTCATACTCCAAAATACTCAACAGCGCAACCCAGAGTGTGTATGAAACAGAAAAACAGCAGCACATGAATGGAATTATGGGGTGGGGAATATAAATCATAAAATAAATCACTTAAATTGAAAGCTGAATTTTGAGCCTCTGGACCAACATAAAGGCTGTGATGCATGTGGAGAGTCAGTCTCATGTCTTTTGTTCAATTTAATGGGAGTGTTATAGCCCAAATCCCTCACATTGCACTGCATGTGTCAAGGTTGCCCTTGGTAGAAACTATTGATGGCCAGTGATTTTGATTTTATCTTATGCTATTGTGACTTAAACTCTCATGAGCACTTCTGACCTGCGGTGTTCGCTTGGCAAAGCACGGACTGAGCTGTGGGTAATACAAATGTGGAGAAACTGCCCAGAGGCTGTGGCCGTGTTAGGATTTCAGAAGGAGAGTAGGAGACCACTCGGTGTTGCAATATTTGAGTAGCTGAATTGTTTGCCAGCATTGAGTTCATTCGTGAAAATCAAGAAAAATTAAATCAATACCTAATCACAGTTACATAGTAATGTTGATGCAAATTTGGTGAAGATGCCCAGTGAGAATCATGACTGAAAATCCCTGGTTAAGTTGTCCTTCAAAAAAGTGCTTAGAAAATGAAGTAGATCTCAAAGGTGTGTTTAAAGGAATGGTATTTTTGGACATTTTCTCTGCCAGTCTATTTTGGGTTGAACCAGGCAGACAGCCAAGCTTTTTTGCTTTTAGTGATCGGTAGCAGTCCTGCTCTAGTGAACTTATGGCTTGATGTTTTAATTGCCTGGTCAGAAAGAAGCCTGGGAAAGGTATCAAGGGCCCTCCATCTCTTTGATCAGTGATCAGAATCCCCTCAACGTATCTCATTCATCCATAACATCAAAGCCACGGTAGAGACCATATGAAAATTACAGCCCTGTTAATACACGTTAAATAGTGTTTCTTTAACAGATGGGAAACCATAAACAGTTTCCTAAGATGCATAAACAAATTAAAGAGAACTTCCAGCTTTGACACCTTAATAGGCTGTGATGAATAATTTGGCATCATGACAACATCTCTGTCAAGATAAGGAGCCTTGGGATGAAATTGCTCTTTGAAAGAGTTATTTAGTAGCTTTCCTATCTGAGCACAGATTATCTGGTTTATGGAGGACAGTGGAAGGTCTTGCTAGGGAAGTTTATCTGACTTGGCTCTCAGGGCTTTACCCTGTCACCAAGATCATTACCACAATATCTTTCATGTGAATCAGCTCTGCTTCTCTATTTTTCATAAAAAAACAATGTCTGACTCATATCCCACAAATAAGATTGGTACAGCAGGGGAAGGGCTTAGTCGATTGTTGAAAGAAAAATCTATTAGCCTCTTTTATTATGGTTAGGTTATTTTCTGTAATAACAATTTACCAAACTAAATGTTACTACCTGGAAAAAAAAGACAGTTGTAGTTGCCTACTATTCACCAATAATTTATTAAAACCAGTGGCAAGAATAAATCCTTGAAAATACAGCTTCACATATGTACATGTTTCAGTTGCAGACTGCTACTGGAGAAGTTGGAATTAATTAGAGAATGCCTGGTCTGTGACAGCCACCCTGTTTTCTCTGGACATTCGATGGTTTGGAGAAGATAATGGTTATTGGCACACACAGTGGTGCAGTAGACCCATAACCAGGTATTTCCACTTTCTACAGAGGTGAACACTGTGTTGCAACAATGCAGGACATTGTAACACGGAGAAGGCCCAGGAACGTGGATGGGATGTTTTTCACAATGCAGTTTCCATCCTGCCATCTCTTGGTTATTAATTGCAATTTTCAGTGCAAACGGAGATTTATCTAGACCAAGGCTTGGCACAGCTTGGCTGCTCACATCTCGTATCCCAGCAAACTGAAAATGCTCCAAGGCCCAGCCAGCTCAGTGGGGCTGCAGCTGAAGGGGGTAGAAAGTGGAATCCTAACAAAGAGGCCGTATAGATATCTGTGTGTGAAGGTGGTGCTCGAGCACATGGGTCAGTGGTGGACTTGGCAGTGCTGGGGGGAACAGTTGGGCTTGATGGTCTTTGAGGTCTTTTCCAACCACAGTTAATCACAGGAAGGTCAGTGGCCTTAACCACGTGTGACCAGAGCTCAGACCCTGCCCATATCCTGCTCCTCCAGGTAACATGAAGCAGACAAAGACCCTTCTGGAAAGGCAAAGCAGCAAACCTGAAAGAGTTGTGCAGCTCAGCTTTCAGGTGCCATTTCCCTGTGCATCCCTAATAATCCCTGAAGATGCTGTCTTGGTAATAATCAAGCAATTCAAGGAAAATATTGGTATTTAATTAAACTTGTCAATCAACCACGAATGAGTTTTCCTTATCAAGAGGAGCTGGATTTGATTTTGCCACTTAGAAACGAATGTTAAAGACTCTCGTAGAATAAAACTTTAATTAGGAAAGGAGATTTGGATTAACACGTAAGGCAGAGAGAGAATGAAAGGTCCTCGAAAATCATCTGAGTATGATTCACAGGAAGAGAGAAACCTAAATATGGGAACAGATTTTTTTTTTTTTAAGAAAAGAGCAGCTATATGGTGCTAAAGCTCATGGGTAGAAGAGGCACAGGAGGGATTTTGATGAGGCTAGGATGTCTCTATTCAAGCCACTTTCCTGCTCTTAATATTTAGTTATTTCAGATATTCAAAGCCTGGTCAGAAAGTACGCACATACACTGTGGGGCATTAGAAAATCCTCAGGATCTGAATGCCTGACTCTCATAAATTTAGATATCACAAGAACAAATGTGTCTTCTGAGAGATTTGAAAAAGGTACAATTTTTTGTCACTTTCTGGTGGTGTTGGTGACATGGAGGATGCTGCCCACCTGCGCCTCATTCCTAAGCCCACAGAGCCCCGGTATTGCCCTGGCATATCCATACCAGGATCTGCCCCAGGTGCCAGTGACTGTACCCTGATAAATCCCAACATGCTAAACTCAGTACTCAGCTCTAGGTTTTTTTCAGACTTGTTCCCAAGAAATATTGAATTCTGTGGCATTGACTCCTGATCCTTGGATGTCTTCTTCATCCCTTCTCAGGTATGGCTCCAAAGGTTGGTGCCTCAGGGATTCATAGTAAAATCACTTCCATTTTTATTTTCTTTTGGGTACTTCTATTTTATTTTGGATGTCATGGGAAATAGGAAAAAGTTGAAAATACACTCAGAGACATCAGAATTCATGAAAGTCTGCTCTGCTCTGCACACTGACTCAGAACAAGGTTGGATGCAGGGAGGTGTTGCCTGGGGGACAGCAGTGCTGCTTTCTGTGTAGACTGGAAAACAGCTCTGCTGTCTCTCCAAGATTCTTCCAGCTGGGGGATGTTGAAATCCATGTTCTGAATTCTTGGGTATTACTACAATGTGCCCAAAAATAATTTTCCACAGAACAAACTGGCCAATATTATAAGGCAAGATGAAATCTCATAAGAATGTACTGAATGGCCAATGTCAATGGAAATGTACTTCATACATTGCCAGAGATTTTTTCAGGCAGAAAAAAACCCCAAACCCAACCTCCCAAACAAATTACTTCCTGACACTTATAGTTCTTTAGCGCTGCCCTCTGAAAAAATTGCAGGAATCAGAACCAAAAGATATAATTAATCCCACATTAGCAATCTGAGAGGATGCTGCTGGAGCAGGCAGGTTCCACCAGCACACTGACCAGTGTGAAACTGGGCTGGAAGGTTTCTGCCACGTTAAGGACTTGCTTTTAAACTTTCTTCTTGAAGTATTCTTCTGCTCAGTCATTGGTTTCTCCATTGAGTACATTACTCCCCCAAAAATCATGGTTTTTTCTAATCTGTCTGCCTGGACGTGTTTCTGGATATTTGTATTCTATCACCTGTGATCAGTATAAAATTTACCTGTCAAAAAACTGCGGGAAATATTCACCTTTATAGCTGAGAAAAAATGTTTGTCACTTGTGTGATCTAACCTGAAAGAAAGAACTTTTCCCTGCAGAAATTTTGCTTTAAAGTCTGTCAAAATATTTTAATGGTGTTAGTGGACACCTTATCCCAGGGCTGCCTCAGCCTTCACAGTAGGAGAAACAGGCTGCTCCTTAAATACCTCTGGACAGAGAGCTCTGTTTTGAGGAATGGAGGCTTTGGTTTTTTCTCATTCTAGTTGTGGTGCTCACAATTCACTTCTCTGCTGGGAGTTGTTCAATGCACCAAGATGCAGGAAGGTTCTGGGGTTGGCTTTTTGAAGGTTCAGGCGATTCCTTGTGGTTCATCAGCCAACAAAACAGGGATGGGGAGAAGCTCTCCCCAGGCACAGGGAACAGCAGCTCCTCTCTGTTCTCAGCTGGAAAAGCAACACCCGGCACTCCCTCTGTGGCCACTCATACGTTCAGCTTACAGAATCACAGAATCACAAAGGTTGGAAAGCCCTCGAAGATCATCGAGTCCAACCATTAACCCAGCACTGCCAAGGCCACCACTAAACCATGACCCCAGGTGCCATATTTACATATTTTTGGAACACTTCCATGGACAGTGATTCCACCACTTCCCTGGTCAGCTCATTCCAATGCTTGAGCACTCTTTCCACAAAGAAATTTTCCCTAATATCCAAACTAAATGTCCCCTGGTACAACTTGAGTCCATTTTATCTTGTCCTACGTCTCATTACATGGGAGAAGAGCCCAATCCCCAGCTGGCTACAATCTCCTGTCAGGGAGTTGTGGAGAGTCAGAAGGTCCCCTTTGAGCTTCCTTTTCTCCAGGCTGAGCTCCCCCAGCTCCCTCAGCTGCTCCCTGTGCTCCAGCCCCTTTCCCAGCTCCATTGCCCTTCTCTGGACACACTCCCATTCCTATTGCTAGATGTTGCTTCTTCTTATGCAAAGCCTGGAATTTAATCCGACAGCCTGCACAAGACAGCCATTAATCTGCAGGCACATACAGACTTTCCCTCTTGCCTCACATTTGTTTTCCTTTGATGGTTGTCGTGGATGCATCTGTGTTTGCTTTAGGACTCAGACCAGAGCTATGTACTCTTCAGCAGACACTGAGGCTTATCCCGAGGTCTTCCATGTGTTGTTTTCATTAGAATCCTGGTTGCAGAAAAAAAATTCAGCATTGGAAATACCATTTGGCCAACAGGATCATTTGTATTATACAACCCAGCAGTGGGGTTCCCTTTTTCTGGGAATTCTTTGTTCTGGAGAAGTAATGCCAAGGCACTGAGATGGATTTATGTCACCAATAGAAACCAAACACTCCTCGCAACATTTTACAAACAGCAAACAGCTCCAAGGGCCTTGGTATGGGGGTGACTAATGCTGCTTTCCCTGAGCCCCACAGCTCCCTCCCTCTGCGACCAGACACAGGGAACAAAGTCTGGACGTGCCATGCTGCCCTGCGTGGGGGTAGGTACCAGCTGGGCAGCTCATCCCACCTGCAAGTCTCCCCTTTGAGTGTGCTGGTGAATGAAATGACCCAAGATCTTTTTAGGAAGCAGAAGAACACAACAGATTGAAGGATGTAGGGTTTTTAAATAAAACAGTTTTAAAAAACCCTGCCTGTAACCTGGGAAAGTAAACTAGGGGCACAGCCTCACCTTGTTCCTGCAGTCAGGTGTGTGGTCCTCAGAGGCAGTGTTGGCTGCAGCTGACCACAGGCTCCCAGGGTAGTTAAACACTCAGTGCCCCACTGTAGCCTTTCTTACATTTTTACATTAATCCATTTGTCTTACTGCTAGGGTGAGATACGTTTTCCCCATCCTGATTTTCCTCATCCTGGCTGTTCCACCCTCAGGCTGTTTTAATCCCCTTCTTAGTCCCTATGTTCCTTATATATATGATGGGACTCATCAAGGCTTTCAGTGTTATTGCCTCCTACTGTCTACCCCCATCCACATGGGGGAAAACCCTCTGCAAGTCCGACGTGTCTGGACATGTGCTGCAGCCAATGGCTCTGCAGCACCAGAGAGGATCAGATCAAAGGGCACATCCCGGCCCAGGGCTCCCTCCCAACGTGCTGCTTGGGAATTCCTGCACCATGCACAGACGCTGAGCTCTACCTAACTCGGTCAACATCTGGTGCCTGCATCCTGCACCTCTGAGAACACCACACGTGCTCATTGTATTTAATATAGTCACAACTTATAATATTAGGGGTCAAAATATTTTAGGTGATCCCGGAGCAGCGCGAGGAAGCTGTTTACTCCCGGGTTTCCGTTCCCTCTGCGGAGCAGTGTCTGTTGTGTGTCCGGGTCTGGCATCCGCGGTCCCCAGAGCCCCGGACCCACAGATGGAGGGGGCGGGCAGGGCTGCCGGATCCCGGTATCGGCCGGATCAAAGCCCTGAGCACATCTGCTGGGGGGGCTGTGCATCCCTCCTCCACCAGGCACCGGGGGCTGCCGGCCCTCGGCCACGATAGAGGGTAAGCACAACCCAGCTGCACATCTCGGGCATCAGGAAGCTATTCCTGGGATGGAAAACATAAGGATTCAAGTAACAGGTGTTGACTGGGGAAGCATTATACAAGCAAAGCTTCGGAACACAGAGAAGCATCTTTCCTCTGTTGGTACTTATCTTCTGAGATCCGAAATTCCTGCAAGGTTTTCTGTTTGAAACACAAAAAGGTAAAAGAACAGCACCTAAACAATCATTTTGTTTGCTTTGCTTGTGCTGACGCAGAGGACAAGGAAGTGTCATAACGTGATCTAATTCACTGGCTGGCATGACTTCCACAGCTATAATAAATATCATGTAATGCAAAAAGTGGATGTAAGCTATTAACCACGCTGAGGTAGGAAATCCAGGGATCAGGAGTTAAGTGACTATATTAAACATTTTATTTGAGAGTCTCATGGAAGAACACAGAGCCTTGAAATGAGATCCAGACCTGCTGATGGCTTGGATGGGGCCAGGTTGGATGGAGCTCTGGGCAATCTAATCTAGTGGGTGTCATCCCTGCCCATGGCAGGGGGCTCAATCTTTAAGTCCGTTCTGTGATTCTGTGAAGACACCAGTTTGCACATCACTGCAACCACTCTGATTGCTCCAACAGGGAATGTGGCACTTAAAGGTGTGGCTGCAGGAAAGGAAAATAAGTCTTGCAAGAGATGCATATTCAGCATTTCTGATCGGAACAGAGTGAAAAGAACAGACTTCCTCTCACACACCAGCCTGAAGAGAACTAAGTGTCTTTTGCACAGTGCTCACCAAGAGGTCTGCAGAGAGAAATCCAGCTTAAGAGAAATTCCACAGAGGAGAATCATGACCCAGTAAAGGCAAAGAGATAGAAAAAGGAAGGTGTGTTTGAGCAGTGTTCACAAGTAATGGGACTGACAATGTTGCACACTCATGTGCCAGAGGCTTTTCTTCCCTACTGAGGCAGCAAAAGAATAGTTTTAGCATATTCTGGCATTAATTGAAAATGCATTAGTGGCTGAGAGCAAACATTAGCTCTTGGTCTTGAGAAATTTCCTTTGTCACAAGCATAATTGTAATAAAAACTGAAACACCAAAATAAATGTTAGAACATTTAAAAATCATAAAGCCTTCCCTATTTCCACTTTTCTTCTGCAATAAATTAAAAGCATGAGAAATTTCCCCTGAAGACACAAACATTAAGAAATCATTCGGCAAATGGCTTTTTTCAAGCATGGCATCTCTAGCCTGGGGAGAGCTTTGGAAAGGTCACAAGAATTTGTCCCATGAACGGCCTCTCCTGAAGCCTGGGGGGGTAAATCTGTGGATCTGGGGCACACGATGTTGGCCTGGCAAGGACAAGATGGCAGATTGTGGGAATGTTGCCTGTTCTTTGCCAGGTCAGTTGTGCCACCTCCTCACCTTTATCATGTGCACAGATACCTTTGCTCCAGGAGGCACCTGAGCATGTGTCTGTCTAATTTCAAAGGAATGTAAGTCCTTTCCTAGAGATCTTTCCTGAACAGCAGCCAGGAGCGATGGCATAAGTTGTTGTGCTGCCTTGGGCAGAGACAGGAGCACCCCGTGAGTGCCAGGATGCCTGATACTGCCAGCAAGTCTGGACCCACAGGCTCCTGTGCCCTGAGGATGGACAGACTCTGCCCAGCAGGTCAGGAGGAGGCAGCAGGTTTCACACGCTGCCTTCTCAGCACACAACCCACAGATCACAGCATCAGCCTTGGCACATTCCCCTCTACCAGGAAAAAATGGGAAATGCAGGACCAACCACAACGAAGATGTTCAAAGCTCACATCTGTCATGCTGCCTGCAGATCATGGAGCTCATCTTCAGGTGCCTGAGTTTAAAAAACCCAGTGTCTGTGTCTGTACAACAATTTTTTCTGACAATAGAGTCCCTCCTGTTTCAGTCTGTGTGCTCTGTGTCAGAGGGGCCTGTGCAGATTCTGCATCTTGGTGCCTTTAAATTGTTTCTCTCTCTCACAATAAACATAGGGATGTGCAGAGACATTTTTATCTTTACTTCTTATGGGTGCTAAGTTAAGGACCCAAGAGTGCTGTGTTTCATGCAAGATCAAGTGTTGCAGCGTGAGAAACAAAATACCCAGCCCTAAGACACAGCTCATTGCACTCTTCTTGTGGCTGGCTCTTTGTTATTGCTGCCAGACTTTAAAATGCTGCTGTGTTTCTACCCTATTCAGGATTGGTGTCCCTCAGAGTCCTAAAGGCATGTGGAGTTCCCTCTGTAAAGTGAATTTTTATGGGGAAAGTGTTAAGAATTGTTATGTGTCCAGCCATCAGAAAGAATATTCTATGTTCAGAAGGAAAAGGAAGGGCCGTTTCAAAGAAATAATTACCAATCTTTGTATCATCTATAAACCCACACATTCTCCATGGGATGAGGGTGGAACTGTAATCCCCCTGGGAGTGACAAGTGTGGCCTTCCCTTAGCCAGCAAACATGGGTCCAGGTTTCCTAAAAGTCATCTCTTTTGCCATTTATGACTTAGTGTGAGCTAGAAAAACTGTTGCAACAAGCTGTTTTCATCCCTGGGGACAATGCCTTGCTCCTACCATGTGGTTAGGGAGGGTGACCCCTGCCAGGCTGGGAGCCAGGGGAGTGGCACCACAGTTCCCAGAGATGGCCACCAAGCAAAGCAGCAAGGTGGAATATCTTCCCATAACCCCCAAGTTTTGGGATTCTTTCTCATTTACCTGCCAGACAGCAGCTGTAATTTCAGCATGTCACACTGGGGTGACATATGGAAACCTCCTCCCCAGCAGATGAGGTCCAGGGTGATTCAGTCCAGGTGTGACGTGGACTTTGAAGCCTCCTGGCTTAGGAGGACCTCCATTCTTGCCTAAACAGAAGAACAAAATGAAGCAAAACTAAAAAATTAAAACAGTCACCACTGCAGGAAGAAGGGAAGCGTCAGAGACATTGCAGAAAATGGGTAAATAAATAAAAGGTCCAAAGATGCCTTTTATTTTCTGGTGGAGCAAGACAGAATCAAGTGTCTCTGCAACCAGAGTGGAACGACATTTGAGCAAAAGCTAGTTTTACATCCACTCATGCTAAAGAAAGCATTTAAGTTCAGCCAAGGTCTTCTTCTGGCTCTCTAACAGTGCTGATTTCCACTCAGGGAGAACAAATACATCTTTGCTCATGCAACAATAAGAATATCTTGGTCTTTTCTTGAGCGACTTTGCCGCAAATTAGCCAGAGGGAGAGAGCTAAAGCTTGTGATAGAAATAACTCTCATCAGGAACAAGTGCTCAAGGGGCTTAGAAATGTGATTTTATTAACTTTCTGTCATTTTTCAGTGCAGGATAAACATCCACCTAAGAGCATTAGCAATGCATTCCCTCAGAAGAGGCATTTGCAGAACCTTGTTCTTCCCAAACTTCTCACCAGCTGCTCGACTTGCTTTGAAAGGGTGAAAGAACAAGCAGCTGGAAGGGCTGGGAAAGGATGGAAGTGGAGGCAACCTGCACCAAACCTGTCCAAGGCTGCATCTCAGCTCCTTTGGCACCCAGTCTCCAGCAGCTGATGCTTGGAGCAGGAAGGGGAGCAGCAGTCAGGGCAAGGAGGGGCTGTGAGAAGTCCCAGTGACAAACAGGTACTCACTTGACAGTTCCAATTGTTTGTTTTGAGAAGGAAGCAGGAGCCTCGTTTGCACGGTGGGGATGCAGCATCTCACAAACAGGCGTGCAGGCTTTGGCACAACACAGACAGAGGTGGCTCCCACCTGCAGGAACAAGAGTCAGGTGTGATGAAAAAATGCTTTTAACAGGCTAAACTTAACACTGCTGAGTTGGAGCATGTGCCGAAGCTCACTGAGAGCCTGAACACTGGTAGAGTCTGTTCATTTATTGTGCAATTAATTGATTCGTTTCACGGCTGAAGACAGAACAAAATGGGACCTGAACTTCACTTGGGGCTTCTGGGTGCTGGGACTGACCTCAGCATTCGGGATTGTCAGCACGTAAACTGTGACATCAGTCTGTAAAATGTACATTTAATTAAGCTTAACTCCCTCACTGTGGCCAGCCAAAAAGACTGGTTGGTGCCCCAGGAGCAAGGGTGAAGTGTTTCCTTGCAGCATCTTTGGAAGCAGGATTTGGAAGAAAATGTCAGTGCACCTGATGCCTCCTGTCCCACAGTCAGGAGATCTTCCTTTGGCCCTGACTCCTTGTCCCCATCTACTCTCAACAGCAGAGGTTTTGTATTCCTCGATTCCTATCTAGGAAATCCATCTTTGCTAAGTTTCCAGAGTATCCAGCAGACAACAAAGAATATCTCTGGTTCCTAATGCCAGAGCACAGAGAAATATGGGGGAGTGCTGTGCCAAGCCACGGAATCTGTTAAGATTCCCCCAGAGATTTCAAAATATAGCAGAAGTGCATGTCCATGAGCTCACTGTGATGGGAGCACCAGGGCTCTGGGGAGAGCATAATCCATGACACAGGGACACAGAGGGAAGGGAGAGCTGAAACCCCCCAAATTCCCTTCTCCCCAGTAAAACACCCTGGTTTTGAAATACGCTTCTGACATTCAAACCCCTTCATCTGTTTGTTTTTAACAGCTAACATTTTCTGAACTTAAATGTCATCTCAGCTGTATTCCCAGAGCTTAAATCATTCTGGTCCTATAACCATTCTTTTATGCTTATAACATATATTTTGAATTAGCTAAATTAGATTTCACTCTGTTGTCAGTGACTGTCAGTTGTGATGCTTTCGACTTTCAGTTGCAAAATGTGTGGAGGTTCAAGAGGCAGCAGAGTAAGCAGATATTCAAAGCATGAATTAGACTTTTAATAGACAAAAAAAGCTAGGAAGATGGAACTCATAAATTACTTTAGATATGCGGCCATAATTATTACATGCATTTGATTTCTGTATACATATATAGGGATTTTTAGGAGGCTGGTTGCTATGGTAACTTCTTTACTGCATGGTCCATATGTTGCTTCTGAAATTCTTTTTCCTCGGTGGAAAATTACACCCATGGACATGGATGGCATTTGTAAATCTCCTAAAAAGGCGGTAATTTTCCTTTTCTTACTAAATGTCATCGACTGTGTAATGGAAGTCTTTGAAGCTCAGTTCTCCTCCTTGTCCGTTCACCAAGCAAGAGACGTGAACTGCATCCAAAGCTTCCCTCTCTGTGCCCAAACCTTCGCCTTGCATTGCTGAAACACTGACTGATAGCAAATGCCCTGACTTTGTCATGGGTGAGTGTGAACTCGCTTTTGTGGCTCTGAATGGTTTGGGGCTGGAGCTCCTCTGCTCTGGAGCCAGGCTGGGAGAGCTGGGGGTGTTCACCTGGAGACGAGAAGGCTCTGGGGACACCTTAAAGCCCCTTCCAGTGCCTAAAGGGGCTCCAAGAGAGCTGGAGAGGGACTTTGGACAAGGGCCTGGAGTGACAGGACAAGGGGGAATGTCTTCAAACTGACAGAAGGCAGGGTTAGGTGGGATATAAGGAAGAAATTCTTGCCTATGAGGGTGGTGAGGCACTGGGACAAGGCTGTCCAGAGTAGCTGTGACTGCCCCATCCCTGCAAGTGTTCCAGGCCAGGTTGGATGAGCCTCCAAGCAACCTAGTGGGAGGTGTCCCTGTCCATGGTGGGGAGGTTGGAACAAGACGATTTTTAAGGTCCCTTGCTACCCAAACCATTCTGTGATTCTATGCAAGGAAATCAGTATTTCTGACTGCAGAATGAAAACTGGGTCTAAAACTTGCTGTGGAGCAGAATTATTGTCTTCCATGTAGCTCAGGATGTCACTTTTGTACAAAGCCAAAGAGCTGGAGACCAGAATCAGCTCAGCTCCAGGTGCACGCACAGCTGGAAACACCGTGTACCTTTGGAAGCTGCACTGTGCTCTGCTCTCAGGGTGGACAGGGCAGCAAATTAGAGCCATCCATGGGCACACCAGTACTTTCTGGTGTGTTTTTTGTTGGGTCTGAACCTTCAAACAGTTCTTCTACTGCTGTAGCATTTCGCTATTCATCTACTGGGGTTGGGGAAAAAAAACCCCAACCCATATACCTGCACTGTCACAATCAATTGCTTTTCCTGGTCTGTTTTTGAAGTTTAAACCAAGGGATTAGGAATCCACAACAGAAGAGTCCAGCACTGAGGCTGAAGGAGCAATTCCCTGAGCCAAGAGCCAGACTGGCTTGTCTGATGTGTCCACACTCAGGCTGTGCCGCAGCATTTCATTGCTGGCATCAGCCATGAACACAAGCACATCTGTAAAATATAGATTTCAGTGAAATTGGAGTAGGGGTGGATTTAACTTTGTTTACCCGAAATTTACAAAAAAACCAGAGACATTTAAAAGTATTTTTAACCTTATTTTTTGCAGCAATTCTGATTAACGACTGGGGCTTGGAAGCCACCACCTTTATACACCTAAGGAGTCTGTGAATGTTCTGCTTTGCAGAAACCTTTCTGGGTGCCTTACACAGCTGCACTTCTGTTTTACATTGGAAAGGTTTGACACCTCAGCAGTATAAAGTTATAGGTTTTATCCCTAAAACTTCCCAAATGCAGTTTCCATTATTAACACAATTGTGACAGCAATAGTTTGTTTATATTGCTTCACCTGGGGCACATAAACTTAAAGGACTGAAAATACCTCCATGCAATAACAGAATTTTATATAATTGCTACCTCTTGCTGTAAGGGACAGCTGGCCTTTGAAAGTTAGGAACTCATTTACGTCATTGAAGTAAAATGTAAGCCCGGGGTTTAAATGACTGTAATTTATGTTTCTGAAGCTCAAAACAAAAATATGGCTGTCCAAAGGGCAAATACCTTTCCAAACAAACTAATACTCATAATTCATCTTGGAGAGTGTATAGGCCTACAGTCTCCTTATAGAAGGCTTTCAGTGGCAGTTGCTGTTTTCTTTTGATACTTATTCTCTATTACCTCTGGCTTGCTATCCCCAGTGTTAAAATGTCTATTGACACTTTCCTAATTCAGCTGCTTTTAATGTTTCCTAATGTGGTGTGCAAGGCTGTGCCACATCCCTGTACAGTCTCCAGGGACACACCCCAACGTTGTCATGGGGGGCTCCGACCAGTGCAGCCCAATAGGTAGATATGGAAGAGGCTGGGCTACCAAAGCCTCTTAAGAGCACTGAAAATTACTTATTTCTTGTGGCTGGAAAAAAAAAGAGTGCCCTGTGAGCAGAATAGTTATAAATGACCCTGCAGTTCTTGTGCTGAGCATTTTCTTGTCACTGTCTCTCAGCATGTGTCTGAACATCATTTATATATTTTGAGTTTAGGGCCCCATTCCAAACAGCTGTTGCTTGTTTAGCTTTTTAATTTTTTTTCCCCCTTGTTTTTAATCTATAATACTGAAAATCTCTCTGGCGTGTGCTGACACCAAAAATGTTTGTTCTAGTCCTTGGATGAAAGCATCCACCCATGGTCCCTGCTTTTATGATTTACAAATTCACCAACACTTATTATGGCATTGCAAAACAACAGTGACAATAAGAAATTCAACCACAGCTCCCTCACAGCAAATTCCAGGCCCACAGCTCCTCTGCAATCTTGCAAGCTCATCTTCAAGGGGGAACCTGCATCCATTTAGATGGTTTATTTCCAAATCTCATTTGGGGTATGATCATGCTCTGCTTTGGCTCTGTCCCACATTTGTCATTTGCTTTTAATATATGTTCAGATATACCCCTGACTTAAAAATAATTAATCTCATTTTCATGCTTTTAAAGAGTTTGGTTGTGCTGCCCAGTATAGCTCAGCAGAGAAGAGCAAATGGCAGATTTTGTCAGTCTTGGGTTGTATACGTGTGAACACTGAAATCAGGTTTCTAGAGCAAGAAGACCATGGCAGGTGAATCCAAATTTCACCTGAGTATTGTGCAGGTGAACTCGATTCCTTCCCTGAAAACACCTTTTTGGGCAAACGTGAGCACGACTGCAGGCAAAGTATATCCAGTTAAAATGAGGCTGGATACTCAGGTCCTGCTCTACCTGCCCTCATCACGTGAGCAATGTGACTGTGAACGTGCTGAGAAGGAGAGGCCACAGCCAGTGATGTCCGGCCGATCCACATCGGCTCCTTTACACCTCGTGTGCGCTGTGACCGTGGCCAGGCTGCACCCGGGAGCATCCTCCTTGCATGTCCCTGGGGCTTTATTTAATGTGCTAGCCTGGTGTTTGGGGATGCTGCGGCTCACTGGGGACCCCATGTTAGCTGCTGTGAGATGAAATGCCCCTTTTCCATAGGGGTTTTCCCCTGACGTGGGGAGATGTGGGCACACACACACAAGTGAGGCAGGTGGGATCCTGGCCGTGACACAGGCGCTCGGCAGTTTGCAGGCTGACCCTTGATGATGGATTATTTTCCCTTCAGAATCATAGTGGAAGTATTGAGGTGGGAATTGGGGAAAAACACAGAAGCAGCTTTAGAAAATGTGTTCAAACCCTGCTCCCAAGTGTGCAGGGGAGCCTGAATGCAAGCCCAGTCCTTCCCTCCCAGCACAAGTGCAGCCCCTGGGCCCCTGGGATGTGCTGTCATGTCCCGGGAATGTGCTTCCTGGACATGCTGCATCCATCTCCCTCAGCTCGCTGTCCTGGTTCTGCTGGGACCATCCTCCCTTGCTCTGCTGGCTGAGCCTGCTCTGAAGGGACACCTCGTGCTGGGGATGGGGGAATCACAGAAGGACCAGGACTCAGTTTTTGGAGGAGCACAGCTGCCTGCAGCTGCTGCTGTGGTAAATAGTGAGTATGGATGGGCCACCCGAGTCAAAGCCCCCCAGCCTGACTGATCTGAGACTGCCCCGAGGGCAGGAGTGGACCCAGTTCCCAGCTGCACCATCCAAACTTTGCCAGAGGCAAAGGAGTGAAGCTTGAGTGAAACCAGATTGCTGCTGCACCCATGGATTGTTCCCTGAGAGGAAACAGCCACAGATGCCAAATCACAGAATCCCAGAAGGGTTTGGGTTGGAAGGAAGATTAAAGCTCACCTTGTTCTAACCCCCCGCCATGGGCATGGGCACCTTCCACTAGGCCAGCTTGCTCAGTGAAGAATATATTCCTAAAATAAATTGAATGGTGAGCAGAACCATCAAGTATGAACCACTGGTCACTGTCATGTGTGCATGGAGCTGGGATGGAACTGGCAACCCAGAGAGCAATTTCCTTTCTTACTCTCCTTCTAGGGCTGGATGTCACAGGATGCAGAGGAAGTTTAATGTTTCTAAGAGGGCACTATAATGAGGAGGTTTGCTGCCGAGCAGGAGCTTGTCCCTTCCCAGGAACCAACTGATGGAGGTGATTGCCATGATCAGGGACTGCTATTTGGGTCTGGACAATTTTTTCCAGTCCTCCCTCTGTGTCACTGGTACCTTTTCTTCTCTACCTGCTCGGAAACAGCTGCAGACGCTGAGAATTTCAAGCATAGCCCTTAAGATCTAATGTAGTTGAAATGTCTATAAACACCTTGAGTCTCTTTAGAGAACTCAGCGCCTGCCAAATTGTGCAGCTTAGTAGGATGTCTCATTATTCGTGGTGCTTCCCCCCTCCTGCAGCCCATGATTATGTGAGAACTGCAGGAAAAATACCTTTAAAGACTTCAGTACATCCTCAATGCCTAAACTGAAAGAGTAGTCAAGGAAACTAACTTAATTAAAAAGTTGAAAACCTTTTTATTTAAGATGACCTCAAGACTTGGAGCATGTCTGTAGCTTTTTTTCCAGAATTGGCGGGTAACAATATTGAAATATTATCAGAATTTTTTTCCTTATTTCTTTGTATTAATAACCCAAGAGCACAGATTGCTCAGATGAAATCTGTTGGACTTTAATCACCAGATTCTGTTTTACGGCTGAAATAAATCTGATTAGAAAACAGAAAAAAAACCTAGTAAAACTAGTGCCAGGATTCACCATGATGGAAACTCGCTGATGGAAATAGGTTGCTTATAGAAGTCAAATTTTGGTTTTGAGTAGAGATATGTATTGCACAGCTGGCCAGGGATCAACTAAAATGAATCCAGGCTACTAATCAGCAGTCATCTTCTCTGCATATGTGTATGTTAGGAGGATGACAAAATGCTTGATATAGAAGAGCTCCAAGGATATACAAGAGGTAATATTTTCTTGGACATTGATTGAAACTGAAATTTCACTTTCTCTTCCTTCTCAGGGCTGGGTCTTCCACAGTATGGTTTGGGGGCTGCCGAGCTGCAGAGCATCATCCATCACAGGAATGTCCTCCTAACAGGTAGGTGCTGTACCCAGGTATATCTACGTAAGGTTTGTCGTTAGGATCAGAATTTGGAAGCAAATCTCCCACCATCTCCACTCTGGGCAATTCGGTTTGTGCCATGGTGTGGAGCTGCACATGAACTGCATGGGTCACTAAAAACCCCTCAGTACTGGGACCAATCCCCTGAAACACCCAGCATGGGCACTGGGAAGAGCAGTGCTGATGTAGCCACCAACCCCACTTTGCCCACAAATGTGTCAGGCAGCAACAACCACTCCCCAGCTCATGAGTGAGGTTATTGCTGTCAATACCAAACGAGATTTTAGGGACTTTCCACCGTTTATCTTCTCATTGCCTCTCTCTTCCCCACAGGTACGCACTTGATACAGTCACTTTTCTCCAGGGGAAGAACTTGTTTCCCTGGTGGACAGGAATGATGACCCACTTGCCTTCTGCTTCAAGCATCAATCAAACCCAGCCTCTGTGTCCCCTGGAGTCTTAATTTTCCTCTTGACAGCAAAGACAAATGACTCCCTCAGGGCTGTTTGCTCATGTCTACTCAAGGTTTCTGTGACACTTCTTAAAGATGACCTGTTTTTTAAACACACAATGAGTTTTCTTTCCACTGCCACCTACCACTGTGAAGGTAGAGATAGATTTGCTTTAAGAAAACCTAATGGTGTCAATCTCTGACACATCCTCCCTCTCTGCTTTCTGCTTTAGGCTTCTTCTGGTTCCCAGATGTTGCCAGCTGTAATTTTTTCCCATATTTGGGATTGTCCTGCACAGATAAAGCAATATTTCATTGAGGTGCACCAACCACAAGAAAATATATTCTAATTTTCCTTTTTTTTTTTTCCGTCCAAGTTTTCCCAAACTCACTCTGAAACCTTCCTTTTGGGTCCCCCAATGCCATACCCCCATGTCCCAAATGGTGGGGAATATTCCAGTTATCCCACTCTCTCTGACCTCTTCTGAGTCCACAACACGAGAAGCTGGGAGCTGTCGCTCGAGTCATCAAACCACAGGAAAGGTTTGATGCTGTTTAGGGCAATGGTTCAACTGGGCTGTTCCAGGTGATGCAAGCAAACATTACACAGGGAACATTTGCTGCTAAGACAGCACGTAGGAATCACCAGCTTTGTCAAAAAACAGTTGGATGGTTAATCTCCCCCACATGTATTACTTTTAGGCTTTTAATAGATTTTAAGACTTTTTTTTTTTGGTTCCTTATTTATAAGATATTTCTGGAAATGACAGCCATGTTTGTAAGTGTCTCAAGGACAATTTCTTTCCCAGTAATGTCCCCTGGGAACAGAACAAAGCAATGGCCACCCAGCTGCCAGCCCCTACCTGCTCACAGGTAGTTTATCCTCTGCAAAGCTGTGCCTTGAACACAACTCTCCTTCTCTCCAGCCACAAGGAAGGAACCTGACCTCTGAATGCCACCCAGAGGAGGCAGGCAGGCAACACAAGGAATCAGGAGCTGGTTTTGTCATTGATATTTTCATGATGAGGCATGCTGAGAAATAGGGAAAATTACCTTTGATTCCCCCATTTTCTCATTTTGGAGAGCTTGTCTTTTCAATATAGCTCTTTAATGCCATCCTTGGTAAAAATGTCCTTCCCTTTCTTTCCCTATTCCCAGAAAAACTGCCCTACAGTATCATACATGGGATGGCCAGGTCTTGCACTGGAAATACCAAACACCCGGATTTGCAAGGAACACTGCCAGGCCTGGCTTTGATTAAACCCTATAAAAATGAAGGGACTCTCTGGCCAGATCCATCCGGATGTTGAAAGAGAGAAGAATGTGATTGCCACTTTCTAGTTTCCCTTGGCACAAGGATTTTCCAGTCACCCAGCACATCCTGAGGATGGGAAATGGTGCCGGACCACCTGCGTGCTGGCTGTGCTCAGCGGCCGGCACATCCCTCCAAGCATCAGCATTTCCAAACACAGCCCTGAGGTTACACAAAGTATTTCTGATCCCACCTCACTGACCCCAAGGCTGCAATTGCTGCCATGGGACCTTCTTTGCATTGGAAGGAGCTCCTTGTTCCCATAAATCATAGAATCATAGAACAGTTTGGGTTGGAAGGGACCTTTAAAGGTCATCTAATCCAACCCCCAAATGGAAACATTGCAATTTGGGCACTCTACCATGCAAACTCTCCTTGGCTGTTGAATGCAATAATCACACTCTGGATAGCTGTGAGTTACTGTGCAAAGGGAAAAGGCCTCTCTCAAACCCCCTGCTTTGTCCTTTTACCATTTTTTTTATGTGGCTGCTTAATATAAATTAAATAATTTAAACAATCCACATGCTGTAACATGCCCGCAAATGTCTAGCTGAGTGTCCCCAAATTTGTTTTGCATGTTTATCCTTCCATTCGTTAGGAACGTAAATGTTCTTTGACTTCACCCTGTGCCTTTCAGCATTATTTTATGGAAATTCCGATTTCCTGCACTGAAAGAAACCCTGATGATAATGAGAGGCTTGAAGCGTTTCAAACAAAGAAAGAGCAGATTGAGTCAATTCTTCATTTTGTTCTTAATCAAAACTAGTTGTGTGCATTTGCATCGACAATGAGCTCAGCACACAATGCTCCATATGGGCTTGGTTACTGGCATTCAGTGAATGGCAGGAGCCACTGAAAAAGCTCCCTGGTTTTCAAAGATTTAGGGATGACCTTGCAAAAGTGTCATTTGTCACTGCCTTCCTTGTCCAGAATCGCTAGGAAAATCCCTGGAAACAGGCTATGGAATTGCAGAGCCCAGTTCTCACAGGCCAAAGCAGCACAGCAGCACTTGCCTGCAGGGAAACAGTGAGAAATGAGAAACTGGAAGCTTTTAATGGAGCCCCAAAATATTCCTTTTCACGATTCTTTATCTGGACATTGGTCTTCTAATTCAGATGTTACTCATTTTTCAGGCACACTATTATACCAAGTCTACCATAAATATAAATGCAAACAAGTTATGGTCCATTAATCCAGACACCTATTTGCAATTCCAAAGTGTCTAAAACACTTGGAAACAACCCACAAACTTTTACTGTTCCCCAGCTTGGACCCGATCTCTCAGAACCCCCTTCATGCTAATTCCAGTCAAGTTACACTCAGGAGATATCCACATAAGTGCCATTTTAGGACCAGGTCCTCATTTTTGAGCACATTAACAGCACCCAGCAGGGCTGTGGTGCACAGACTTTTCAGGTCTGTTCTGCAGAGCATGGACAATTAGGAGAAAGAGGGATGGCGAGTCACACAGGCATCCCTGGCTGTGCTGTCAAGAGTGGCTGGACAAGTTCTGCTCAGGAAGGATTTATTTCGACTCATTTTGGTCTTGTGGCTGTGAGAGGCTTGCAAAACCTTTCACCTTCTTTCCCTGGAGTCATGTATATTTTATGAGAAATTTAAGAATTACCTCTTATTAAAATGGGGATAGTGTAATTACCAATAAAAAGCAGATGTTATGGCATGACTAATGCTTGAAAATGTGTATGTAGCAAGCACAACATACGAGCACATCCAGACTTTTCACTGAGATAATAAAAATTGTCTTTGTTGAAACAAACTGGCCAAGTCACAAAGGTCTGAAGTCACAGGGAAATCATTGCAGAAAACACTGAAAGGCTCCACCAAAGAGCAGCTTTGCTCCCACTGGTCCCAGCAGCAAAATGTGACTGCAGGAGGCTGAGACAGAGAACCCCTTTCGCTGTTCACCTTGTCGGTGTCAGGAGGTGTTTGGAAAGGTGTCCTGTTACAGCGCTAAAACTCACTGTGCTGAGAACATCCTTCCCCTCCGCGCTGTAATGAGCCGTAATTAGTGAGCTCCCTGACACCTCCAGCACCTCTCAAGGGTCCACAACCCACCTGCAGCAGTCAAGACCATTCCCTTGGATCACTCCCAAGTATTTTGGCAAGGCATATCAGGAGCAAGCCGCGTAGGCTGACTTTTGAAACAGGAATGTGCAAATAGCATGTAGATGGAGTCCTTCAACAAATCTGTTCAGGCAGTCCCAGGGTTCAGAAATTTCTGATGAGCTCAAAACTTCCTCTCCTTCCTTTCCTGAAAATTACATTTATTGCTCTCTACACATACCTGAAGGGAGGTTGGGGCAAGGTGAGGGTTGGCCTCTTCTCTCAGGGAACTAGAGATAAGGGGAAATGGCCCCAAGTTGCACCAGAGTAGATTCACATTGGATATTATGCAAAATTTGTTCACTGAAAGAGTGGTTAAACATTGGAAGAGGCTGCCCAGGGAAATGGTGGAGTTACCATGGCTGGAAGTGTTAAAAAAATGAGTAAACGTGGCACTTCACAGCATGGTTTTGTGGTTATTCAGTCAACAGTTGGACTTGATGATCTTGAAAGTCTTTTCCAACCTTAATGATTCAATAATTCTATCGCTTTGTGCCATAAAAGAATCTTTAAAGATGCCCTCATTTTGCAAAAGAGCCTTTGCAGCTCAGGACGTGTGTGGATGTCAGCCTGTGGGTGTAAATTTGGGGGCACAGGAGGATCTGTGCCTTGGCTAGGGCAGGCTGCTTGGGCAGTGGGAGCTGGAGGTGGAGCTCAGCATCCAGGGGTGCAGGAGGGCCGGGAACACCACAGCAGCCACGGGCTGGTGCTCACGTCTGCCCACTCACCTCCAAATCCTGAGTCTGAGTCTTTGAATTGTTCTGTGTCCCAAAGCCCATGCCTTGCCCAAAGCCCAGTGATTCAGGGTGCACTGGAGGCAGCAGAGACCTCCCCACTTTTTCCCTAAGTCCCCCCCATATTCAGTCATTATTTCCTCTGCACACAAATTCCATATTTCAATTTTAAGGGAAAAAAGCACATCCAAATCCTCATACTATTCTTGGCCCTGCCAGAGTGTCAACTCACTGGAGGAACCTCCAGCACTGTGCTGGGGTGTGCTGCAGGCTGGAGGGGTTTGTTCCTGTTGGTTTGTACCACCATTAGCTCTGTCATTCTGTGAAATGAAACTGAGACGTGCATAAGCAGCCTTGACAGCAATTAGTTCTGGCAGAATCTTTGTGGTAATGAATTTCAATGATGGTGGGGTTTTGGGTGCCTGAACACTTCATTAGCTGCCGGTATATCATACTGATGCAGCTGAGAAATCACATTACAATAAACCACTTTTTACTGCAGGCAGCAACCACGATAATATATGGGATGAATAATAATAGTCCATTCGAAATCATTCCTGTGCTTTAGAGCTTTGGAATTTCAGTAAATAGATCAAACACTATGCAGGAATGAATCTTATTCATAATTTCTCCATTACCCAGGTATTTATGAGCATTTTTTAATGTATTGTCAGAGGAGTTGCTCCACTCTATTACACTTGCCAGCTAAACTCTGAAATACATACATGTTGATGCAGTAATAAGAAAAAATCATCTCCAATGTAGCAAAATGTATTTTAAGTTTAAATGGAGGAAAATAGATGATAACTATTTCAGTGTGAAATATCATCAGGTCTATCTCTTTCTATATATTTACAGGATATATTCTTCTTTTAAAGTATGGAAATACATGACTTGGAAATACATGACTTAGAAATACCTTAAAAGGCACAACTGAGACATTCTCATGCTTTCTTCTATGTTTATAAACCAGAAATGCACTATTATAAGGGCAGATTCTGGGAGAGCAGCTTTGTGCACAGGTCAGTAGTGATAGGACAAGGGGGAAAGATTTTGAACTAAAAAAGGAGAGGTTAGAAGTTAGGAAGAAGTTCTTTACTCAGAGGGTGGTGAGGCCCTGGCACAGGCTGCCCAGAGAAGCTCTGGCTGCCCTATCCCTGGCAGTGTTCAAGATCAGTTTGGACGGGGCTTGGAGCAACCTGGTCTAGTGGAAGCTGTCCCTGCCCATGGCAGGGGGTTGGAACAAGATGAGATTTAAAGTTCCTTCCAACCCAAACCACTCTGTGATTCTATGAGTACGTCGCAATAAAATGGAATGTTACTTATCACTGTCTTTGCAACAACTAGCGTGAAAAATGAAAAAATGCATTAATCTGATAATATTTCTATTAAAATTTATCCTTTTGAATGTGTTATTTTGGCTGCTGGTCACATGGTTGGAAGTCCAACAAACATTCTCTCCCACACCAGAGAAGAAGGAGGTGGGGGAAGATGATCTCTGGTTTATCAGGGCTTGTCTCAGCAGCTCATGACCTCACTGTCAGCGATAAAACCAATTGATGCTTCTTTAGAAAGTAGCCAGGCCGTCTGCAAGCATCCCAGTTAAGCCAGGATGCCCACAAGACTGTACTGGGGAGTAGGAAAGGGACAGCTGTGCCAGCAGGGAGCTGGGGTGGGTGGGGTGTTCTCCCTTTGTGACGCTCCCCTGGAACCCCATCACCATGGCAGCCAGAGATGCAGGATGATGCTGCTCTCCCTGCTGGCTTTCCCCTTCCTGCATTCTTCTGGAGTACGTGGTAACTATAAAAATATCCTTTGTCTCACCCTGGTGAACAGGTGGGTGGCAGTTATGTTACCCAGTGAGTAGGTTCAGGCCTATTTGTAAGTTATCCTTAAACTGCAAAAAACCTTGGAGATATGGCTTTAGAGAAGAAAAAAGCAGGAGAAAGTGTGGATGGGGAAATAACAGTACCAGAGTAGAAAATAGCCGAGAAGCAGACAAATTTTCTAGTGCAAAAATATTTGTGTGCATTTACCTGTAACAGCAAGATGGCCTTTTTTCATCCCAGTAAAACAGTGTCTTATAATAGCAATGATCAGTTAAATTAACTTTTCAAATAAAGACAGAGATGGAACAAGAATTGATTTGAAGCTTCAGGTTCAAACTCTTTTAAAGACCTGAATTGCACATGCCCATTTTGGTTGTACAGAAAACTCAAAAATAATATATCTGGAGGAGAAGGGGATTCTACAATATGTTTTTTCAGGCTCTACCCAAATTTCAATATTCTTCCATTTCCAGAATGCTCATAAGCACTGCTGATCTACAGAGATTTTCAGGAGACCATAAATCACCCTAAATAGCCCCAGCCTGGGGGAGTCCTTTTCTTTGGCTTGGACTCTTCCAAGGCAGCTCATGAAATCTGATGTAAGTTTAAACTCAAACAAGGTAAAAACACTCTCTCTGCCATGGTTTCATACAGTGCTGAACAGTAGCCTGTGAAAAATCAGGTAGTGAGACTGGGGGTTTGTTTTTTGAGCTTCATTATTGCTGTGCTTAATCAACAAGGAGAAAACACCAAATCACGTATTTCTCCAGTGTGAACTACTAAAGACTGCTTGACAGTATAGGAACTAACCTGGTGTTTAAATTTAATTGAAAACCCTACATGAGAAAACATCTCAAGACTCAACAAGAAAGAGCTGAAAGACGATGCAGAATCCTTGCGATCCTCAGTCTTTAACTGGCCTGATTCTCTCTCAGCAGTGGCCGAGGTGCCATGGCCTGGGTCTACAGCAGGACAGACCAACACTGGGGACTGACTTTGCTTGTGGCATAATTTTATCATGTTTGATCAAATACAAATTTATTTCAGGATGTGGAGACAGAACGAAACCACAGCCCCGCCACCCTGCCCAGGAGTCTTGGAAAACATCCCACTGACCAGAAACAGCCCTGAAGACTTGAATCCCAACCTCCTGCTTTGCAACGAGCAGCCTGACCCAGATTCCCAGGTGTTGGACCTTGAGTACCTGCCCTACTACAGAACATCCCACATCTGTGTCTGCCCAGCATCTCACATCTGCACAGAAAGAGAAAAAAGCTCCATCGAAGGCAATTCTAACACTAAGCAGGATGAGCAAGTGAGTTATTCAGCCACCTCCACAGGATATTTTCCACACTGCGGGACATCTGAAGAGCTTCTTGGCCAACCACTCACGCACAGATTACATGTATGGTTAAATTGGGTTAAATAACTGCAAATTAGGTTCAGGTAAACTCATCTTTAACGTTTCTAAAAGGGGTAGGAAGGGTAGAAGAGAGGCAGGCACATCTCACACCAAACTGTTACTCAAAATTAGGCTCTTAGGAACAAAATGATGACTCGTGCTCTGAAAACACAACGCAGGAGCAGAGCTATCTGCAAGGATGAGATACTTGAGGCAGCCCTTGCAAGGTCCCTCTCCCTCGAAACGACCTGTGGACGCCAGACTCCTGCTGTGTGGGACACTGTTGGCTCTGGGTCCCACTGCTGCAGGGGCCTGCTGTGTTCCCAGAGGCAGCACTGTTCCCAGCATCCCATCACCTCACACTTCAGCTCTTGGTCCTGTACATGTTTTTTTCAGAGCATCCTGCCAAGTCTGGAGCCGAGCAAGAGGACAATTTTTCCTACAAGCCAGGAGGAGCCCCCAGCCCAGCAGCTCCTGGGAGCCAGCAGCTCTGCACTCTGCCTGCCCACGGCCTCCTTCCCCAGCGGGCTCCCACACCTGAACCAGCCCCTTCCCTCCAGGGGGTACTTCCCTTACTACAGGACAGAGGGAGGGATTTGCACTGGCCCAGTTCAAAGAAAAGGGTCCTTCACCAGGACAGAAGGTCTGGAGACCAAAGAAGGAGGACAAAGGGGAGGATCAAGTGTTTGGAATCTCCGTGCCAACTGCTTGGTGTCCTGAGAAGAAAGACGGGGTTTGTGAATGCAGACGTGAAGGAGAAACTCCTGAAACGTATGACAACATGAAAGTCTGCATGAATTTGAATAAAAGAAAAATATTCATTCTCTCAAACAAAACAACAAGTGATATCCCAGACTGTGTAAGAAAGAAGCAGAGCAGGAACTGGGGAAATCCAATAAACTTTCTCTAGAGGTGAGAAAGAGAACTGTGCTGCTCTGCAGCGAATCCCAAAGGCAAGATGCTCACCTGAGGGATGTGCAGCTATGGGAAATGGCCAATGGGTAAAAAAACAAAAAAAAATTAGATCTAAGCTGCTTGGAGGAATTAAACAGAGACATAATTTCCAGTTGGGATTGGGAAATACATTTCCTTTCCCCCTCGCTACAATCCTTCCATTGTATTACTGGCATCTGTTAGACCTGTGCACAACGGCCATACACAGGAGAAAAGAACCCATTTTTATTTAAATTCTTTGTCAATATGATTTTTTGAACACATTTCCATTATTTCTGTCTTCATTTCACTTGTGCAGTCAGTAATGAAAATACTCTTGATTACTTTAATATGTGCAACTGGGAGCTTCTATAAACATCAGTTTCGATGCTGGAAAGCTGGGAAACAGCATCCAGAAACATTTTGGCATTGGTGAATCTTGACTGATTTACACCAGATGAGGATCTAACCAAAAAAGGTCAGCTCAGTATTTTCTTTGCAGTTGTGAAATCTTGCAACATCCTCTCCTTACTGCCAACTATGTCACCTCCTCGAGACACCACACGAGCTGATGAAACACGGCTCTTTTCCATCCCTGCACTGTGCACAGACAATTTCTGCTCAAAAGAGATGAGTTTACTCCAAACACTTAGTAAATCTTCGAGTGTTTCTGTAATGATTACACACTGGTATGACAGTGTATAGACAGGCTGTGTCTAAAGGTACCAGTGTTACGAGCATTTTAAGGATCGAAGAAGAAAAACACATCATATTTCACTATTTCACATCTCCATAGGTAGACCAGTTTTCCCTGTGGTAAGTGTGACACTGAGACCAGGAATGCTACAGCCATGCAAGGTACACAATGATTTTAATAATAATTTCTGCTTACATGCACTTTGGTGGTTTTTGACCAGTTGGGAAAGGATTTTGGTTGGATGCTAGAAATCAGCAGAGCTCCCAAACAGGAGCTTTGATCCCAGTCTTTCCTCTAGGCACTGCTCAGGATGAAGTTGTGCCTCACCCCCAGGTTTTTAAAAAATATTAAAAAACCTGGGGTCAGCCGGACTGGTGATAATTCATCCCAATGTCCTCACACAGCTGCCCCAGCTGGAATCAGGAATGCAAGTAGAGTAACCAGCATGCCTTCTGCACCCCCGCATTCACAGGGGCACCTCAGTACCATCCTGCCACCTTCCCACTGAAAAACAAGATAAATCAGATTCCAGATGAACTGAGTCAGACTGTAGGAAACAGCTTCTGGTTTTAAGCACAAAGAAGGCTGATATGTCTTTGGTACGTTGAAAGAAAGCCATGCAAAATAGAGTGAGATTATCCAGACTCAAGAGATCAGGCAGAGGAGGGAAGGAATTCTGTCTGAAAAGCAGGTGTGGATTGTTCTGAGAATATTAAATTCAGCATTTCCATAAATTTGGCATATTAAAATACTTTGAATGATGTAGTATCAAATCCACAAATCTGACTGATTTTTACTAGATAGAAATTAGCTGCTTTCTATTGGCTGTACTTGATAATTTATGGGAACAGTGAACATGAGAAATCAAGGATTTGGGAGATGAGACTATTACAAGCTTTATGCTTATGGATCAGAAAAGCCTAATTTTAATCAACAGCTGGCAAATATCATATCATATGTTGACATCTTGATATCGGAGCTGAGCAAAGCTCATGATTCTAATGTATTTTCCATACAGTCTTGCTCAGAGGTAAAAAGGAAAGGATGGAGGGCAGTGCTGGAAGCTTCTGTGTTTCTCTCTAAGGTTTATGCTATTTTATTACTTTTCCACATAGTTAACATCCTGTACACAGGCAGCAAACGATTTTTCTCAAACTGCTGCATGGATCGGATTCCTGCCTTAGTGAGGACATCATGTGCCTTCACCCCAAGAGTGGTCCTAGTCACACAGTTTGGTTCATCCTTGTGTACTGATAATGTATTTCCTTTCATCCCTGTATTAGAAAAATTCATAATTACTGCCCTAAACCTTCAGTACTTCAACACTGGCAGTCCTCTGGAGTTTGAAAAACAATCTGCAATTACTTTGATGCATGCTGTGTAGTCTTCATTGATCCAGTTTAAGCTTTTAATCTCATGAATTCACAAAGTTAATTCATAAAACAAACCAAACAAACCACGGCAAAATATGCCCTTTAATAACAAAAGTGGTGATGATCATAGATGTCTTTGGGGATTTCTGATAACACAAGTTCTTCTTTCTCAATAGTTGATGTCAGATTTCATTTGAAAAAGGGGGAAAGGATTTAGCCACAGTATTTGTTAATCTGTGCACCCCTTGGGAAAAACCTACTTCAAAGTCAATAAAAAGACTCACAGAGATATGGCAGGGCATAGAATTTGTCTCTGAAGTCAGGTACAAGAGACTTTTTTTAGTAAAACACTGCAGGCCTTAAGATCTGGACCCAAAGATTCCTAAAATCAATGAGAGAACTCTGTCAGCGTCAGCAAGGTGGAGCTTGGGCCTCTAGTCTCCCCATGTGGAACAGAACAGCACATTCCTTATATAAACCTGAACCCCACTAAATGCTGTTTTAGGGAGAAAATTAGCTCCCCAACATTTAAATGCATTGGTGTGCACCCTGCCCCAAGGCCTGGGGTTAGCTCGGCTCCCCTTTCTCTCCCAAATCTGGATTGTGTCAGTGTATATGACTTAATAACTTTATTTTGAACTCTGCTAGAAAGGAGGCTTTTGGCAAGTAGCATTTATCACAGAAGAGCAGAACTCAGCATGAAACAAAGAAGCTTAAACAGGTCCCTGCCCAGCAACGTGATGGGAAGGAATGGAAGCGAGTCATTAATAGGAAACAACTTGGCTTCCTTTCAGAACTGTATTTATGATGAGTGACTAGAGAATACCTTGAATATCCACCTCCATGCCAACACCAGAACATGCACATCACTGGGTAAGCCCAGGGGTGGGGGAACAACACCGCTCTCCTGCTGGGACAGCCTAATCCAGGACTCGGTGTTTTGCCAGTGCAATTTAGGAACCGCATCAGAGACGAGGAACTGTGTGCTGCAGAGCAGGGATAGGTGGAAGGCAGTGCCTGAGGGCTGTGCTGAGTGCTGATCATCAGCAGGAACACATGGAAACACAAAGGAATGAAGAAGCAAGCTATGCAAGGCCTGGTTATCCACAGGGAAGCTGATGCAACAGGAGGGGAAGCAGCTGTGCTTCTGTCACACCTGGACCCTGGAATGGATTCCATTAGTCTGTCCTGACACACAGACGTGTTTCTGTATCTACCTAGAACTGTATCCTAAACCTCACCAGAATGAACGTGTTTGGACCCAAGTGAGGTACCTGCCCAGAGCAACTGTTCCCCAAAACATGAAAAGGGGTTAAGGCACAGGCTGGCCCTGACTGCAATCCTTCTTCGGTTAATGATGCAGGTGGGAAGGGATGAGGAAAAAGCAAACAGCCCGCTGACCTACGTAATCTCCCATAAATCTATCTGTCCCTACTCTAGTGCTACCAGTTCCCATTAACTCCTCCCAGGCTCCTGGGGGCAATTTTGCCTTTCCCAGGAACGCAAGTTGATGGGATTTGCAGGTGTGGGCAAGGCAGAAATGCCAGCACCTGATCCAAATTATGTAGTCCTTGACTTCTGCAGCAATCATTAGAGTTTCACATGTGGAAAAATGCATGTGCTATGTATTTTAGTTTTCAGCCTTTTGTCAAGGCTGGTGTCCTAGGGCTAATTTCTGCTACTGGTAAATATAAATGGAGATATGCATCCCTAGGGACAGCTGAACATCAGGATCACCTGAGCTGTGGACTCCTCCCAAATTGTGTTTGAAACATATCCACTGTGCAGGGGAATGACTGTGCTCTGCTTTTCTGAGCACCTACCTCTGTGCGTGAGGAAGAACTTCTGTACTGGGAGGGTGGCTGAGCACTGGGACAGAGGCTCTGGAGCCTCCTTCCCTGGAGATATCAAAAGCCAGCTGGACACAGTCCCGAGTAATGTGGTGTAGGGGATCCTGCTTGAGCAGGGAGGTTGGTCTAGATGAGTTCCAGTGGTCCCTTCTAATGCGAACCATTTCCTGGCTCCTGTGCATCAGTAACTGTATGGGGCACAGCCACCTGCCTGGCCATTGCCTGCGGTCTGGGGGGAAACTGGGCCACCTTCTCTTGTTTTTAGCTGAGAAAAGATAATGCCAAAGCCTAGAGGTAGCACAGAGCTGCTTCTGTAGCAATTACACCAAGGAGTAAGCACACTCCATAGCGGCTTGTACTGAGAAAAATTATCAAAGGCAAACAGATACATTTGAAATTCTTGCAGGAGCAAGACCTGAAGGAAACTGGCAACACAAGCAATGCAAAGAGAGCATGGTGGAGAGCGAGGAGTTAAGCTTGCCTGGCTGACCAGAGCTGTGAGAATAGACACCAACCTGTCTGGGAGGAGGCAGTGAACTCTTTCCCACTCCAAAGCTCTGCAAAGGCTGAGATATCAAAACCCCAACACAATATAAACCTAACAATAGGGTCTGACAGCTGCAGAGTGTTTGAACAACGCCTCAGATGGGGAAGCTTGTGAAACCCTCAATATCCCACAGGAGCATGGGAGCTGTAGCTTTTCCTGGTTTCTCTGGCTGTATTTTCCCTTAAACCAGAGATTGTGCCCCTGGTCCCACCACATACTTTCAGGGACCCAACTCACACCCACAGCCACCAAGCTTTGGATTTACTCCCTAAATAAATTTCCTATGGCAGTAGAGTGCTGATCCCTTCCTTTGAAGAGCTCATTCTCTTACAGCATCCTCATGAATGGGTGCTCTGGGTAAACGTGAGGGGGTCTCACTCCAAGCAGCTGCCCCGTTAGCACCTGATGATGGCTAATAATAATGATTAATGAATCTTAATCTTCCTGTCACAATTCTCTTTCATTAATATTTATATCTGGCAGATGTACCCCCAAGGGATAACTTGAGCTGCTAAGTATTAGTCTGCTATGTACAGCTGGTATTTTCTCCAGAAACTTTGAGGACATTCTTTGCAAGAGCATATTATGTGCAATTTTATTTTCAATTGTTGATGCTGTCACGTGTCAGCATAGAGAAGAATGTTTATTTTAGGCCTCCTCATCTGATGAAGTAAAAAAACTCCCTTAGATACCAACATTTTCATGAAAAAAGGATCTGATGTAAAGGAATGATTACACACTTAAACAACTGGCATTATCGCAGAGGTCAAGCTCAGCTATGGATACACCACTAAGCCTCCTAATTACAACAGGGTGTAATTTAAGGCATCTTTAGCTGTCAGTGATTTAAATGTGTGCCATCTTCCAGTTAGATGTATGTGTTCAGCTGCTGAAAAAAGCCTTGTGAAGCACTTTTGGAAGCATAAACATTCAATTAAATGATCTAGTTGAGTCCTCATAATTGGGCTGAAGTCTGTTTATAACTAATTAATGACACAACGTAATTAGCCAAATGATTAATTGGTAATTACTCTATGAAAACAAATTAATCACTGTGTTTCCCAAATCAAGATCCTTTCTCTACACCATTGCAAACCATTTGGCTCTGGTCTGTGACTGTCTTGATTTATTTCTAGTTATTCATCTCCGTCCTGGCTATGAAATTTGGAGGAATCTCCTTCCAGCTCTCAGCAATGCATTGTCAGCTGTAGCAACAGGCAGCATCAAAAACATTTTCCATTTTTTTAACATTTTATTACCGTCCTCAGACATGCCTGAACCGTGGCTGGCTGGATACGGCTTCTTTGATGGTGCTCTCACTTGAAAGTAGGAAGGAGAATCCTGCAATTATGTTCATATAAAGACTAAGAAAATGAGCAGATGAGGATGTGAAATACAGTCAGCCTTTGTGTCTGAAACACTCCTCAGCCCGCAGGGACTTCAACCTTAAGGTTTCCAAAATGAATTATTAAACCATGTTGGCACAGGGAAAGCACAAACAGGTTGTATTAAAAAAAAAAAAAAAAAAGCTGCTTGCACAGTTATGAGTTTTCTCCGGGAATGCCCTAGCCTTTGGGAAACGTGGCTCACCATGTCCAGAGCAGGGAGGGACACCTGAGCTCACCCATCAGGGGGGTCTGGGGACAGCAATGGGCATGGAAGGAGCTTCACAGTCAAAACAGCCTCAAAATAGAATCACCGAGTACTTTAGGTCAGAAAAGCCCTTTGAGATCATCGAGTCCAACCATTAACCCAGCACTGCCAAGTCCACCACTAACCCACATCTCCAAGTGCCACATCCATATCTTTTAAATCTCTGCAGGGATGATGACTCCATCACTTCCCTAGGAAGCCTATTCCAATACTTGACAACCCTTCCGGTGAAGAAATTTTCCTTAACAGCCAACCTAAACCTCCCCTGCGCAACCTGAGGCTGTTTCCTCTTGTCCTAGAAGATTACAGAAATGGAAAAATAAATCTTCAAGTGGCTAATAAACACTTTTATCTTTGCTTGTTCTCAGAAAGAGAAGGAAAATCTGAAATGCTTTAAGAGAAAGTACACTGGCAGAAAGGGGAGGTGACCTCTCAGGGAACATGCTGGTCATCTGGAGGAGAAAAGAGACTGTGCATCAGTAGAGAGCACAAAAATCCTGAAACTCACCAAAACTGAAGGTTGTTCAGAATTTCCTGAGGAAAGATTTCAAAGGACATGCTTAAACAAGCAGAGCAGGCAGATGGGGTGTAAAACCACCCATGGGAGGTGGTTGGATCTCGTGACTGGAGTGCAATGGAGATGTATCCTGCTGGTCCCACACGGAGCTGGCAGCCCCTGCAGAGCACTGTGCTGACTTCAGATGTACGGCCAAGATTAACCACAAAGCCCCTTGCTGTCGGATGGGCCATTTGCCAAATAGTCCCTGTGTAACCAAAATCAGATCTACCTGAAGCCCCTTGACAACAAGTCAGATTTCTAGTCTCAGTTTGTTGCAGCTTCTGAGAAACCATGGAGCAAAGCTCATTTCTGTAGCAGTCAGAAACCGGGTATGGTGGTGACTCTGGATGGTGACTCCATGACAGCACTCACCAGGTAATTTTTGTTTAAAGGGAAGCTGACATTGCTAGGTGACACAGAAGACATCAGCTTCTTCATGCTCTAGGTATGATGCATAGCAGTTTTAGTATTTTAGCAGGGTAAGTATCTTCAGTGACGTGCTAGAAATAAAGGTTCAGCCTGTTTTTCAGCTCGGGTGCCCCAGGGACCCTGTGCCGATTGCCAGATTGCTTCCTGGATGAGAGCGTAACTCGGCCATCAAACGTTTTTTTACTCTTTGCATTCAGCTTTATGTACCCAACGCTGTTCCTAATGGGGTGCAGATGTTTCTCAGACTGAGTTTCCACACAAAATGGGCAGGGAAGGAACTACTGAAAACTTCAGATGAAACGAAGGGAAATCGCAGCACTTGTGAATCACCAGCAATGAAAGAGTTGGGGAGAAAAAAACCACAAACAACCTTTTTTGTTTTTTCACCAATCATTGCTGCTGTCTCATGAGGGAAAGATGGGAGAGAGACAAGGACAATTGGAACTCTGAAAGTTAATAAAACATAAAAACTCACAGAAGGAAAAGAGAAGGAGACAACAGAGGCTGCGGGTCCATGCTAGGGTGAGCTGCAGTGAGAGCAGCAGCTTGGATAGCTCAATCCTGGCCCCAGCCCTGCTAATTGCATTAATTGCAGGAACCATGAGACTTTGAGGATAGCAGCAAACAGCCACAGCACTACCTGCTGCAGCTATTTCCCTCCGGGCTCCCTGGGATCTGCTGATGAAGACGGGATACCTGAGAAGAGACAGGGATGAAGTCACAGCACATCCAGGCACGCTGCCTACGGCTTTGAGATTTGGGTAACACCAACTAAAGAAAACTCCATGCAGCAGCAAGCAGCTGTGGGGTAATAAAACAAGCTGAAAGTTTCTGCTTGCCTTCCCATACAGCAGGTCTGGACTAGTTTTATTTATATGATTTTTCCACTGAGCAGCAGCAGCAATGGATGGAATGGAATGATTTTGGGATAATTTGAGAATGAGTCTTCTGACGCTTCTTCTAAGACCCTCACTGAGAACATTTTTCTCCCTGCTATCTTTTTCTTCTGCCTTTTTACAAGCAAAATGCTGTGGTTTGAGAGGCAGGGCTGACGGGCTGGATACCACATGCCCTGTTGAGGGGGATGCTGAGGCTGGAAACAGGAGCTTTCTGCCTCCTCCCTGCACAATCCCAGCTGGCCCTTGGGAGGACCCTCACTCTCCAGTGCCTATTCCTCACCACATGCTCACACAGCAATAGTAACAAAAATTCAATCAGCTTTGGACTGACTCCTCTGATGTTACTCCTCCTGACAGGGATAGGCAGAAAGCTGGAAAAATGATGCTGAAACTATTATTTAAAAAAAAATCACAAATAAAAAACCCCCAGAAAACCTGAGCAGGTAAAAATATTCCATCTGTAAAAATGTCACAGTCACAACTCAAAAGGTCACCATTACCTTTGGCCCATTCAGAGCAGTCTGTTGGCTGCATCTGTTAGCTGGCACCAGTGTGTACCCACTGAATGGAAAATAATTGCATAGGTGATGAGCCAAATGCTGAAAATCACAGTCCTAAAGGTGGTCTGGAGGAGCAGGAGAGCTGCAGCCACCTTCGCTAGAGAGGCAGGATTAGAGGAAACCCAAGAGCAGCCAGGAGCAAAACCATGGCAGGAATTTTAAGGGAAGAAAACAGCTTTCTAAACCATTGGGTAGCTGATGATGAGGAAGGCATTTAATGCTGAAATGAAATGGATTTAAAAGCCATCGTGAAAAAATTATCTAAGCTGCTGAGTTCTGTAAAAGCTCCTCAGGATGTCCCGTGGCTGGAGAGGGCTCATGGTCCCCACCATCACCTGCCACCTGCATCTGTGTCCTCAGCCCTGCCCCATCCTGGTGTCCCCTGCAAGCACCACAGTGAGACCTGCGTCATGCTCCTCTGAAACAGAGAAAATCAAAGGAAAGAGCAGAAAGCAGCATTTGGTAGTAGGAGCACAGCCTGGTTTTATCATTATTTAGGGCAAGAAGCTGCTTTTGAAAACAGAAGATGAAGTTTTGAATCATACCAAAGGAGTGAATTACTGACCCCTGACACGAGATGCTGCAGGAGAGCTCCAGCTCTCAGCCCCAAGGGTAGGACTGACAGAGCCTAACTGTGCCTGGACCACTCCTCAGGAACAAATGGCACATTTTCAGGTTGGTGAAACAAATAACAGCTCCTGCTGTTAAATGCTGGGAAGAGACAAAGATCCTTAAGACGGTGATAAAAGACTATTTTTATACTTCATCAGTGCAGGGAGGCCAAGTTGTGGTTTCCTCATCATCAGATTAAAAAGAAATAGGGATATACATCCTTCCCCCACAGCAAGGAAAACACAGCTTGTGCAAAGCTCATTGATCCTTCCTGCTATGCTCCAAGCAATCAGCCTGGTCCCACTGAACCCCCTTCTCTGGCAGTTTCTCCCTCTAACACATCGGTCTGGGGACACCCAGGGAGTGCTGAGACCCAGCAAGAGCTGCAAGATCCTGCTGTGCTACATACCCAAACAGACAGTGTTTTTTCCAAGGTAGCAAGTCAAGGCACGTGGGTGGGATGTGCTTTTCTCTGTTATATTTAATTAAAGTCTTCAGGTGCAGCTGTAGCATTCAGGTCTGTGCAGAGCCTGAACTGACATCCTAGCAGGAAAGTTCTTTAACATCCCCCTGAATGACAGGGGTCTCTCCTGCTGTGCAGAGTCCATCTCGGCGCTGGTGTGCGCAGGTTAACAGCACCCTCTGCAGCCGCCCCGGCTGCCAAAGCTGGGAAGGGACAGCCTCGGAGAAGCATTTTAACCATCTTCCTCTGTAAATGGAGACTGTGAATTCTCGTTAAATTAAGATAAACTTGCAGTTGTGATATCAGCTTAATGTAAAGCCCATCAGATAGGCTTACTTTAGCAAAGCAAGCGGCTACAGCAATAGATGCTTTAAAGACCCGGGCAAACTCTAATATGTTTAGTTACTTGTCATAGTGCCTGCTTGGAAACAAAATGATGAAAGTATTCCAGTCAACCACAAGTAAATAAAATGTTATTTTGCAAGATATGAGAAATATGTTTTCCAAAACAAAGAAAAAAATGTCTCAATTTCTCCAAAGAATAAAATTTCTGCAATTTAGCATTCAAGCAATTTTACATGATTGCATAGAGCCGGAAATATCTTTAGCTGCTAAAAAGAGACTCTCCCAACTAAATTAGTAATTTCTCTTCCCGGGTGCCTCAGGAGGGCTGTGTGTGTTTCTTATAGAGACAGATGTACGGAAGAAGGAGTAAAGCAGAGATCTGGAGGGAGGGCAGTCGGGGAAACTGCTCCAAAAACAGAGTCAGAAGGCATTTCTAGGGTGGGTAGTTTATCCCGTTTCCTTTTGGTGGCACTGTCGGCCCAAATATTATCAATCATCAGGCCCTTGGGGATCTGGCGTTCTCCAGGTATCAAAATCTGGCTCTGGTGCTGTGGGAAATACATTGCAGCAAATTGTTTCTCTTGCTTTCATAGGTTTTGGAGGAAAAGTGTTCATATATGCAACGAAGTAATTACTCAGCATTGCATCTCTGACAACTACCCAGGCTGGACCCAAAGTTTTTGTGCATAAGTTCCTTTTGGGAGTGGTCACACTGATGGTGTCTCTAGAATGACAGCAAGGATGCACAGGAATGAGCCACTGGAAAAATAATACATTTTGAAGAATTTACATTTCCTTGAGCTTTGGACAGACACCACAAGAGCACAACTCAGACCAGATCTGGGCTCTGATCCACAGACTTCCAGAGTGAAAAGCTCTAGAATTTGCACACAAGGACCCAGCTCCTTCTGTATAGCCCAGCAGCCTGAGCTATGTGGAACCCAGCTTGGGGACATGGGTGCTGAGACATCCCCGTGTCCCACGGCAACACCAAAACCAGTGGGAGATGTTGTCATGCAGGGAAGTGACCCTTCACAGCACCCAGACCGTGAGACCCAGCTGCCTGGATGGGAATGTGACCATGTGTGACGAGCAACTGCTTTTGCCAGCATTTCACTGACTGGGTTTTCTCCTTTGCAATGCTTGTCACAGCCTCCCTCTGCTAAAGCCCAGCAGAAGGCCTGGCCCCTTGCTCCAGAGTATTTGCTTTCCCTGTTTGTCCAGGAGATGGGCAACTCTTAACCACACAGCCCCTCAGTGAGCGCCAGGGCAGGTCACACATGTGTCAGAGGGAAAGGAGCTGCAAGCAGGCATTTGTTCTTGAGGCATTCCTCATCCTCAGCAGCTCCTGGAGCCAAAATGCACAAGGACACACCCAGCCCCAGCTGGAGGTGCAGCACTCTTCCCTGCCTCACTGGACTCTGCGGAGCCTCCAGAGGGATCTTCCTGGAGTCCTGTTTATAATGTCAGATAATTGCCATGGAGAGATTTGCAAAGGGTGAGCTCCTGCCTCAGACAAAGGATTTCTCCAGCAGACCCAAAGCTCTGCTCCTCATTTTCCCATCTTCACTCTGCTGATTTTTCCTATCCAAGCCCTTCTCAGCTTGATGCTCTCTTGATTTTTCCTTTCACTACCGTGATGCTGCAAGACCTTCTAGAAAGGATGAACACAAATTCTTCCTATAGACTCCACAGTGAATTAATGGAGCTTAAATAGGACATTGTGAGCAGGGAGTCAGTGAGACTGAACACAAACAAAGGATGCTTCTCCATTAACACAAATGAGAAACTGTCTCACTGTGCCCATTCAATCAAAGCACTGCCCACAAAGCAGTGGTGTTTGCTTCTCTCATGTAAATTTTCCTGCAGCTTTCAAGCACCATGATTGGTATTTGCAACTTTGAAATCTCCGTTTAACTGTGTTGTTTGCCATTCCTCTTCCTGGCGTTATTGATTGCAGAGATGTTTCCAGGCAAATAGGGTGTTCACCGTGTAAAATTAGCCTGCTGCTCTTCCCCCCATGATGAGTTTCTACCACAGCCCAGCTGGGCAACCTACACAAAATCCCTTTCCTGTAATGGAATAATAGTAAAAAAGGTGGAAGAATGTTTGGAGAGGTAAACACAGAGGAAACTTTTTAACTGAAGACAATCATAAACACACACACATACACACTTCACAACATTTAAATTTAATTTTAGAACGAAATTCTTTAATTACTCACAATTACTGAGATTTTCAAGGCGATTTACAAAAGCCAAGGTCCAATTCACCATTTATTTTTCTAGAGAGTTAGATATCCAGCTTCCACAAGCTGAAAATAAGGGTTTATTCTGATTTACAATTGCCAGTGGGGTTTGTGTGAGAAACTGTGCATTCACCTGCTGGTATTCCAGATGTGGTATTTAGCAAATGCATGTCAGCAGAAGGGGTTTGATCACATGAAGCTGGAGTTCAAACCGAACTCATCTCACCTGAAGAGTCTCTGCCTGGTGTCTGACTTGACACAAGACCTGAAAAACAAGAGTGGGGATCATTTTAGCTAAACGTGGATGTCCGCAGTGGGAATGTGTACACCTGACTTAGGTGATCCCACTGGATCACGAGCCACAGCTCATCTTAGATGACCAAGGGGGCTGCCATGACCAGCTTAGGCAGAGAACTGAGGAGGGAAACATAAAGCTCAAAGGAATAAATCCTGTCCCAAGTGCTGAGAAGATTCCTCTTGGTCACCAGCCCTTTTCCCGAGACCTTCCCATTCTTTACTGTGAGGTTGCAACAGGTTGCCCAGAGAAGCTGTGGATGCCCCATCCTTGGGAGTGTTCAAGGCCAGCCTGGATGGAGCCCTGAGCAATCTGGTCTAGTGGAAGGTGTCCCTGCCCATGGCAAGAGGGTGGAATGAGAGGATCCTTACGGTCCCTTCCAACCCAAACCGTTCTGTGGTTCTATGACATGACCATGCAGTACGGTGGGGCTGAGCTGAGCTCCACAAGCTGTTGATGGAACAGTCAAAGCTCGGAAACCTGTTCATGGCTTTGGGCAAGGTGCTCCACTCAGGCTCATCAGCAGTACAACAACAGCAGTACATGTCGCCTGCCCAGCTGCCTCTGCCAGGGAAACTTCCTGCTCTTTCCAGGTCTAATCAATAGCTGCTGTGTGCGAAATGAACCCGGGCAATGGGAGCAGGGAGCATGGGTCACAGCTGGCTGTCTCCTCCTGCCAGGACAGAGAAGAACATCTCTGCTGCCATACATAGCTGGCTTTTACAGCATCGCTCTGCTCTCAGCTTCAAGCACATCCTGCTGAGCTGGCTCATCTCAGCCAAAACCTCCTGAGCTTGTGGGACAGTCAGCCTTGCCTGGGTGAGAGTGTGGCTGCAGCTCAAACAGGCTCCAGATCCTGCTGCTTCTCCTGCTCTCCAGAAATTGTGGCAGAGGAAGAGCTCGGTACAGTGGACAGGGCTGCTCATCGCTCTCAAGAAAAGACTCTGGATGGTGTTCGAGAGCTGCTCATGGAATGTCTGCCCTCGCTGCTGGCTGATGCTCAGCCAGGCTGGGATCTGGCAAACCGGTTAGATATGTTAGATATGTTAGATGCCTGGTGCTGAAGGCTGAGGGCAGTTGGTCCCGGGAGGTCTGTGCAGCACCATGGAACTGCATCAGCTGGGTCTTGCCTGTAGGTCTGGAGACAAATCTCCTCATGGGATATCAGCTACTTCAGGCATTTGTCAGAGAGTTCCCTATATAAAAATAGATAGATAGATAGATAGATAGATAGATAGATAGATAGATATGATACAGATATAGATGATGTAGGTACAGATGATGAAAAGACCAGAGGATTCACTTCACACCTGGTTCTTCCTGGAATGCTTCTTCTCCAGTAAACCCTCCCCAGGTCCTGGGCAAGGAAGGGCAGAGAAGAGCTTTGCAGCTGTTCATAGTGGGGCCCTCCATGCCTGTTTCTGGTGTGTCTGTAGCCTCTAAATCATCTGCCACGGACATTCCTGAGGAGCAAGCACTCATGTTTTGCTGCCTACAGAAACAGGCTTGTTTGGTAGTTCCTGGAGGGGAAAACTATTTCTGCTATGTGCCCCCTGACATGTCTTCCCACAGCCTGGATCTGTCTGGTTGCTACAGCCATGAAGTTGTCCTCCTATCACCACTTACACATTGCTTCAGGCTGTTTGTGCATTGCTTTCTAATTTACTGGGCTTTGCTCATGCGACTCAGCCCCTCAAAGAGACACCAAGAATTAGAACCTGGTATCAGTGACTCTGGCTGCAGCAGTGAGGTTTAATGTCATTTTACTTGTACCTTGTCCAGCAGCTTAAGCCATTATTTGTTGCTAACAGGTTAATATTTTAAAAGAATTTAAACTGAATATTTAAAGGGAATTTGAAAGTGAATTTGCAGTGAAATGCATCCAAGCCCAGAAATCGTTAACAGATGGATAAGAAATTAATAATTCCTTTCTATCTCTAACATACTCTGTCTCTGCTGAGTTGATTCTTTAATTCCAAGAGCAGTTAAGTGTGAATCTACCACGAGTTACTAAGTCTGTCCCCGTTCCTTCACCGCAATGCTCTCCCAGAGAAAATACACAGCTTCAGGTAAGACAGTGGGATATTTCTTTTATTGGTAGCATGATAAACCTGCTGTGGAAAGGATGTAAACTGGTCAAAAGAGAGTGGTACTGTAAAAAAAAAAAAGCATTTGTGGTTGAGGAGGAGGCAGAATCCAGAGTGCTCAGGATGACACAATCTCCCTGTTCCCCCTCTTGGCAGGAGGAAGAGAATTCCTCATTCCTAATCGAAACCACACTTATCTCCCTCTGACCAGCACTCGTGAGTGGCTACAAGCCCAGGCTGGGACTCAGAGCAGCAGAAAGGATGGATGCCTTCCCAGTTTTCCATACATCACTGCTGCCTGCTACCAGTAAAAGGAGATGTCCTGCCAGCTGGGAGATGGAGGTGTGCACAGGCCTCAACAAACAGCGCTGTATTTGACAGTGTCAGGTGGAGATAAGAGCCCTGAGCCTCTCAGCCCACGGGCAGGACATGCAGCATGCTGGAAAGTACTTCTGAGAGCAAAGATGCCCCTGCCAGTGCCACTGCCCAAAAGTAGCTTTGCTTTAGTGGTCCCAGCTCAGTCCAGTTTGGTAAAAATCACAGAATCATAGAATCCTAGAACAGTTTGGGTTGGATGGGACATTAAAACTCACCCAGTTCCAACCTGCCTGCCACAGGCAGGGACACCTTCCACAAGGCCAGGCTGCTCAAAGCAACAGAAGGAGCAGCAGCAGCAGCATAGGCTCACCTGTGCACTCAGCCTGGCTGGGAGTGACTCAGCTGCTCCCAGTCCACAGCTGGCACTAAGGATAAATTCTTTTTGAGTGGCAGCCACTACGTTTTCAGGGTAAACACCCATCCCCACCAAAACCACACAGGAGCAGGGCACTGAGGGGCTGAGCAAACACTGACTGTCCAGGCTTGCACACAGGTCCTCACAGGTCTCTTCCCACCCTGGGATCATCCATAGGTTTGTGGGCCCTGCCGTCAGCAAGAGCCTCGAGTGTCCTGCACCCCTGGGTGTGTCCAAGGCACAGCTGCCAGGGCATCTCCGTTCAGCCCACACCAGCCTCCCTGCCTCCCTCCTCTAGGCCAGGAGGTGTTTATAGTAAACTCTCCATAACGCGTGGTTTCAGCTCCAGGTTCAGCATTCCACAAAGACCATGTCCAGTATTCTCCCTGAGTTAGCAGATGTTCTGAATTTGGCATGGAAATGTGTTACTCGCAGTTAAAGAGAGTTCATATGATTAATGATTAATGCTGCTATCTGAATAATTACCTCATTCAGCCAGCTTTTCTTCTGGCTTTGCAAGAAAACGTGCATGAAAAATGAGGACAAAATCCTTTTTCTGTGTTAGAGTATATGTGGAATAATACTTCTTCTAAAAAGAAGAAAGCAAGTTTGAAAAAACAAATAACTGACAAGTTTCCACAGTGCTTGTGCACACATGTTCTCTCCAACATTTATCCAGGACCACAGTCCCCCTCAAAATCCATTAGAGACCTGGTTCTCGGGGAAAACCTTCCTCATGAAGAATGAGCATTGTTATATGCATTGAAAAATCTAAAGTTTCAGGTGTAGATTATCTGAGCTGATAACCATGCACACAATATTAAATTTCTATAAGCAATTTCTAGACAAAAGCCCCCTTCAGCCAACTCAATGATAAGATTTCCTGTGTATATGTGCATGCACATAAGGGAACATTGTTTTAAGGCCTTTTTGTGGAATATATTAATTTAGCAATGGAAATACCAACTTTTTAAGAAAAAAAATTAAATATTTATATTTTAAGCCAGTATTTTGGCATTCAGGATTTCTTGCTCATGAACTACCAACATTTTCTGTAGTTACCGGAACACGTAGACAAAATACATTTCAAGAAAATCCAATCCTGCATTTCAGGAAGTCAATGTAGCAAACCTTTTGTCAGAAAGCCTCCAAAACTGACCCAAGGAGCTGCCACCTGCAGAAATCTGGCCTAGACAGAATAAGCATTGCTTTGGGCTGTAGTATAAACCTCAGCCAGATGTATATGTACAGTGGCCAAGGGCCAAGACATCTTTTTTAGAGCAGTCATGCCCCTGAAGTCCAAGAGGACATTTCTGATGGAGTTGGTGAGCACATGGAGAGCTGGTTGAGGATCGTGAGGATGTCCTGCACTGAGCGACCAGGTGCTGTTCAGGTGTAAGACATTAGATTTACTTTTTGAAAGTGCCACAGAGGAGGCACAACAGCCAGGCTGGGCTCAAGATCAGGTATTCACAAGTCAAGAAAGGGAGCCCAGCCTTCAGCCCCAGTCAGAAAGGCATGTTAGAAATTCCCAGAAAAGGGTTTTAAGATCAAAACAGAAAATATCTTTATTCTGCTGAGTAGTTCTTTCCTATCACTTGTGGTTCTGGCTGCACAGTTCAAAGATTTTAAACAAAAATGACTGAGGAGGGTGAAAAGGAGTGCCTTGCGTGAAAGGAGAATAAACCAGGTCTGGAATCTTGACTCTGGGAAGGACAAGGCAGAGGAAGAAGCATGTCATAGATGTACAAGAAAATTGTGAATACTACGTAGAAGGAGTGGTGTAGGGGGGAAATTGTTCATTGTTTGCCGAAATACAGAAATTAGGGTTATCTCCTGGAAAGATTATACAGAAATTGGGAGTATGTCCTGAAACGATGAGGCAGTGATTTCAGTGAAGGGAAGGGAGATGTTTTTCAATGGATTAAGGATGTAATACTCTTTATCTCTGTACTTACCTCTTCAATTCGCGAGTGTACATGATCTTCCCCAAATCCCTATCTTTCCCCCCCTCCACTCCGAGCGCCCGTCCCCCGTTGCCTGCCCAAGGAGCGATGCTGCTCCTCCCGCTCCGCGGTGCCACCAGCCCGGGGTGATGCGCAGCCCGCTCTGCCCCCATTCCCCGAAGGACGAACCCCGGCGCTGCCCCGCCGTCACGCCCGCCTGGACCGCGACCCTCCCCGCCCCGGCCGGGCGGTGTCTCCGCGGCTCCTGCGCGGCGCCTTTAAGCTGCGGTGCGTGATGTCACAGCGCTTGGAAGCCGCGGGCGCGGAACGCGGAGCGCGGAGCGCAGGGACCCCGCACCGCCGGGGATCGCTGCCCGCGGGGACCCCCTGCCCGGCGGGGACCCGCAGCCCCGCGGGACGGGCTCGGCGGCGCAGCATGGGAAGCGTCCAGCTGCAGGACTTCGTGGCCGGCTTGGTGGGCGGTGAGTGATGCTGTGGGCGCGGTGGGGAGGCAGCGAAGGGCGCACGGCGGAGGTGCCCGGGGATAAAATCCGCCGGGTCACCCACGATCTGTGCCTCCGCCCGGCGTCTCCCACGGTTTGCTTTGCTTTGCTTTGCTTTGGCTCACAAGTGCGGTTTAATTCCACTTCCACGGGCGGGCTACTTAAAAGTCAAGTTTAGAACGTGTGATGCTGCTGTGCGGGGCCGACTTCCAGAGGCCCCCGCATGCCCCCAGCTCCCGCCGGCTCTCCCGTCCTTGCCCCTCTGGCTGGAAACGCCGCCGGGCTCGGAGGGGGCTGGCAGCTGTCAACCCGGGGCTCCCCGTGTACCCATCACCGGGAGGGGCACTGACCCCGCCGTCCTACCGCGGCCACCTGGCTAATGGCCAGGGCAGGAATTGATCCTTTCTGCTGGGAATTCCGATGGCAAGCACTGGGAAACAGAAATCAGAAAAAAAAGGAAGCCGAACGACCTGTAGAGACAGGGGTTCTGTCACTACTGTCAAATTTCTATTCACTATTCTGTCACTATTCTGTCAAATGGGACAAAGTTTATGGAACTGAGAAATGCCCACTGGGTTTGCCAGCTGAGAGGGTGACCAGCTCTGCTGCCCCCAGGGCTGCAGCAGGACAGAGGGTCCACAGTGGCACCAGCCACCGCAGAGCAAACCTCTGCCCAGGTGACCCTTCAGACCCGACACAGGTGCAGGGTGTGAGGTGGCTCACAGGTGAGCTGCCACATGAGATTAATAAGTTAGCTGTCTAAAAAACCCAAAACCTCTGCCAAAAGTTTGTGTGAGCAGCTGATTTTTGGATCTCTGTCAGCTGTGGTTGCTCTCTCTGCCCCACTGCCCTGTGCTGTTGCTGCACACCCCCGGCAACAGGACAGGATGCCCGGGAGGTGAAGAGCCACCAGTGCTCAGCGGCAGTGGCAGCTGAGAGTTTTCATGCACAGCACTAGACCATGGGTGGTCTCAGGTCCAGGAGGAGAGGGGACATTTTTTAACACACTTTTAGAAAAGTCATAATGTGTCAACCAAGCACATGATGCTCTTTTCAGTACTAGCCCACTATGAGCGAGAAATTACATGTCGTCCCCAAAGCACCTGTGGGCACTGGTTTGCACAGACACTTGCTGGTGAGGAAGCATCACAAATTACCCACTCTCCACAAACCCTAAAACCTGCCAGTGTTGTTTGCAACACACAAAACCATATTCTGGCCATGGCACACAGGTGTTCCATTTTCCTGGAGAAGAGGGAAACCAAACTGTGCTCTGTCCTGCCACGAGAGCTCCTGGCAGCGAGCGGTGTGAATAGGTGGGTGAATGGTAAGAGAATATGGGCCAATTTCTCACCAGAGAACCATGAGCAGGAAGGCAGGATGGCACTGGAGAGATCTATGCAGAGCAGGATCCTCTGTATCTGAATCCTCTCTGACTGGTATCTCTATAAACTGCTCTTAAAACAGCCAAGGATGAGGAGTTCACAGGTCCCATTAGCAGTCAGCTAGGACATCACTCTGAGCCAGGAGAAAGCACTGCCTTGTGTCTAACAGGAATTGCACCATTCTGAGGCTAAAAATTTGTGTGAGCTTACAGGAGTGCAAAAGGGGTTGGTCCTGGACAGGACATACAGACATGACTTCTCCTTCTCTGGTGCCTTTGAGATGTAAAACTGAAGGAGCTCAGGAGAGTGTACACGGAAAAGTGTTTAAGCTCAGCTATTAGCTCTTGTCAGGGGCAGGGCACCATGCTGGTCATTGCTCTGGCTAGTCCCCTTACAACTGTTCCTATGGAAATCTCTTCTCTCCTCTAAACCCATTGCATCCTGTCCTGTCACAAAACCTTCAATGTTTTGCATAATACTTTGCTTTCATCTCCAGGAATTGCCAGCGTGGTTGCGGGCCATCCCCTGGACACGGTCAAGGTAAAACACTTTGAACTGTGTTCACATGTCACCACCCAAATCTCTACCAATTCAGACCTTCTCTCTAGCTGATGCCTCAAAGGACCTTCACTTATCCCAAAGGGGAATTTGGAATGTTTTCACAGACTTTCTTCCTCTCCAATGCTCATTTGGAATGAGAAACTAAAAGAACTGACTGATACGTGCAAGTTCCTCTGTGGAGAATTAATGCTGAAAATTAACCTGGCCTTACTTAATGTGTGGTTCACTGAACAGTTCTGCCAATGTTTTTTGAACTTTGCCATAGACTAGTATTCAAAGGGCAATGAGGACACTGTATTTGTTTTGCTGCAGGCACATTTTTATGTGTTTTCCTAGTGCTGGCAATGCTGGAAGGGCAGAGCACTGAAATTGTTATCCCAGGGCTGTGACACACAGTATTTATGATTCCCGCACGATAATTATTCCTCCAATGGAAGGATTTGGAGAAGTAAGAAGGTATTTGTCAGCATGATGCAGACAAGCCCATGCACACACCAATGCATCCTGACTCAACCAAGCTGACCATCCCTACTGATGCAGAGATAGGGAGGAGGATCCTGTTCCTTTCTCTTTTTGTACAGGCATTTCTGGGCAGCTTTCATCACTTTAGCTTCTCTGCCCCAACTCTGTTGGGGTTGTTCAGCTTGAAGAATAGAAGGCTCCAAAGAAATCTTATGGTGGCTTTCCTGTACTTGAAGGGGGCCTAAAATAAAGACAGAATTTTTAGCAGAGCCCATTGCGATAGGACAAGGGGTAGTGGTTTTAAACAGAAAGAGAATAGGTTTAGATTAGATATAAGGAAGTCTTATACAAAAAGAGGTGGTAAAACACTGGCACAGGCCACCCAGAGAGGTGGGGGGATGCCCCATCCCTGGAAACATTCGAGGGCAGGATGGATGGGGCTCTAAGCAACCTGGTCTACTTGGAGATGTCCCTGCTCACTGCAGGGAGATTGAACTAGATCCTTAAAATATCCCTTTCAACTCGAGCTATTCTACAATTCTGTGACTCTATGTTCCCTGCTCTGGTTCAAGCCTGGCTCTGGCACCAGGCAGGGCTGCCAGCTGTGGCAAACCCAAAAGCCACTGGTCGTGTTTGCACCTTAAAGACCTTTGAAGGGTGATGCCGAGGAGGCAGGGCCCAGCACAGCCCACACCCCATCCCTTCCCCAGCCATCACAGCCATCCCCTTGCTCACAGCAGGCTCTCCTGGGATCAGGAGATGCCCGGCCAGCCCTATCGTTTCTGAGCTGCTAAAGTGATACCAGCCCCAAGGGCATCCCTGTGCAAAGGTGGGTGCAGACCCCACACGGGAGGAGACACCAGGCTGCCCACGCCACCCAGCCATGGGCAGTGCACAGGCAGCAAAGGCAGGCTCTGCCCAGTGTAGCCAAGGCAATCCCCGTCTCAGGCTGGTGGTCATGGCATCGTTGCCTGGTTTGAGGGAGTTTGGCAATGAGAATCCTGCTGGGAAACATCGAGTTTCTGGATGCCAAGAAAGAGCAAGCCCATCCTTCAGTGCTTATAAAGACAACTGTCAGGCTGCCCCCTCTGTTGCTCTTGGCTTTGGGCAAGGCTTTGCCTTGGGAATACCAAGTAGGCAGACTTGTTATCTTTCCAAATTCAGGAGCAGGAAAGTGCAAAAGAGAGTTTTTACACAGCACTAGGCCGGATAAGGGGTGGCTCAGCAGCATCTGCAGCCTCCGGGGGATCAGGGGTCTTCCCCCAACTGGGGGAGGAGGCAGGACTGAGTGTAAGGCTCTGTGGGGTAAGTGGCATCTACACCACAGGTCCCATCAATCCACCTCTTCCACCTTCAGCCACCTCTTCCCATCATTGCAGCTTCCATCAAACCCCAGCAGCTGCTTTTTCCTGCGTCCTTGCAAAACTCTAAAAGTTGTGCCTTCACTCACTTTTCATCCTCCTCTTTGCATTCATTTCCCCAGAACTTTCTTCAGCTTCTGGGTGTCACCCAAGAGCCCTATCTAATCAAAACATAACAAAAAGGAGAACTTTCCAGAGATATATCCATACTGGTAGTAGATGACTTTGTCACAGATGCCAGCAGGGATTTCAGTGCCGGGTGTATAACAGATTAGCTAAGGGACATGTGTGTGAGAACCAGATTGTGAGAACACTCAGTTGCCCTCAGTTACTCAAAAAATATATTAACTTGAATGTCTAAAGAGCTGGTTACTGGGTAAAAGAAAAAAAACAAGCCCACGAAGGCAAAGTGGAAATGTCTGGGCTAAAATGAAGCCAGGAGGGGACTCAGGGCTGGGCACAGGGGTCACCTTGTCCTGGGTCGTTCGGGGGGCAGCCACCTTCCCCTGGTCCCCCCCAGCCCTGTTATCCCCAGTGTGAGTCACGGTGTGCCCGGTGTGCACCGGTGGCCTGGGCCTGCCCACATTGCTCAACGTGTGCTGCGTGAGCCATGGCAGCATCTTCATGTACCAGCTTGTTCTGAGGGCTCAGTAAATATTCTGCTTTTGCTGCTGCTTCTCTGTGGCCTCTGGCCAGGCCTGGAGCGGAGTGGGGATGCTCCATGTGTGCAAACAGCTGCATGGAGCCACCCCGGGGTGAGGGGTGAGCCTGGGCTGAGGGGTCAACACAGACTTTGGTCCCTCCTGCTCCTGCCAGGGTCCCATGGCGGCACTGGCAGCCTCTTGCAGGGCTCTGGGCCAAACGATTGTGCCATCCAACCTGCTGTTTGCCATCCAAAAGCTCCCACCAGTCATGAACTCTGGCAGACACACATTCCTTTGGGCTTTAAATTCCCAGATAATTTCCTGCTTCACCCTGGTGTAAATTGGGGCTGAGCCGGCGGAGGGGATTGGACACTGTCCCTCCAGTGCAGGTTGGCAGTGTCCATTCAGACTTCATTGCTAGCAGCAGTGCTGATAAATATGGTCAGAAATGTTGTCCCCATTCCCTAAAAACATTCCTGATGGAGCATGTGTGAGCGTCTTTCTATAAAAAATGAGCTCTGGCCTCAACCAGGATGAAGCCCCAGGTGCTGTGGAGTGAACAATGTTTCCATTTCTTTGCACACCTCTAAGCCCAAAAAAATGCATCCCTTGTTAGGATGCTTCTAGTGCAGCCTTGTGAGCAGCCTGAATGAAAGATGATCTAAATATATACATATGAGAAAGGGAAATGCTTAATCCTACAGGCTTTGTTGTAACTTACAAGCCATTTCTTACATCTGTTGGAAGGTGTATAACGAAACTGCTTTCCAGAAATAAAATGTCTTTTTTTGAAATTATGTGAAAATGTTTTTTTTTGAGTGAAGCATGGAGGATTTCTGAGATGGCGCTGAACTATTTTAGCTCCAGTTAGTATCTCTGTGTCTTAAAATCCACCTTGGAGCAGAAGGGCCCCAGAAGTCTCTCAGGGGAGCTTACCTCTTCTCTCTTTGCAACACATCCCAGCCTTCCCTGAGAATCTCCAAATGGAGAAGACCACATCACTCTCCAATTTCCACATAAATCAGGCCCTTGCCAATGACAGCACTGCACACCAGCAGCCTGCTGTGCAGGGTCAGAGTGGCTGGTCCAGAGCGGAGAGCAATTTGGCAGTCATTGATTCCAGATGTTGCAGAGAGCTTCAGGCTTTGAGATCCCGCTTAGCCTTGCTTCTGGCAAAGTTCAAGAGGGTGGATGCACATATATCTTATTTTATTGCTCAGTCCTCTTTACGAATAAGGAAGGACTTGCTCTCAAAGCAAAGTACACATTGTTTATGTAGCACAAGGTTTCATTGGGCTGGAAGCATAGGATTTTAATCACATTTTACAAATGTCTTTTGCAGACTCGTTTGCAAGCTGGACAAGGATATGGAAATACACTCAAGTGTGTTCTCACTGTGTACAGAAATGAGTCTGTAAGTACTTCATCGTATTTTAAATGTGCTAGTAGAAAGTACAAGTCAATAAATAGATAATACATAAAGCAATTGTACAAAATGCTGTTGACACCAGCAGTTATATAAAGACCAATAAAGTTGAGGCAATTGAGCCTGCAAATCCCTACAGCCTTCTCTTGCTTAACTCTCAGGTAACCCTCTTGGTGACTCCTACAGGGAAAAGAGAGATCCCTGGCATGGAATGATCAGTGTCTCCACATGGGGGAGGGTGTTGCATCCACAGTGACTATTTTGCCTAATCCCACTGGGAAAGGTCTCCCAGAGGGATTTTGCTGACTTTGGTGAAGCCAGAACAAACACTGTTTATGCGAGGAACTTCTACGTGGGTTCCTGTGCTTTCAACCATATCCTGTGTTCTGCACAATCTTTCTAAGCCTTTAGCAGCATGAACCAATTTCCTCTGCTCAGCATGTGCAAGCAGTTGGTTCCAGGAGACATCTGCTACTTGGATTTGCATTTCATCCCTGACTATGGCAGGGGATTGGAACGAGATGACTTTCAAAGTCCTTTCCAACCCAAACCATTCTGTGATTCTGTGATTTCTAACCTGATAGACAAGTTGGGGTTTGCACTGCTCAGTCCTGCTCAGTCTCCTAAGCCCTGCTCCCTTTCCTGGGTAGCTGGCCGGCTTCTTCAAGGGCATGTCCTTCCCACTGGCCAGCATTGGCATCTACAGCTCAGTGGTGTTCGGTGTCTTCAGCAACACGCAGCGGTTCCTCAGCCAGCTCCGCCACGGGGACCCGGCCGCCGCGCCGTCGCTCACCGACATGACTCTGGCCAGCATCGTGGCAGGGGTCATCTCCGTGGGCATTGGCACTCCTGTGGAACTGGTCAAGATAAGGCTACAGATGCAAACAGAGCCATACACCAAAGGTAGGAAGCAAGAGTTTCTTCTTCTTGTCTCTGCCAGTCTTTGGTGCATATACAGAGCTGTACAACAACTTTGTTCAAGGCTGGGCTCTCTGCTGCCTTGTGCTGCTGCAGTTGGGCTAAAAATTCCCCCTTTTGCCTGAGGATGGACCCCATCCTGCTCAGCTCAAGGAGAGGTTTTTTATCAATGGCATTTCCAGCCAGTTGGGATCTATAAGGAACATGAGCAGGTCTGCTCAAGACCAGAAGCTGCAGGAAATGTGAGTCCCTGGGCTCTGAGGTCCCCTGGAGATCCCAGCAGAAGCACCAGTGGCAATGCCAGCTCCCCATCTCCCTCTGCATGCTCTCAGTCCCACATATATTTGCCCATAAACCTCTCTCTGCTATTCCACCCTTCTCTGTTCAAAAGCAGAAGTTTCCCATTTACATTTAAAAAGCACTGACTTATTTCACACAGGGTGCCAGATAGCCCAGGTGTGGGCAGGATGGGTCAGGAGGGGGCTCAAGCAGGATGGCAGTGGGTGGCTGTTCCCTGTCCACAAGCTGCAGGCAGAAGGAGCTGCTTCAGCTCTAGACAGCAGCTGAATTCCACTGCAGGCTGCCAGCATGGAGCAAACCCCACCAGAGCACACGCACAGCCAAACGAAGACATGGAGCAGCTTCAGAGCTGAACAGCTTGGACTTCAGCATTTCACCTTTCTCACGATTACAGTCATGGCGTTTAACTGTGAAATGCTGGCATTTTTCTGTTGCTTTGATAAAACAATATTATGTCCATTTTTAAAGCCTTCATGCAGCTTAGCAACCTAATGCCTTTCACAAAAACAACTTGGTTTGCATGGGAAGGGCCAGACTCTGAAGATATTAAGGCTTTCAGAGATGTGACTTGGCATAAGGTGAAGTTAAAATCCATGAAAATTTGGCACATTGCCTTAAACTTATTTGGAAATCTCACTGGGTACATACCTATTGGGAGGTATGCCACGCACCTCAGAAAAATCTGTCTTGAAGTGTCTAAATGTCTTCTGGAAATGGACCTAAGTACTCTCTCCTAAAACTTTTGCCCCATGCTATCTGTTGACTCCAGCAGAAGAAACTGGGTGGCAGTGACTTCTAATTGATGGCAGTGGGCTTTGGAGAGGAGTTCTGTTCTGTGGCAATATATCTATTCTAACAGTTGTACCTTTTTTTTTTTTTTTTTGGTAGCAAATGTTAAACTAAAATCCACAGTTCCTGGATGTCCTGTGTACCGAGGCCCAATTCACTGCTTAAGGACAATCCTACAGAAAGAGGGGATACCAGGAATATACCGAGGCAATGTAGCAATGCTCCTGAGGGATGTTCCTGGGTACTGCGCCTATTTCATCCCTTACGCAATGTTCTGTGACTGGATAACTCCTGATGGAAGCATTTCTCCTAATCCCTTCTCTATCTGGGTGGCAGGGGGTGTAGCAGGTAAGCACCTTTACTTCCTCACAGCACTGGCAAAACAAGGACAGGAAGGTTCTCAGGGCAGATTACGAGGGTGACTCAAGGGCCACCGACCGCATCCTCCTGAACACCAGGCGAGGACATGCGACGGAACGACCTTCCTCTCCCAGGGCCAGGTTCCCTGGCACCACAGCTGCACTTTATGACTTGACAAACTTTACGGAAGTTGTGCTATCAGACCTTCATCGGGCTCAATGTCAGTGAAGAGGAGAACAGCCAGTGCCTTCATCTCCCTGGATGCCTCAGGGCAGCCTGCCAATCACATCGCCAGGGATACATGGCAGCCAAGATGCCTCCAGAAGAGGACTTCAACCTGTTGGCTGCCCACCAGGAGGGTGTGCACCTACCCACTCCTAGCAGAAGCCCAGTTGGCTGTTACTGATCTTCTTTTTTCCATGTGAACACTTGTCAGTAAGACTGGCATGTGTGTCCCCCACCATGTGAAAGGTCACCCCTACACCCACTCCCCACTTCTTGGCCATTTCTAAATTGCAGATGCATAAAGGCAAGCCAATCCTTAGCTCGGGTGATGATAACAAAATGCCTTCTCCATTTCTTCTCAAATAAAGAGGCCTCTGGTGTATTTGGATAGCTTTTCTAATGTGCCCCAACACTCCCTTAGGTCCAAACTCTTGTCTGTCCAGCTAGGCCATGGATTGCAGTTGTGTACTGATTTTCCAGAGGCAAACCATCCCACTCAGCTGCAGGCTGATCAATGGAAATAAGCATTTCTTTAGAGGAACAACAGGGTATCTCACTGGGTGGAGCCTAATCCTGGCAGCCTGAGATGCACCTACTTCTTATTCGTATCCTCAGCTCAAACTTTGCTTTACAATGGAATTATCAGAAGACTCCGTTTTTTCTGCAATCGTCCCAAGCGGCAGCTCAGGCTGTTCAATGGCAGAAGATGTTCCACCAGAAGCACAGCAGAAGATGTATTTGCACCTGGAGAAGCCCCTCTTGAGTTGCCTGCATCTGATCGGCAGCATAACCTCCAAAATCTGAATACTTCTTCCAGAAACAGGGAACTTTCTCCCAGAAATACTGTTTCTGTGCCTGAGCAGGGTGAATGCACATGAAAATCTCATGAATAGGGTGTGATAGATGAGAGATGAATTTCTGAGTTCACTGACCTGCGGCCAAGGAAGTATAGAGAAGGAATTATTCAAATACTTCTGCATTTTTCCAGGAGCCGTTTCCTGGGCAGTATGTACTCCAATGGATGTTGTGAAAAGTCGACTTCAGGCAGACGGAGTTTATTTAAACCAGTACAAAGGGACTCTTGACTGCATGTTGCAGAGCTACCAGAATGAGGGCTTAAAAGTAAGTGACATTTGAAGTTAAATCTGGTTATTAGGTATTTAATTGTCGATTGGAAAACACAATGGCTGTTAAAAACCTACCTGCAGGGTTGAGAGACAGCTAAAGCCAGTTAGTGCTAAATTATTATAATGGCAGTAGGTAATTATAGTGTAGATTCCTTCTAAATCAAAATAGTGAGAGTAATAATGCACGTTACATAATGAAGAAATGAATGACTGGGGGTCACACACTGCTGGTGTAATTAACTTCAAACAGCATTTCATGTTAGTGCACTTAATCACGTGCACTAATATATATAATTTGACTTATCATAAATCAGAGGTAGAAAGTCTTACCTCTGTGATTGCTTCTACAAAATGCAGGCCAAATGTTCCCCACTGACTTTGGTGTCAATGAACCGATTCCAGTAGGACTGTCCTGGCACCCTGGGTGTGTCTGGTCACCTCGGGCAAAGCTTTGGTGGAACCAATGCTGCTTTTGCACTGCTCTCCCTCATTTTGCACCAAGATAGAGTTGATTGTCAGCATTCTTAAATCAGAATTGCTTTCGTTTCGAACATGAAGAAGGGCTGCGTGCCAAAAAACTTATCTCCCTTTTCTGACTTTGCCTGTTAGTGTAATAAAAGATATTCGTTCTACCTGCAAACTTTGCCTCAATTAAATGTGAATGGCAGAGAACAAGGGTTTGCAGCTTTATTGCATTGCCAAGGCATGCTTGTGGAAGTAACATCTTCTGATATTGAAATAAATCTGTATTTATCATCAGAACAGCACATCGTCTCTTAGCTCCAAAGTGTTAATTTTCACATTCTGAGAGAAATGTAACAAGTTACAAACAAGAAAATAACCTGCAAAATCACAAGTCAGTGTGATTTCAATATTTGCCAACATGCCACTGTGTTATGCCAGCTGTCACAGGAGTCTGTGGTCTGGTTCAGTTTTTGCCACTGAGTGAAGAAAGTCACATTCATGTGAAGCACAAGCACCTGGAGAGATGCTGAGGACTGTGCTTGGACAGTCCGAGGGGGGACAGGGTGCCCAGGCCCAACGGTACCTCCATTGCACATTCCACTTGGTGTGCACTTTCACAGTAGGGTGGCTGAAATGGGAATTTCCATGGGTTTTCCCTTCTCTCTCCATCCTCATCCTCACCCTCTGCCCTCATTGTCCTGCCTGAATTAACAACTAAAAGGGTTTTCTGCTGGAGTTCTGTACTTGTAGTTTTTCTGCCATCACCCAGCACCTGCCCCAGAGCTGTCAGTAGGACTGAGTCATAGTTGATACCAAGACCAGATCCTGCTCTCGTAAGGAAAATCTTTTTAAATACTGGGAGACTCACAACTGACAAATGGCAAACTCAGGGCTGGATGTTTTCATTCTGGGACAAAGGAGCAGCATTCTCAGCGCTGGAAATAACTGCCTGATGTACACAAAGAAATGCAACTATAACCCTTGTCTTTCTCCATAGCCAGGTGTGTTCATTCTGATAAAAATGTATGCCTCTGGACTTTTCATCCTAAATCTTCATTATTATTTAACTTGGCTCTCTCGTGTCACTTTATGGACAATGCAAAAACACTGAATTTCCTCCCAGAAACTTCTCTTTCCTAACAAAATAAAACATCCCAATAAATCAAATAATATCCTAAATGTCCCAACACTGCAATTTCACATTGCAAGCTTTATCTAAACTATGTGAACATATTTTGATCGTTTGAAACAAGTCAGCATTATGCTTAGGATGTATTGGACACAAAATATAATGATGTTTAGTTGAGTTCAGTAATTTCAGGGGAAAAACTGCTTATACGCTTAAATCTAAGGGCTGCTGATCCTGGGGCCAAGATTTTTCATGGTTTTTTACAGTAGCTGTGGGAGCTCTGCTGTTATAAAGCCTGGAAAGGGGTTTGATTAATGATGTTCCTTTTCACGTCTATGCTGAACTTGCAGTGTTTAGATTAGTGACTTGTGGTGATGAGCCTTGGTGGTTAATAGAGTGATTTTGTGAGAAACAGGCCAGCAGAGATACTCCCTGCAATCATCATATTGTGAGCAGACTCACCCCAAAGTCAGCAGTTCGTGCACATCCTCACACACACCAGGGTGTGGTGTTTGTAGCAAGGCAGGTTCAAAGGGAGACCAGTCAAGGCCAGGAGTCAGGAGTGACAAGGCTTTTTCAAAAGCACTTTACTGTTCAAGCATTTAGAAGCCACATAATATTTCATTTTCGTATGTGCCAGCATCTTTTAAAAAGAAATATATTGAGCAGAAAAAGGAAATCTGGAAGCTGGTATTCATTATCTTAATTAAAGAAAGTGCTGGGTTATATATGGGTACCAAAGTTTGACCTTAGGAAGACTCTTGTGAAAATATCAGCTTCTATCGAATATTTTTCCCAAAGGCAGTACTGAGAGAGTTCTCACAAGGTACAGAGGAAGCCTGGTTTTCAGTTGATTGAGAAATTCTTTCTATGCTCAAAGGTGAAACCTGAAAAATAGTCCCTGTGGCAGAGCGCCTGCACGGCTGGGCTGGCTCGCAGCCACACCGCTCCCTCTCTGCTTGCAAACGTCTTCTGTGCCCACAGACCCAGCCCCAGGGGTCTGAGCATTTCCTGCATGAAAACAGAGCCTCCTTGTACCCTGGAGCTTGTATGATCCCCACATGTTTATGTATGCAAAGGGAAGGAAGGCCAGGTTGGACCAGGCTTGGAGCAATGTTGTCTAGGGGAGGTGTCCCTGTCCATGGCTGGGGGGTAGAACAACGTGAGCTTGAAGGTCCCTTCCAACCCAGAGCACTCTGTGGTTCTGTTGCCCTGTGACTGTAGCCAGGTAGGACAACACTGGAAGACATTTTGCATTTCTTGCTTTCTGTTTTACACCAGTTCCATGAGACCAGTTTTAACCCTTCACCTCTTGTAGCTCTTGCTGGTATCTACAGATGGGGGTCCATTGGGGGCACAGAGCACAGTGATACCAAACCAGTGACTTCCTCCATTGCATTCCCGTTCCCCAGGGCAGACCTCAGCTAAGACCAGCAGTGGGAGCGTGTCTTCCGAGCAAACCCAAAGGATTTGGTTCTTCAGAATCCCACCATGACTTCATTCAATGTTTTCTTCTTCTTAAAATAGTCAGTATATTCCTATGCTCTAACCTTTCTCCATTCCCAACAGGTCTTTGGTAGGGGCCTCATGGTCAATACAGTGCGAGGATTCCCATCGAGTGCAGCCATGTTTCTTGGCTATGAACTTTCTCTCAAAGCAATGAAAAGATGCCAAACTGAGACCAATCCCTAACTTCCAGGTCAGCACATAAATATTCTCTAGCTTTATTAAAATTACAGAATTAATCTTTGAATCAGAGTTGCAATTGTATAGATCCTCTGAAAGTCATATAACTTACGTGGGTACCTACACCTGAATAGCCAAACACACTTTGGGTCTGTGGGATTCAGAGCAGACAGCAAATGTGCCAATGGATTTTAGTTTCAGTCCACATCTCCTGGAGCTTCACTGTAATCTGTTCTGATTGTTATGATTATTTTAATTAATATCAATCAGAAATAAAAATTTGAAAGGAGATTATTCTCTAATATTTTATAAGTTTTGAAATATAATTTTTACTGTAGTCCCTGCACAGTATTCTTTACTCCCTTGCTCCATCCACAAAGATATGAAATTAAGCTCTTTCAAAGTGCCTTGACTATCAAGTCACTGTTTCACTCTTTCCCTCATTAACTTAGAGTTGCATAAATGAGCAGCATTAAAAATATCTGATTAAAAAGACTTTTTTAGCAGCTAGATACTCAAGATTTTCTTGGCAGTCTTTGCTGTTTTCTGCAGTACTTCATAAATCTCCTTCTTTCTTATTTCAAAAGTGCTGCCAAGAAGACCAGAAAGTCTCCTGCTTTCCTGAGCCGGATCAGCAGTGTGGTGTTGGTGAGGGCTCAGCTGCTCTGACTGAAGACTCACAGCATGCACCTACAGCAACTGCTGTGGACACACAGTCCGTGGAGGACTCCGAAAATCGCACCAGCTCAATCAAATCCAAAGACTATTTTATTATCAAATCTTTCACTGTTGACTAAGAACACCTTAATAATTCCAGTGGTGGCGGTGGGCTTCTTCACCAATGACATTTTTCCTGCTGAACCAGGAAAACACCTTACATCCCTTTCCCAAGGGACGTACCCAAACCCAGCCCACCTCACATCACCAAGGGAGCGTCCTTTGTACAACACGGCGTCATAACACTCGTCTCTCTCTTTGTGAACAAGGAAAGGAGGAAATGCGGTGGGTACACAGGTGCTTCTTCTGTAGGAAGGTCTGGATTCCCACCAAATCCTAGCTTGCTTTCAGGTTCAAAGAAGTGGGTGACTCCCCCCATACAAACACTTGTGTTCTACAACATTTTGGCACAATTTAACATGTTATCGTGAAAAATGTAAAGGGCTTCAACAACTTCAGTCTGTTATACAAGGTATGAATTAAATTGGGAAACAGGAGGATGCTGAATTCAGAGACTAAGCTGTTTTTTTTCATACAGAAAACAATTAAACAAGTCTGCATTTCTTATAGAAGGCTGCCTATTAATTTACACAGCTTGCCTGGTGCAGTCCTCCAGGGACTGGCTCGAGGTATCTCATTAGACCTTCTGAGCTCCCCGCCACGGCTTGCCAGCTGCCAAAACCTGCAGACATCACTTTGTAGCCTTAAGCAGACCATCACCAAAGGAAGTCTCTTTAGGGCACAGTACATTTCAGACCTCCAGCTCTTTGCTGGAATCCCACTGAGACCACTGAGGGAGGCCCAGTCTCTCTTTGGTCTACCTCAGCCTCTCAATTATTCCAAGATCTTTTGCATCATGATTATTTCTGTTTATGCTGTTAAATATCCTTATGATTTATTTTCTAAGCATGGAGCTTTTGATGCCAAAGCCCAAGAAGAACCAGCTTTGCTGCAACGAGAGGGCTCTGGTGGCACTGCCAGGAGAGGCCAAGGGGGCTCACATGCAGAGGGATACATGGCATGGGGGAATAATCTAGGACAACACTTCATCTGGGAAATGTTCTGGAGGAACAGCTCTTCCTCTGGAGAAGAGCTCTGGGGGAAAAGCCCAGTGATTGCAGTTTCAGCAGATGCCTTCAAAAAGAGGTTTCTGAAGACAATACGGAGCAACTGTCCAGCTTTCCTCCATAAAAGGAGAAGGAAAGAGAAACTCCTACGTCCTCTTCCCTGGATGAATGGAGGAATTGGTCACAACACTTGAAGAGCTCAGTAGAAAGTGCCTAAAACTTTTGGTCTGGAGCAGTACTTGGAAATGGGGTCGCTTTCTTCGGGCTCCTCATCACTAGGGCCCAGATTAAAAACAGAAGTGTGGGTGCTCCCAGAACTGGCCTTGAAATGGGGAAGAAACAGCTGGTGTTGCTTCATCTCAGGACTTGCAAGTGAGAAGGCTTACAGTGCCTTTGATCTTCATTAAGACACATGCAACTGTTTTTGATAAACAATATGGATAAAATTGATGAGCCTTCACACAAGTATTTGTTGCTGGCTGCATTTAAGGATTCATCCTTTCCATGTTGCCTATTTTAATGCATGTATGTAAAACATGTTTTTAGATGGATAATATCATGTGTCTCCAAGGATAATACTTGGGCAGGCTGTTTTTTAATGCAAATAAATGGTGTGTTTATCTGCCTGCATAATGTAAAATGGACCATGAATTAGTTAAACTGATGAGTTCACAACAAGCTGTGTATCTGCATGATCCTGCCCTCATGGTGCTCAGGTTCAATCCATTCAGAGCTCTCTGGGTGTAAAGCCCTGAGAGCCACGTTGGCATTGCATGGTGATATTTCATGATATTATTCATCCAATTAAACCAATTTTGAGATCAGAGCCCAGGATTTGCCTGGACAAAACTCTCCTGTAGCACATACCTGCCAGAAGGAGCTGCCAGGGAGAGTCATGGGCAACTTGGTGTGGAAAGGGAGCAGAGGGCAGAAAGCTACTCTATATAATATAAATATATATATATTATAAATATAAAAATCATGAAGAGCACGTGGGAAGCGAATATAAAGCTTTGGCCACTTGATGGCATCCTCATCCCTGGCAGGGCATGCGCTGCTCACTGGAGCTGCCAGGCAACCCCTCAGTGTCTTGTCCGTTCAACCCTGAGCCCAGGTCTGCTGCCAGACCAGCACACATTCCCTTCCCCGGGGGCAGCCTCACACCGGGCAGCCTCTAGATGATTTTGGGGTGACCCTGCCCTGCCAAATGCTGCCCTGGTCTGGCAGCACTGGAGGCAAGCCCTGGACACGCTGGTTAATCAGTGCATCACCCCATTAGCATTCACAGACAAACCACAAAAGAGGCAAAGCAACAAGGGTTTCAAAGGTGACAGCAGCACAGGCCACTGTGAAGGAAACTCGGCTGCCTCTGGGCCACTGCTGGTGACCAAGGACACCCTAAGGCTGGGACAAGCAGCTTTTGAGGCACAGCACTCTGTGATACCCCTCGCTGTGACCGATCACACCCCTGGAAGTGCTCAAGGCCAGGTTGGGACAGGGCCCTGGTTTAGTGGAAGGTGTCCCTGCCCATGGTAGGTGGGTTGGAAGGAGATGAGCTTTAAGGTCCTTTCCAACCTAGACCCTTCTATGGTTCTATGATCCCTGCACACGGAGCCTGATAGACGGTTTAGTCTTGCTTTTGCAGTAGTGAGTGTGTGGCTGTGTCACCAGAGAAAGAGGTCCAGTTGTGCTGGGGTTGTGTGACACCACAGGGGGTCAGCCCCATGTCCCAAAGATGAGGGATGGCAATTACAATTTATACACACAGAGACTTGACAGGTCTGTGTCTTGTGAATAATCTTCTGTATGATATATGGAATGCATTAATTTTTGGAAATAGTATCAGTATCATTATCCATGGATAGAAATTAGGATCTCTGAAGAATTTTTCACGGACCTGGTGATGGGAGTTTAAAACAGCCTTGCTTGGCAGGCAGACAGACAGACACACAGCTGATTCACTGGGACACTGATTACATATGTTGGTGATTTTGCCTCTGAATTACAAGAAAGAAAAGTCCTGTGTCAACAGAATTCAGAATATGGACCAGCTCCTGTGTCAGCGCTCTGTCTGTACTGACCTGCCTTCAGTGGCATGTTCCACACACATGCTGGAGTGGTAGAAGCCATCTGCTTGGTAGGTTGCTCAAGGTGTTTACAGAGCCCCTCATTTCTAAAATAAATGCAGTAAATCCTGAAATTGTCAAAAAATGAGAAGGAAGCCCAGAAGGACCAGGGATACCTATTTCTATGTGTTTGTTGCCTGGATTATGAAAGCATATTCAGACCTGTCATCCCTCAAATAAGTCTGTAATTGCCCAACTCTCATGTCTCTGGTGACATTCCAGCTCTTACAACAGCCTGTATTACTTAATGAGATGCTGGCTGTTTTTCACACTTTATAAACTATTTAGTGCTATGGAAGGAAAAAATGGTAACAGCAGCTTATTTCCTTAATTGAAAAAACCCAAATCAAACAGGAACCAATTTCCCAGTGAAAATCTGTTTTTCTAGAAAACAGCCCTGACCTGGATGAAGGTCTTTGGGGCTAGGACATCTTTGTGATGTCTGTGGTACATGGGGTGGGAAGAGGCTGGTGCTGCCCAGCAGTTTTAGCACCTACTGAAACCCTGCCTGTAAAGGTCTTTTTCGACCTAAATGATTTTATGATGGCTCTAGGCCAGGCTGAAATCTTCTCACGCCCCGGGAGTCCCTGCCTGGTGTGTCCCCACCACAGGAGAAGGCAAGATCACAGTCCACATCTCAGTTTCTCTTTTTCTGAGACAGAGGAGTAGGTGACGTCTTTGCAGGCATTAAGATATATCTCTTTGGTTTATCTGAAGTTCTTCATTTTGTCATAGAGGTTTTATAGTAGAGATTCTTCTCCTAGGCGTGACATTCATGTCAGCCAAGAAGGCCAATGCCTGTCTTGTACTTGGGAAGAAAAAAGTAAAGTGTAGAGCCAGAAAAGTAATGAGAGCCAAGGAGACAAGTGGGAAGAAGTTCAAGTGCTAAATTGAATGTAAACTGCACAAGAACAGCTTCCTCTCTCTAAAGCCATATTTTTCCTATATCTGCTCCTTCAGTGATGCACAGACTGATCACTGCCAGCTTAGATAAGCAGTATGTAGAGTATTCCTCCAGAGACAGGCTCCAAAAGGAATGAAGCCATGAAATGAGGGGAAATTTAAGTAGTCACACTGACTTTCAAGGCAGTTTTCCTAAACTGTAGATCGTGTGACAGCTCCAGAATCAGACACAAGTGGAACAACCAACCTGTTAGGAGCCACTCGTGCAGCAGAAGCGTATTTTTTTATGGGGTCTCAGAGGTCCCATGTGCAGTTTCACTGTAAGATACAAAGTGCTGGGTACATCAAGAAATCCTTGCTTAGTAAGGGTGAAATTCTAAGGCTACTGGGCTGTACAAAACCCAGTCTCTGAAGAAAATACAAAGGTCCTGTTTGAGAGATGGAGAAAGCAATGGATAACCTTGGGTCACAAGGAGAAAGATTTGGAGAAACCAGAACCTTGCAAGTGGAAAAGAACACGTTGAGTCTTCCCTGCCACCAACACCTGCTCCATCAAACTGGCACCTGCATGGCCTCACCTCTGAAAGCACCAAGACTTAGCTCATCTGCATGGAATGGTCTACTCTCCCATGTTTCAAAACATTTTAGCACTAATGTAGCCTACTTCACACACAGTATAGAAATACACGGTATCGAAAATCCTGCCAATTCTCATGGATCGGGGCCAGCTTGTTCTTACTTGTGCAACAAGGTGGGAACCAATATCCGTGCCTACTTTGTTGCTAAATTACGATCACTTTGTTTCCATCGAGCAGCCTTCAGGTGGATTTTCAATGCTTGCAGCATGAAAAGTGAGCTGCAATGTGGGGCCGGCCGGTGAAGAGCTCTAGCACAGCCATGGAGTGAATGCCTCGTACTGTCTGTCTGTCCTGCATGTTCAGCCTCCCCCTGCATGCCGTGCTGAGGGGGAAATCCAGCACACAGGGTCATCACACAGTGGGACAAGCACGGAAGGGTGAGTGGACCTCTGATGTGAGAGCGCTCAGTGTTTGTCTTTCCTGGTATGAAAGCGGTCAGGCCACAAAAGAAGACATTGGAAGAAGATATGAGGAAAAATCTTAAAATACAAGAGAACTGGTGACCTTTGTGGTCAATTCCTGCTGTCTTCTGCTTGCTTTTAGAAATGGTTGGTTGTGGGAAGCATTTTCAATATGCATAACACATAGCATGGCTGGCATGCTGCTGTCAGGGCTTTTTTCTTTTAGATGCCTCGGCTCTTGCTAAATATCATTGCAACATGGAAAGCTTGGCTCGGCCCAGGACAGCTCTGGTGACTGTACTGTTGTGTGAAACAAGGAGGACTTGCAACTCACGTGCTCTCCCCTCTCACAGCCCCTGAGTACCACTAGTGTTTGTTAATAAGCTTAAATGGTTTCAAATTCATTAAAACTCTTCTGAAAGTAATGAGAGCTCCATTACCTACAGAAGCTAATGTGAGTCCTGAGGACATCCTGTGGTCCATCTGCTAGGGCAGAGCACAGCGTGTGGCTCTCAGGGGGCGCACGACCCTCTTGGATTGGGTTGAATCTGAAATGTTCCCTGATCTGAAATGTTCATGAGGATTTGATGCCTTTCTGTTAAAAGCAATCTCGCTATTACTATGCTATGGTTTACCCTTACACGAAGGGATTAGAATGCCCCTATTTTCCTTTATTTCTACATTAGCATATGTCATCTTTATCTAAGAGAAAGGGAAAAAAATACTCCAAGCCACATTATCTCTGGAAAATGAAACTATGAATAGCATCTCTTCATTTGCGGTCTTTGCATCTCTTCTATCTTGATCAGTGCACACAGCAAGCGTAAAACAAACTGGTTTGTTATCTGGGTGTTTTTCCTCTGCAGGGAATTGTTTTTTTCCACATTAGAAAACCCAAAATGTGTAGAGATTCTTAGAAACTCTATGCTGGGATGCAAATTCTCTCATGAGAACTCATGAGAACTCATAAACTCTGGAGGTTTATGCAAACGAGGTTAAAATATCGGTCTGGAAATTGGGTGGTTTGTGCAGCATTTTTGGTCATTCAACCTAATTCAATCAAAATAAAGGCATTAAAAGAAAATATATATCCCAAAGTATTTACACATAAACCAAAAATGTGCAGGACATTAGAGTCTCCAAAGGAGGCAGAACAAGCTGCCTGTAAGAGACCATAGACATACATTGGAGAGTTTTATATATTCACCTTTTCCAAATAATCTGTTCTGGGTTGGAATCTTAATATCCCATCACTTGAAGGTTGGTGGGCTGCCCTGGTGCTGGCAGTACCCGTGGTGATGGAGCTCTCTACGCCCTCCTTACTCTGCTCCTCCACTGCACCCTGCTCACTGCATCCCTCAGAGTGCAGGGAAGTGGCAGGACAGGGGGATGTGCCATCTGCTGCTGTGTGGCTCTGCCCCAGGCTGACCACAGCGAGTTTCCCCACTCAGGTGTCCCAATGGCAGCATAGGGGATGTTTCTATGGGCTACTGTTCCCAGTACCTTTAAGGTTGGTGATCTTTATTTCATTTTTTTGAGCAATGGATGAAAGACTTCTATTTCCTCTCTACATTTTAGTTTGTGCTGCTGAAAGAGAGATTAAGGGAGAAGGGTGGATGATCAGCTACCTAGACATGAGGGCAGAAAATTAACTGACAAATGACAACCTATTCGGGAAAATATGTTGCTGCAGCTTGTTGTCATAACGAAGATTTTTAAAATATCAAAGCTAAATGTTTAAAGATTCTATTAAAAAGTCAGTCTTTTGGCTGGGATGGCATCAAATATTAATTTCTACAGCCTTGGTTTAGCCTCTAAATGCCAGAAAAGAACCTAAACTCTCTAAAGAGAAGCTGCAACTGGTGCCACTCACTCCTGTGCCTCATCCACCTCGGCTCTAACCAATACATGGAAAGATATTTCACTGCCAGTTTGACTTCTGGTGATTTCTTTTTAACTGTAAATTGAATGCATCTTCTCTGACAACTCCTCTAGCCTGGAGCAACAACAGTGTGAGACAGAGCTCACTAAGCAATCAAACAGAAATGCAAAGATGTAGAGATAGTGCTGGCGCTGCTGGCAAAGAATGACCGTGGGGAAGGAGGAATCATGGGCTTAGGAGCAGCTCGGAAGCAGCTCTGGAAGCTCTGCCATTCTGATTTGCAATTAGCAACAAAAATACAGATCTTGCCTTTTGGGCTATGGGCCTGGGAAGAAGTTATCTGATCTGCTCACTGCCCAGTGTCCATAATTACATCTCATGCATGGAAAGGTCCTAATTATGTATCTTTCATACGATTTATGCCAACGTTGCTTCTATTTACAGAGCATGGCAGCTGCACTGAGGTGTCATGCATTAGGTGATGAGGCCCTAGAGACCCTGCTAAGTACATCAGATTTTGTAAAATCCTTGCAAAGACAGCGTTGCAGTTACTGGGAAAAATGGGATTTCTAATGAACATATTTGCCTTAAAAACAGACATAGTAGAACTTCCTTGTTGTCACAAAGACCCCCTTGCCCCTCTCTTCCATGACTTGTTACCATTTTCTTTGCACAGCCTTGGCTAAATCAAAGACGCTTTTGAACTCTTTCCTTTAAAGAATGTAAAATCATTTCTTTAAACGTCTGAGAAACCAAATGTTTCACAAATGTTACACATAATTTATTTCCCTCAGGGATTCATGCTTTAAACTCACTGGGGCTTTACTGGCTGAATAAACAGAGCACAGCATGCCCACTGCTTTGCTTGGGCAAAGAGCAGTTTCCTCAAAGGGGGTGTACCTGTAACAGAAGTCTCTTTATTGCTTTTTAGGGAATCACAGGCTCTCAATCACAACTCAATGATTTTATTCCTCCTCTAACTGCCCGGTGCCCTGAAAGATGCCACTGCCTGGCTCATGGATGCCAGCCATCCCCACAATATATTTGTGCATCTGTTGATCATAACACAGCCTGTTGTCAGCTCTAGCTCACCAAGGGAGGGTCTCTGGCTTTTTCTAGGTGTTCTCTGGGGCCTGTACCTGCCTAATGGGCTCTGTTCACTTTCCACACTGAATCACCTCAGGACAAATTTCAGGGAAGAGGCAGGAAGCATCCAGCCCTGCTCACAGGAGATGCTGGTGTGCAGGCAGGGAGGCGGGCAGGTCTTCCTCTGCTCCTCTTGCTGGCTGCGGAGCCACACTCAGCCAGTTGAACCCGTTGCTGGTTGGCAAATGCCAGAGAAAAAACAGTTAATTGCAGCTCAGTGTTTTCTCTTTCCAGGCCAGTTTCCAGAGAGATCACACTTATCCTTCAGCCAGACTGACCAGAAGAAGTCTCAGGCTTTTGGAGAAGACCTTTAAGGCATAATGGGACTTATGGCAAACAGAAGGGAAGCTTAAAAGTCAACCCTGGGGATTTAAAAGAAATCTGAAGGGCTCCCACTTGCTCTGCCAAGGTGTGCAACTTGCAAAAAGGAAACTTCTGTGGCCAGGGAGGGCTCTCACCAGCATTCAGCTGTATTTGGAGAGGCCACCTGAGAGAATTTCCAAGCTAATACCATTTGGGTTACCTAGGACTACTTTTGCATCCAGTCCTTTCTGCTCAAAAGGCAATGGGTGGGATGCAAGCCTGTTTGCACTCAGCCGCACACTGGTGCACGGGCACCCAGCAGAGGTGAGATCACAGTCAAGGACTAGGGGTTCGCTCTCTGGATGCAGCAGCTGTAATTCAGTGTGACAACTTGTCCAGGCACTGCCCCACTACTTCATCTGTCTGTCTGCTCCACAGACCCCTGCAGTGTCACCAGCTTTCTCTGAGCAAGGTCCTGCTCCGAATCCGGGCGGAAGCCACCCTCCAGTACATCAGTTTGCTTTCTCAGGAACTTTGGCAATGCTGAAACATTATCGTCTCTTTGCTTTCATGTAACTATAATTTACATAAGTACAGGAGGCAAACCCCACATCTGAAAAAAAAAAATGCTTTCGTAGATTTTTAACCATTGTTTCCTGCTGGGGTGTGATATCATAATGTTCAAATTAATCACTTCTGAGGAGCATTCATGAATTTCCACACTACTAAAGTCACTGACGTAGGTGGCTCAATTCCACTTTTGATTTCTTTAAAACGCTGTCCAAGCTATGGGAAAAAATAGTGGGCACCTAGTATCAGTTTTATAATTGGGTTTTTCCATATTAGAACGGGAATTTTGTGAAGACTCAATTAAAAGGAGTGTCCTCCTGTTCTTCTGCCACCCATCAGACTGAGTTGACATGAATGCCAGCATGCTGTCATACATACTCTTCTCTTCTCTCCTGCTCTCTGTGCAAGCAGAGTATTGTGGTGTCCGGGAAATTATCCGCTATACAGAGCGCCTGCTTGTAAGTTTAGCACCTTAATTCTGAAAAAATGCATGTTAGTGCAGGAGATGATAGTGAATACTGATTTCTCACTTGCTCTTCTTCTAGGGCGATAGTTCTGTGAGTTGCCCATGTAGGCAGACAGCTGTCAGTGTGAGTACATGGCTTTTGAGAATATAATGAGACTACACAAATCTGTGCTTGTACACTGAATGCTGAATGTTAACACTCACTCTTTTTGTTTTCAGTCATGTTCGTGTCTCCCCATTCCCGAGGTAAGTGTATTTCTTTTTAAGCTATTGTAGAGGTTAAAGAAGTTTGGTATTAACTGAGTTGAAGTTTGCTCACTTTGCTCCTTATGTAACTTTTGCTTTCAGTTATAAGGAAGATTTTAATACACCAAAGCAGCAAAACTGAGATTGATGAATAGTGGCGGGGAGGGAAGCAGAAGCCCTCCCACTACAAAGCAATCAGAACCAAGCCCAGATTCAGGCAAAAGTCCTCTGTGGGCTTGACTTGCACATCAAGAGATACAGGCTCTTGCTTTGAAAACCTCTGCAAGAGTTCGTTTTATGGCTGGGTGCCTAAATACTAAGTGAACCTGGGCTAGAGATGTCAGGCCTCAGACTTAGCTCTAGGTGGATCCAGCACTATTTCATTGTTTTAAGGCTCCTCAGAAGCCCCAGTATTAGCTGAAACTATGCTTCAAAGAGGTAACTTTTACAGTTTGAGAGATGGGAAAGGTGTTTCTTACGGCATACATGAGAATTCAGTGTTTTACAGACCCCCAAAGTTCTTTTACCAGTTTTCAATATATTGCAAAATACGTTGCATTTAACTGTGACATGCTGCCACATTTAGGAATACAAATTTCTTCTTTCTGTGGATAAACACAAAATGCATTCTAGGTTTTTCTAATGTCTTCTTTGTTGAACAGCGTGGCCATGAACTGGCATGCTTTGCAGAGGGAACCAAACATCTGATGGAAAACAACGAATCTTCCAATCCAGTAATTACAAGGCTTTACTGGACCTTCCAGGCTCTACTGGATAGAAACCTATGTAAAGTAAGACTTCCTTACTTTTCTACAGATCTTTTTTTATCTTTTACACAAGAAAGGATTTTTTAAAATAATTTAAACATTTGTAGATAAGTGTTTCATTAATTTCAAATGTGTTTTAAATACTCATATTGCGCAGGAGCCAGATAAAACTGCAACATGTGTGAGGCAGTGAAAAGCTTTTTAAGTCGGCAGAGGAAGAAGGGAGATGGGCTCTGCCCCACTCTGCCCTTTCCCTTCCCCAAACCCTTCGAACATAGATCTCTGAGAGAGGACCTTTATTTAAATTGCTTTTCTATTCTCCTTTCTCAGAATGTGTTTGGACATTAAATAATAATGACCTAACACTGGGGAATGGATGTGCAGGAGTTGCATGGCTAGAGCCAGGTGGGCAGAGCACCCTTCTCCTCTGCAGCTTTAATTCTACCTAAGCAGCAGTTTCTTCCCTGATTCTTGGCTCTGAAATGCTGCCGTGACCTGCAGCATCTTCCACCTCATGATGATGCTCAGGAAGGCTCTTGGGTCCTCCTTCAGGAGCCTTTTCTGAGGCAGTGAAACATCCTTTACTTACATACTGAGCAAAGCTCTTGTGCGATGCAATGACACAGAAGATGCTGACAATGCAGTGTCTCCAGCTCCTTCAAGCTGCCTTCAAACTTACAAGGAGGAATAGTTAAGGTGGCCTTGGGACACTGAGCAGACCCCTTGCCCCAGCCTTACCCAGCTCCTCATGGTATCTGCACTGTTTTCTGGGTTGAAACAGCCTAGTTTAAATTACTTCAGCTATAACTGAGCATATGAACTGAATATTTAGAATTATATCACAACCCACCTGCCACCTTCTTAGTCACCATGAAAAGCCACTCTTACACTCACTGCTCAAGGAACAATTCTCTAGGACACGTTTTTGAAATCCTTGTGTAGCTCCAAATAATGTATATTTTCACTGGTTCATCTAAATTCTTTATTTTATTACAAAATCTTTGCTAACCCAATCTTTGTTCTTTCTTTCACAGAGACTGGCACATGGTGATCAATGCCAGTACAAGACCAAGGGAAATGTGAAGGAATTTCTGAAAAAAATCCTGACAAACTATCAAGAAATTGATAAATTCAATGCTTAATGTTTTTTTTTAAAAAAAATTTAAAAATCCAAAGTCTTTGAAAAGAACAGGGAAGTGTTATTTATTGTATTTATTGTTTACCTAGAATATAAAAGATAGAAATAACCATTAATAAACCAATAAAATTATAATTTACCTGAGCATGAAAAGTATTTGAGTCTTCATTTTACGTTCTGTACTTGGTGAAAGGTTTGAACATCCTGTCATCATACCAGTAGATGTCAAAATGCTTCTGCAAAGCTCTAGTCCAACAATTTCACTAATATGAGATGCTCCAGCAAAATTCACTCTGCCCACTGTATAGCACAAGTATTTCAGCACTTGAGATGGAAACAAAAAATCTGTGTTTTCTTTCTGCATCATTTATTTTTTGACAATATCTATACACAATGAACAAGTCACTTAGCTTCTTTCTAGAAAGGCTGCAGGTTTTCCTGCCTATAGCCACTTTTTTTCTTCTAAATATTCAGTAGTAGACAACTCATGAACATCTTAGCTTACAAAAACAATACCAAATCCAGCATTAATTGCAAGCTCTTAATGGGGTTGTGCATTTGGAATGTGTTGTGGACAACTGTTTCTTTCTCAGGATGTATTTAATGCTGGCATTTTTTCTGTAGTACCATGAGCTCAGAAATGCTTCTCTATCACTTCTCTACTCAGCTCAACAGAAGAGTCAGAAATGGAGCTTTGTTGGAAAAAGAAACCAGCCAATGTGTAAGGGGAGATGCTTATCTCAGCCACCTATTTCAGCCTTATCAGCACCTTACTTAGATCTCTTCACAGTAGGGAAAATTCCAAACAGGTGAGAAATCAGATTTCATCTCTGTTGTGGCTCAGAGAGGAACAAAAGCATTGTAACAGGGCCTTTGAGATAGAATATCTTAAATATCTGCAAGGAGTCATATCTTCACCACCTCCAATGGAGTGGGGTGGATTTTTCAGACCTCCAGAAAGAGACACAAAGCATGTAATTTCCTTTCTTTATTTCATTGATGGGATGGACATATTTCTGGGATCTAAAGCATGATGGAAATGCTCAACTACACTGTTATTGTTAAGCTTCCCATTTGTATGGGCTTGGGGAAAAGACAGAACTAGGTTATAGAAAATGCATCTGATACAACTATACAAAAGGAGTTAAACTTATATAACATATCAGAAGCATTTTCTCATGTGTTTCTGCCACCTGTTTAAAATATGATAAGTAAATGAGAAATATTAAAATAGAAAAGACTATTCTCTGGTAACACCTACAAAGATGAAACCAAGAAATAAAACAGCTATTTCATCGTTCTCACATTTTCATACCTTCCTACATTTTCTATACCATTCAGCTAAGACAGCTCTCTCCCAAATAACCATTTGGCTTTTTCTAGTGCAAAGAAAAATCATCCACACTTCTGACAAATCAGCAGAATGCTTAGGTATGCTCCTGGCCCTAAGCAGAAGAGAAAGGTTCATTAAAATCCATCTATCTTATTGAATCTATGATGCCAGATCTCAAAATTCTAGGTATTTCTACCAAATTGATATTCAGTCTTGTCAACATTTTCCAAGTGCAAATCCAAGCAATTTCAGTCTTCCTGTGATGTTTTGCTTTGTGTGTGCAGCTCACCAGCACTATGTCTAGATATATTATGTAGCAAGAGGAAAATGTGAAAGAAGTTGATTCATTTTTATAGATGAGCAAAAGACTTCCCACATCATAGGACTGCAGACAGCAAGGAAAAATAAAATTCTTTGTCTAATACTTTTTATTTCTAAAATTACTTCATTAAATTTATGAAATACAGCAATGGTGAAATCATGACAAAAGCAGAAGATACGCAATAAATTCAGCTTTGTCCAACATAAACTGGCAAGAGTGGAATACAGTCAGTCAACTTCCAGTCAAGAAACAATAATAGGAAACTCTTGTGCAGAATTTGAAAAAAAACCCAACAACTTATAAACTGCAGAAGATACATCTGCAAAATACCTATTATCTGATGCCTCAGTTTGCATCTGCGTGACAGAAATGATCACTGCGTGCTCAAACCATTGAGTGCAGGATTGTGCAACCTGAAACAAGAGCTCCCCTGCTGACTGTCGCTGAACCACTGTGAGCTGATGTAAAGGGTTTGCTTGCACTGGTGACCTCCCCAGCTCCTCTGAGCTCGAGTCCAGGAATGCGGCAGTCCTTCATCCTCCAATATTTTCACCCTCTGTCTCCCCACAGGCACATTCAGATCTTCTCCGTGGGACTCTTACGCGCTGCAAGGCTTTGCAAGACCCAGGGCAGGCTGTGGAAAGGGCTGGATGTCTCTTGGCAGGCCAGAATATCTCTTCAGCTGACCCTGGGCCAGCTCCTGGGCAGATGTGGGATCCAGTAGATGCTCGTGGGCCTCTTTGGTGTTTGGCTCTCAATAGGATTGGAAACTGCCAAATGAAAACAAAAGGCAACACTAATCCATTGAGTTACTTAATTATTGTAACAAGTACCTTATTCTGTTATCTCACTTATCTTTCTCTCGCAGCTCTCTAGCGGGATGTGTCATATCACGCTCTGATAGAGAGGATGTGGCCTAGGGCAGGGGGGACAGGGGAGGTGAAGAAGGTCAGATATTCTGTATGCAAGATAACTTGTCCGCACAAGTCAATTATATTGTGGATTAGATTGACAATTATGAATTGATAATCAACAGTGACTTTGGGAAAGAGCCCTTCTTCCAGCAATTCAAACCCGTCCAGGAGCCCATGGCACAGTGCGTGCTTGTTTTCAAGTACGCACAGCTCCACACTTGCCTTGCTTCTACACCTCACATCAGATACAAGAAACTTGGAGACCATCTGCTTTATGATTTCAGAGACAGAAACTCTTGGTAATGGAGGATGCAGGGCAGGAGCAGCTACTTTCTGCAAACTGGAAAGTAACACAATTATCTGTGTACAAAGCACCTCTTTCATCAGGAATGCCTGTTCAGGAGAGTTCAGTGTTGGACACACGCAGACCAGTTCTGTTCCATATCACGTACCACCACAGCTGTAGGATTTTCCTCATTAGCATGAAGTAATGCACAATTGTATGCCATGAGTGACTCAAAGGCACCTGAGAAGCTACTTTACTCTTCAGCAAAGAGAAATTCTCTAAATCCTGCTACAGCAGCCAGCCACACAACTTTTTCTTTGAGGGGTTTTGTTGCTGCCAACAGTCAGCCAGAAACCCATTCACAAAATCTGCATTTCCACAGTAGAATTTTCTTACTTCAGGCATCCACGTAGCAGCATGGATATCGCAAAACTTGTAGTGTTGTCTTCAGAAACCCGGCTAGGACAGCTTTATGTGCTGGAGTCTCTGCTAGGACACTTACCAGGGCAGAAGTACAGCAGCAGATCCAAAGCTCTTGTGCTCCAGTCTGTTATCCCTGATTTTACCTACCTCCATGACCTGCTGCAGGACAAGCCCAAGCCCTAAGCAGTGCCAATGGTCTAATAAGAATCTGTCCTCAATGACAAATAAATGAAAACTGGTTTTGAAGATATTTCTGGAGGCATTAGAACTGCCCCAGTGCATCTGGCATGTTGTTGTTCTTTCCTTAATCTCTTGCACCCCTGCAATAACAAGTCTGGTATATGCCATGATATGGGAAGGAAAAGCATAGGCTGCTGTTCAGGTGCTTCCCAGCCATAAATCACACCTGGTATTTAAAAGCAGCTTTGCATACTTGTAAAAGAGCGATGATCTTATCCGGGTTATCCTCATAACACCCTCCTGAGGCATGTGGACAAGCCTCACTCTTCTAGTTTTACAGAAAAGTAAGGAAATAAGTTTGTTAAGATGGAGAACACATTTTGCCAAAAAATTCTGTATTTTACAATTGTCTGAAGACTGGTAGTGTTTGCTTGTAAAGCTCAACACACACCAGGGTTTAACATTGCCAAGACTCAATAATATCACAAATGTTACATCATATTAACAATATCAGGTGGTGCCACTGGGAAGACTAAAGCCAAAGGAACTACAGTTCCCAGTCCCAGGTAAGCCTCTACCTGCCCATAAGTGGTTGCAGCTCCCTTCCCATCTTCTCTATTGGTCTCCCACTTTTGATTCAATCAACTGAAAAATCTCCAAAAGTCAGAACTAAAGATTCTTCAGGACCTCTATGTGCACCTGTCGTGGAAGCAACCACAGTGATCTACAAATTACAGCATCTTCACAGACACACTCCATAGCACAAGTTGCACGTGTTCATAGAATAAAACTTTTGTCATCTTCCATGAACTCCTGCAAATAATCCTGAATTTTTATGCCACTGTTATGAGATACAAGATAAATGCTGTCTTCTTCCTATTGGGATACAGACTGGGTTATAGCTCAGGTAACAAAGAAGTGAAAGAGCTGGAAAGAGAAGGCAAAAAGCTTCAGTAACACAACGCCATGATTGCAATATTTATTTTTTTTTTTGTGAATCACATGCAAAAAATCAAAGATGCTTATTATGAACGAGCAATGTGTCTAAATTGCTTCTGCTATCTTAAATCTAGTAGTGAAGTAACACATAATACAATTCTAAACTTATATCAGGTTGTAATCTAGAAAAGATATCATAAGTACAAAACTACCTTAAAGATAATTTTCCATGTATAATACCAGTGGTGTTTCTTTTTACTCATGTCAGAAACAGCATCATCAAGAGACTTCATAAGAAAACAGATGCCCTTGATTTTTTCATTGTGTTCATTTTGCTAATTTTTAATTTGATGATTTTCAGACTAAATAAGTATTTCCCAATAAGTCAACAAAAAGTCCAGGAGTGAGGGAAGTTCCCCCTGACTCCCCACAAACTGGAATTGTAAAAGAGCAAAAGAAGAGGGAAATCATGACTTAAGAGATGAAGATAATGATCAGCCTAGTTCTGACTTTGCAAGCAGCCTGTGGGAGAGAAGAGACATATTCTGTCTGACATCGACTTCAGGCAGGATATAAATCAGCCATTGAGATATAAGATAGTTCCACAGTGGCACAAAGTTTCTCACTCTCATTTTGCCATGCTTCCATATGCCTGACATCATGCAATTAAATAAAATGGAATAGAAAGGAAAGCATGAAGACCGAAGATCCCTACTGACCACAAGGGACTTTCAGCAATATAGCGCACTTAGAAATAGAGGCTATGGCATTCAAAGAGAAGGAAAAGTGCAAACATGCATTTAAAAGTTGTCACCTACTCAGAAGCAAGCACCCTAAAGACCATTTGCTTTAGCATATCTCACAAGGGTTTAAGAGAACAGGCATTTAGGGCCCAATGAACCCTTCACGGATGGCTGACTGAGGCAGCAAAAGTTGTACAACAGTTTTGAGGAACAGCAAAGAGAAATTTATGAGTTTTAAAGTACAATCTCCCTGCTCCTCGCATACTCTGTGATACTGAGGGCAAGACGTGCAAGTGAAGGATAATTTAATTCAGCTTTCACCATTCCAATAATCCTCTTACTGATCTTTGTGGAATTAAGAAAAGGTCTGAGCATAGCACATATTCTGCATATTTCAATATAATGCCCTCATTAACACAGAGCACAGAGATGAAAAAAAAAAAAAGGAGTGGCAAGAATCACAGAATCATAGAACTGTTTGGGTTGGCAGGGACTTAGAGCTCATCTTGTTCCAACCCCCTGCCATGGGCAGGGACATCTTCCACGAGTCCAAGTTGCTCAGGTCCCTGTCCAACCCAGCCCTGAACACCTCCAGGGATGAATCAAACAGACTTCTTGGGTTAAGTGGGAGCTGCCATTCAATGCTGCTGTTGGAACTGTTCCTGCCACTCTGCCCCAGCTTAACTGTGTCAAACCCTGGGACAGACTGGAAGGCCAGGACATCCCAATGACTGCTGAAAACTTTGTTCCTTGCTCATTACCTCCTACAGAGGTCCAGTAGGTAGAAAAAGCTTGGGCACTGGAACAAACTGATTATAGGGATCCAGAGGTTCCCAGGCTCTGAGAATTGCCCTTGCATGAAGGGAAACCAAGAGGGAAGTGGAGCAGTGTGGATGAAGGAGAAGCAAGAGGTGCCGGACTGCTCTGCTGCCAACCCCACAACTGCCGACAGCAAGGCAATACCAGCTACAGAAATGAAGAATGTGAGAATGTTATATTACCCTCATTTTCTACTTATTTAACATTAGGAAGAAGGACTATTACAAAATTAATGAGGAAAACCTCTGTCTGGGTGCATGGATGAGAGATGCATCAGGCAGTAGCCAGCGGAGGCACACAGAAGCCTAATCTGGTATTGGTTTGATACTAGAGATATTTATCAAATGACATGTCCTAGGAATGCTCATGCTCTTGAATACAAATACCTTGTGAAGTAATTCAGAATGTACTCAGTCAAAATACAGACAGAATTCCTGCTATAAACAAAGTAACTGAAGTTATTAGCAAGTAGGCAGACTATAAGATCAAAACAGAAGCTCCAAAAATTCTCCAAGGAAGCAGTGATTAGAAGACACCGACCAGCAGTGATACCTTTGCTACTACTGACCCCAGGAGGTGATAGGGTGACTAGAAAATGCCTGGGACTTTGGAACAAGGTGTACCTAAGCAGTTTTTTATGCAGGAAACGTGGCCGTGCGGGATGGAAAACTGTCCCACCTAAAAATAATTGTTCATGTTCCACCCGACTTTCACAGGAGGGAGAGGGCAAAGAAGAATGTGACTGCATCCACACTGGGTGCCCTCAGTTAAGTAAGTGTATCTTGAAATTAGATTAGGCATATCATTAAATTATATTTGGACAAGTTGTCAGTTTTTCTGTTCACAAAGGCCATCTCCAAGTACATTCACTAAAGGTATCTTTTCAGTCAACACCCAGGTAAGTACTTGTGGCAGAAAGTTTTATCCATTCAGATCTATCAGTAATGAAAGGAAACCTGGCAGAATCATCACTCCTCACAAGTCTTGTCTGACACAGTAGACATAATGGATGGATCTTTTTAATCCTAAATGTCTGTATCTCAAAACAAAACTATTTTCAAGCAACACCTATCCATTCTTACTGGAAAACTTTCAGAAATGTTGTTCATTTTCAGCAACTGAAAACTAAGGAAAAAGTCCTATTTTTCAATGATGAGGAGTACATGCTTTTTGTTCCCATTCCATTTTCCCTCCAAGTTTCTTGGAATCAAGCAAACCTGTCACATGGTTCTACAGCTGGCATTCCTCTGGCTCCATTTTGAAATGAAGCTCAGTTATCGCTGTGCTTTGGTTATACTTCATGCTTTGGTCACTATAAATTTGCAGTCATCCCTACCAAAATTCCTGATCCAGCTGGAAAACCAGTTATTGCAGATTATTCCACAAGGGTTAGATTAGCTAGAGCCCAGACTCAAGAATAACACACACTCTTTTCCAAGGAGGACCATTCAGGCCTGTAATTTGGCTGTATATATTACAAATTACACACCAGTAAAGGCCATCTAAAAGTATATCAAGACACAAACCAACTCCAGAATCAGCAGCACACAAAAATACAGCAGTTAAAAGATACAGCCTTGAGAGGGTCTTCCCTTTTCTAGCAGTGTGTTTGTGCCCACATCCAGCTTGTGGTACCACACACGGAATCCCAGAATCATTTAGGTTGGAAAAGACCTCTGAAATCACTGAGCCCAACCTGTGACCAAACACCACCACATCACCAGACCATGGCACTGAGTGCCATGTTCAGTCTTTCCTTAAACACCTCCAGGGACGGTGACTCCACCGCCTCCGTGGGCAGCCCACTCCAATGTCTAATCACACTTTCTGGGAAGAAATTCTTCCTAATGTCCAACCTAAGCCTCCCCTGAGGCAACTTAAGACTATGTCCGCTCATCGGCTGGTTGCCTGGGAAAAGAGGCCGACCCCCACCTGGCTACACCCTCCTTTCAGCAGTTGTAGAGAGTAATAAGGCCACCCCTGAGCCTCCTCTTCTCCAGGCTAAGGGATGTGGTAAGTTCTAACAACATGAGACATGTTCTTGGCTGATACACCTGGCTTGAGGTCTAACCTTATTACTTGTAGTTTTCCTGGACTAATCCCAGTCTTTCAAGATTTTCAAAATTAGATTGTGCAAACTTTGTTATCCCACAAAGTCAAACCAACAGGATAATGGTATGCAGGTGTGGTGCAGTTAAATAAATAATTAGACTGTTTAATAATTCAGATGTAGAGATTATAGATAATGATTAGTTATGCATCATCTTCTCTTAGAAGTTTCAGGACCAGGATCACCCGTCAAAACTGACAGATATCAACTGTGATTCATAGTTCAGTAAGCAAGCTCAGGTTAGGAAAGCCAACTTCTATCCTTAGTGGCTTTCATTGCATAAACAAGCATCAGTTTAACAGAATCAGCTCAGGGCTTCTTGAATCCAGACATCTCCCAGATCCCAAAATAAATATGCAATAGTTCTTCTAGGAATCACCCTTTGGTGCAGGACATCTCTTTTCTCAAAGGGCCCCAAATCCATTGCAACACATCAGTGACGTGCAGCCCACCATCCCCTGCATCTGCAGCAGTGTCCCCAGCCATGGTGGGGATGTTCTCCACGAGGCTGTTGTTGAAGGGTAGCACTTGTACAGAAAAAAACTTGATGGGAGCTAAGGAACTCACACAGTCAGAGGACAAGATGGAAAATGTGCAAAAAAGACATGGTAGACCTGAAAGACAAACCAGGCAGGACTGAGTGCTGCAAGTGTCACCTGATGAAATATCCCCTGCCCCAGTGGGACTGCAGTGCTTCACTGCCACGGGATAAGCCAAAGGGCCACTACAATTTGACAGCAGTGCTTAACAAATACGTGTGAGGGACCAGACACACCCCAGGGGTGAGACAAGGCAGTCCACATTCATAGAGGAAGGTGACTCCTATTCCTAGGAAACCACCCTGACCATCTACAGCTCAAATATCAACAAACCCAGACTCTCAACTGCAAGCTGTGCATGGGCCGTCTTCTCTAGGAGCTGGACAGAAACAGCAGCAAGGGTTCAAAGAAAAGTTCCCATACTGTGCTCAGTTTACTAGGGACATTTAACAAGTGCTTTTTTGGAGGAACCTGCAAATACAATAGCAGGCTTACAGGGCAATTGCTTGACCAGTGGGAACATCATTGTAGGAAGATGTGGACACTAAGTTTTGAGGACAACATTAGTTGTCAGGTTAGAAAGCTCTGGATTTATAACCTTATTTATTTTAGAAATATGAACCTTGGGCAGATTGGATACAATCCATGATGTTGCCACTGTCATCTAGCAGAAACTGGAAATCAATTTGTATTTGAGTCTTCTCCTTTTGCAAATGCATTTAACAATCAAATGATATTAATGTACATTAAATACTACAAATTCTGGAACAGATCCCAAGTACTGTCAAGTTTTGGCTAGGAAAGGACTCTCTGAAGAGGTGAAGGGCAGACAGTTCAAATAAAGGGCTGCTAAAAAGTTTTGGTGAGAATAATCTCTGCTGGTCAGGCTCTGATGGAGGGAGCATATTCTGCTCCATCCACATCCTGATACCATTGGTACTGGTTTTGAGATTTACAGAACTGCAGAGTGGGAAAAGAGATAAGACACACCCATGAGCATATACCTATGAGTATAAATATATACCCATGAGCATAAAACAGCCATTTCTGGGCCATTCTAAGGCTCTTTTCTACTGCTGTGCCTGCCAGGGTTATTGTTCCTTATTTCTATGAGTGGTTTCCCTTCTTTGGTAACTAAAAGGCATGAATATATAAATAAATACAGATTTATTTGTGCACACTTACACCCCTGGCACACATGCACATCCTAGTATCTGTTTATTAGTCTGCAGAGTCCTCCAAGTTCTAACATAAAGATAAATCCCAGCGACTGATACATGAGTTCCCTCTTGTGACCAAGTGAGGTGATAGCACTACCTGAAAGTACACACAAAATATGTGTTTAACAAAACAGACATTTAGAGAGAAATGAAACAATGCAAACTGCAGAGAATCTGTCAGTTTTTCATTTTTCAGTTCACCAGCCATTGGTCTAACATTAAAAATAAATAAAAATTACACCATCTGTGCATAGTACAGAAAAGAATGAATAGGAATATGTCTGTGAAGAAGACTGTCAGAAAAATGAATTAAAAAGGAAGATGAGGTTGCCAAAGCTAAAATATCATTTTATCTATGCAAGAATCCTAGGCCCCACAGATAAGATCCAAATATGGTGGAGGAAAATGGTTGATACCTCTTCTACAACCTTTATTGTTGTTAGAATTTCCCTTCCTGGCAGAGGAACTGCAACAAACCCACTTCCTCCTCCTGCCAACTGGGTGAACAGATTTTCTCAAATCTGTGAAAAAAACCCAGCACTTGGCAATGGCAGAAAAAGGAGATATGGACATAATGAGAGCATGAATGATCGCAATACGGGATTGAAGGGTAACTTACACAGTTGTTGAATCCCTTCCTCTGATCTGAAGCAGGGTTTTGTATGTCTAGACCATCCTTACCCAAAATTTTCTTACCCTGATCTGAGATCTTCCAAAGACAGTTCTGGAGGCTCCATAAGCAGCTTTGCCAAGCTATAACTCAACAGTAAGACTACAAAGCTTTTTCTGGTATTAAAGCTAAAAATGTTTGCTGCTTCATCAGGTGCTGACTTATCAGGTATTTCTTTTATCAGCTATTTTTCTGATCAAATCAAATCTTCAGCTGCCTGCTATGGACAGCCTTAGATCTCTAAGGCCTGTGTTTTCTCAGTGTGAAGGGCATCTATTTGTTAAAGCGAAAGTATTGCAGACGGCATCTTAAAGACGATTTGTCATGTGCTCAACTCAAACACATACCTCAGAACCTCAGAGGATATGGCCATTTCAGAGGATTTCATTACTCAGGTCAGACACACTGTGATCTCTATACCAACACCAATAAACAGAAGCTGAATTAGCTGGCAAGTTATTTTTAACTCTGCTTAGCTAATATTGAGTCAGAGGATCAAATAACCTGTGCTTTACAGATTAGTGGGCAGAGTTACCCATCGAAAGTGTCACAGCACTAATCCATTAATAACCTAATAGGCACTAACAGCTCTGAGCAGCCCAGGCCTCACCCCCAGCCTTGCCCCAGGGCCCCAAGTGCCCATTTAAGCTCAGCCCTGACCTGTCAATCCCTCTCTGAGCAAAGCAGGAGCTTGTGCTGGGCTGTAGCCACTGCCACCCCTGAGCCTGGCCAGGAATCCTGACCCAGCTTGACCGTGGACCTGCCTCACCCCTAGGGACCTGCTCCAGGATGTGGCTGAACCTGGCTGTCACCTGTGCACCTGCCTTGCTGAGCTGGGTGGTGACCCCTGCCCAGCTGGCTGCCAGACCCCTGGCTCCCAGCCAGCCCTCGTCATACTGGAACTTTATTCAAAAAGTTAATGATTGAAAAACTAGGGGTTTTGCTATGAAGAAATTATATATATACACACATATAAAAGATTAAAACACATTGGCCCAATGGGGTTTGAATAGCATGCCTACAGTACACCACAGGAATACAGCATCTCCACATTGTTTAGTTTCAGACATGTTATAAACTATTAACACACCTTGGTGGTGGCTCTTTCCACAGAAAGGACAAACAGCACCTGTATCAATAATCTTCTTGTCTTGTTTTGCAGTTTGATGGGCACTGGTAATTGTACCTATTAACAATTTTGTCCGAAACCATGTCTAGCATGTATATATAACAACTGTAATATAACATCTCATAGAACCACAGAATTAAACAAAAGGATTGGATTGCAACACACTTAAGAGTTACTCCCTTCAGTGATTCATACTTATCTCTGGAGAGACAATATTAGACCGCTGTTGCATTTCTAAAAGCGCATCTCATAAAGATTTGTTCACATAAACCCATGTTTTACCTCATTATTATAAAGGAAGGCATTTGCAAAGAGGCATATAAATAAGCCATTGTTTTCCTAATTGTATTTCAGGTTCAGTGTGTACACTAGAAACTTTTACAAAATAACTTGCGTGATTTCTGTTCCCAAGACAGGCTGTTTCTTGCTGCCTGCCTGTGCAGCAGCTGGTGAGGAGGGCAGCTCACGAGCCTCCAGCAAACACGACATACTAACAACCCACTTTGTGGGCATGAGTCTCATTCACTGCTCCAGCCTGCACAATTAGCTTTAAATTGCTAAAGCTGCAGAGTTTGAGTATTTGAGTTTTAAATTAAGAATTATAATTAAACTTTTAAAATGAATGGCTACAATATAGGACTTCTTTGGCTTAGCACACTGATACAAATGCAACTGCTTTCAGAGAAAAGCTAAGACTGACCCTGAATACCCTTCAGCAGGGAAATGATGGGGCCTGTGGGAAATTCCAGCCAAAGCCCAGCACCATGGCCTTCTCTGTGATCTTCCAAGAGCTGAAGGTAGCACTCAGCCAAGAGTTGGTTATGTGGATTTGTCAGAATCATGATTGTGACAAAAATGAAGCAGAGCTTGCATTAAAATGTGTAAGTCCTGCTGTGAAATTCAGCTATGCCAAAGTAAGGGTGTCACAAAAGCTTGTAGTGAGTTCTTTTTGAGAACCCTCTGTATGAACTGGCTTTATACAGCACAATATACTGTATGGTTTCCTATCTGATTTAACATGATAAACATCCTTGACTTATGTCGTCATTTTTTTCTGAACTCTCTCCTCTCACTTTTGCAGTCCCTCTGTTAAAAACTAGTTAAGAAATGGCCAATAATTTCTAGACTTTTCACACAGTCCTTGTAAAGCTTCCAAGTTCATGGCATACTGATTCCGAATTGACACATGTTCATTCTTAGGTCTCACGGAAATTTTGATTTCCTGAATGCTTTCTTATACTAATTAACTCATGGCTTCATTCAAACTGTTTTTTTTGATTACTACTTCAAAGCCCAGTGATAAAAAATTTGACTATCATTCTTGATCAAAGTACAGAAAGAGTATGTATTATGAAACCTGTGTGAATTATTGTGCAAAACATTACTGTAATCACCCTAAACATGAGAAGTGAGTAGACTGTATCTTTCTGTAAATCTGGTTTGAGAAGAGACAACCACAGGAGGAAGGCTAAGCTCGACTTTGAGTGGGCAGTGATGGCTTAGATAAGCAGGGCCTGTGTCCAGTATCCCAGACTGTATCGGGCCAGGCTGGATGGGGCTCTGAGCAACCTGGTCTAGGGGAAGGTGTCCCTTCCCATGGCAGGGGTTTGGAGCAATTTGACCTTTAAGGTCCTCTCCAACCCAAACCCTTCTGTGGTTCTACGATCCAGTGGTGCAGCTTCCCTTCATCTTTGCATCTTGTGTATGAGATGAAGGATTTGGAGACACAAGCAGAAGCTCTGTGCCAGGCACCTGGGGTATGAGTAGAAGACAGAATCTCCTGGGTGGGCCCATGCTTGTGCCTATTTCCTTCTGCTACTGTCAAATTCATAGCAATTTTTTTTTAAATTAATATATATCTTTAAGCATTTGAGCAATAATGACTACAGCTATAAAATGCATGGAACTCTTCTATACTATTTTATACTTATCCATTTTAAGTTAGGTATAAAATGCGTTTCTGCTAGACTAGATCAAAACAGGAAACCCTTTTATACAGAAAGCCTCAGAGATTAGCGTAAATGAATCTTTCTAAAGTACATTTGAACCTGTTCCTGCACAGCAGCCCAAAGGTTACTGGCAGTGCATCAGAGAAACCCATGACTGGTGGATTTAGATAGTAGCTGCAAATCTGCACTAATCTCTGTTTACAATCTACCCTCTACTACTGTCTACAGAGGGTAACTACTAAGCTAAAGATGGTTTTCATAGCAGTATTTAGTACTGAAAAAAAACCAGTTTAAAACCATCTACTAGGGACAAAATACTTGAAAAATTTACCTGGAACTTAATCTCCTACTTCCTGCAAGCTCTGAATAAAGCAGTCAAGAACCATATAGGTAAGCATAATTTTGGTAGATTTTCTATGCTATATTGATTTTAAGTGTGCAGTGCACTTTGTCTCTCTGTTTGCAGAAATTAAAGATGAATTGAGGAATTTGAAGATGTCATGGTGACTGTATGATAAATATTCCTTTCAGTTTGTTTCATCAGCCTTTCAACATGCTAATTTTCTAGGTTTTTAGATGTGTGTGAATAAACTGATGTCACACAAACAGTTAGTTAACTTTTGCCAGCTTTGGTTTTATGTAGGGCAGATATAATCTACCACGGAAATGCTGCACATGTTTAGCATTACCTCTTCATAAAAAGATGATATAAAGGCTGATTATTGGTAAATAACTGCTATATGCAAGAGCCAGGAAATCCATGGTTGCAAGTGTTTTGCCGTTGGTAATAAAACCTCAACTGTTCAGATACAGCTTGATTTAACTAGAATAATAAAACAGCACTGATTAGTAATGAACTGTTATGCAGTGCGTCTGCATAGACTAAATCTGCAAGGTTTTTAAAGATTATGCTTTAGATAGTAAATTAAAAGGCATACTTTGGGCACCTGCAGTTGGGACGTGATGCAGTGCTCAGCCCTCTCTCCTTGGTGGGGTGCTTTGGAGAGGCTCCAGAGAGGATACACACAGCAAGTAGGGAAAGCCTTGCTGTTCAGAATGGGGCCCTTTTTGGCCAACAGACTGCTAGAAGTCAGCATAGCTGCTTGTACCCCATCCTCCTCTGAGTCTATGATTATACGCCTAGCTCCCATGGGAAGGGCAGGGGGTGGCTCTGCCTGGAAGGAACAGCCTCTGAGAGAGGCTTGTGGGGCAGTTTCCAAGGCCAGGGCTGCCCCAGCTCAAGGACAATGAAGGCTTATAGGCACTTAATGTCAGGAAATTATGGAAAATACATGTGGCAGGAAATGAATGTGAGCCAGCATGTGCGCAAGTGGCCAAGAAGGCCAGTGGCACCTGGCCTGTATCAGCAACAGTGTAGCCATTGGGACCAGAGAAGGGATTGTCCCCTGTACTTGGCACTGGTGAGGCCACACCTCCAGTGCTGGGTCCAGTTCTGGTGCCCTCACCCTCCAGTTCTGGTGCCCTCACAGACACTTGAGGGCTGGGGTGGGTCCACAGAAGGGCAGCGGAGCTGGGGCAGGTCTGGAGCACAAGTCTGATGAGGAGCAGCTGAGGGAGCTGGGGGAGCTCAGCCTGGGGAAAAGAGGACTCAAGGGGGACGTTCCTGCTCTCCACAAGTCCCTTACAGGAGGGTGCAGCCAGGTGGGAGCCAGGGACCAGGCAACCAGCTCTAGGACAAGAGGATATGGTCTTAAGCTGGACCAGTGGAGGTTTAGCTTAGGCATTAGGAAGAATTTCTTCCCAGAAAATGTGATCAGACATTGGAACGGTCTGCCCAGGGAGGCGGTGGAGTCACCATCCCTGGAGGTGTTAAAGGAAAAGCTGGACATGACGCTTGGTGCTCTATGGAAAATCACGCTACGAAAAGCCAGTGTCCATAAAGGAGACAGAGAAGTCCTGCAACTTTATTCGAATAAAGGAAGAGAGTCCACCGAGGCACATGCCTGCAGGCTTTTCTCTCTCTCTCGAGGTTTTGGAGGGCGCAGCCTCCTTTTATTCTAAACTGTCGGTGGCATATTGCCCTCTTCCTTTCTCCATCGGCTGAGGTACTAGGAAGGTACAGCCTTCCCGAACCGCCTACCACTTACCTCCCCTTGAACCTGTCATTTTACCCCGACGTTCAGAAACTCAGGCTTGTGCAGACCCTTGTCTGTTTCAGGAGTCAAACTGTCTGGGTTCTCTAACAAACCTGTGGCTTGAAGTGGGTAGAAACATTAAGATGNCGGCGGCGTGGCCGCGGGGACCGGCCCTTGCGCGGCGGCCGGGGGGGGACAGGCCGCGGGGACGGCCGGGGTTGCGGAGACAGACGGGCAGGCAGACGGACGGAGAGACCCCCTCACCCATGGAACTGTTTGGAAAGACATGAGCACACATCATTCCCATCAGTGCCACGGTCTGTTTGACAAGCTGGTGTTCGGTCACAGGTTGGAGTCGATAATCGCAGAGGTCTTTTCCAACCTAAGTGATTGTGTGATTCTGAGATGGAGGCCTGGTGAGCGCGGAGCAACCGCCCTTGCTGCTCTGTGGGGGATCAGCGGGGGCCAGGGGCAGGACCCGTCCCTGATGTCGGGGGTCACTGCTGGCTCCAGAGGCCCACCCCGGGCCCCCCCATTTTACCCGTGGGCCGAGAGCAGCCGCCGCGAAATGGCGCCGCCATCACGTGCCCGCCGCCCGGGGCCTCGCCCGGCGCCTGCGCTGGGGCGGTGGGGCCGCGGCTCCGCCCTCGGCGTGTCCCGGGCGCNCCCCGGGAGCTCTCACGGAGCTGCAGGAGCGCGGTGCCTGGGAGCTGATTTTCCCATGTAAAGAGCTTAAATGGCTTGTTAAAGTCGGGTGGGAAGGTTTTAAGAAAACCTGTAGAAGTAACAATTATTTTTTATTCCTGCCGTAGGCGTGTAGGTGAACCCTCAAGAGAGCTTTTTTAAAGAGCTGTGCAGCTCCAGATGTGTCATTGAGAAAAACGAAGGGTCTCGGGCGTTGTGCACAGGGGGGCGGCTTCCTTCTAAAAATAATGCATCGGTAGAAGTCCATTATCTAAATTTCACCACCGGAGTAGTGCTAAAAGTGGCAATGCGTTTGTAACCCGTCAGTTAAAATTAATGCAGGCATTAATATGTTCAGCTGAGTGTGGTTATTTTTAGAACTCTGAGGATTTGTCATAAACGTACTAAAAATGTGGTAAATCCTTTGAGGCTCAGTTTTGAGAAAAATGAGGACTGATTTAAAAAAATAAATAATCCTCTTCAGAAGCAAAAACGCCACCCATTAAAAGTCTGATGTGCCCTAGATGAAGAAAAAGCTTAATCTGAGCTCATCATCCTGAAGGACTAGATCTTCTGAGACTTAAGCTTAAAATGTGTTTTTTACCTATGTTTTGCACCATACTCAGTGGTTGAATTTGTGGTGGCAGCAGTTTTCCGGGGCTGCCTGCCTTGTGCTGCTCCTGTTTCCCAGACGGACTCTGAATTCCGAGTTCCTTAACGTGGTGAGGGGGTGGCCTCGGTGCTGTCACCGAACTGCGATTTCTTTACAGACACTGTGATTAATGGGACCGGTATTTCAGCCGTGTAAGGCAGGTCCGTAAACATTATTTTTCAAGTGTTAGAAAGTTAAAGCTTAATTATCAAGATGCCTGCTTTATCCCAGAATATTTCCAAGCTTGGTTATTTGGAAGGGTTTTTATTTCTCAGGATCTCGATTTTTGCTGCATTTGTGTTTGGTTGCTACTGTATCTAGTAGAAACCTGGTTTTATGGTGTTTTATTAGTTCCTGTTGAGTCCTGGTGTTGAGACCTGGAAGGGAAATCTAGAAATGAGAGGAAGCAGTTACTTCATTGTGGCTTGAATCTGTGGTATGTTTGGTTATAGTAATAAAAACCTTTTTTTTGAACTGACATTGTAGCCTGGAAAGTAGTGAACAGCTGCTTGCTTAACAGAGCCGCTGCTGACCACTTTTCAAATCCCCCACCAAGCCCCCATGCCGTAGGAGAGGTTTTAATGTCTTAATTTTAGCAGAAGTTTACAGCTCTGTTGGCAGGATAAGTTGCAGAAACAGTTATTTAACTTGATTTTTTCTGAATGCTCTTGTTTTTAGTGGATTCGAGGTAGTTTGAGTAGGATAACGTGCAGCTGTCAAAATACTAGATCACAGGTAGAGCTGTATGGGGGGCAGGCACCAATTTTTGATACTTTGCTTTATACAAATGAGGCTATGAATAGATTTGATGAACCTCAGCAGTTATCAAAGTGTTTAATTTCAATGACTGTGTTGCTGCTGCTTATCTTTGATAATCATTTGGGTAACTACCTTAGATAACAATTTACTGTTGTTTGCGTAACAGGCTTGTATTTGATTGCATCTCTGATAACTATAATATTTTATTATATACATTTCTGCTTACATAAGCTAGCATGATTTATGTTGCTTTGGATGGTTCTTGTGGCCTTGGACACTCAGATGTACATTAGATGTACATCTGGTTATATTTTTATTGTTAACAGTCACTTTCAGTAGCTTTTTTTTTTTTTTTAAATGTATTATCTAAAATTCTGCTGGTTCTTATCTGCAGTGTAAAAGTATGAATTTCCTTCTCTACTGAGGGGTCTTGGGACTGTTCAAGAGAAGCTCTCTTCCTCAGGGGTACTCTTGGTTATTTGGCTGTTACAGGTAACCAGTCCCATCTCTGAAATTCAGAAGCCTGCTGAGCATTTTAGGTAGCCTTTATTGACTACCCGTATTTGATACAATTATTACTATAAAAGGATATTAGTGTCCTTTTCTTAATTTTCAGATGTCAGTTTATTGTTAGTAATTACTTTTGCCTGTGGCCACATGAGAAGTGTTGGTAGGAATAGTGAAATCCTGAGTTCAGAACTGATGGAAGGGTACACTTCCCCCGCCCCCATGATGGGGTATGTAAAGGCAATGTAAAGTTTATCACAACAAAGATTTCAGGTTTTTGCTGTGTTTTTATAAAAGAAAACTTCGTGATATTCCTGGGGGTAAAGCTTTGAATCATTACATGTGATGGAAGACTGAAACACAGACTTACCTGTAATGTAGTATTAAAAGAAAATAATGTAGAGGGAGGCAGGGGACTTTTAATCTGAGCCGCTTGATGCAGTGCCATGTGATCCACCTTCCCAGGTGGCACAGGCTGTCACCTGGATTCTGGGAGCTCATAAACAGGGAGGTGGCTGCAGGCTGGGTGCTTTGTTGTTATGGGGAGCAGCTCCTGCCATGTGACTGCAGCCAGGCCTGGGCAGGTGCTGGCGAGGGCTGCACACGTTTGTGATAGGAAGCTGAGCCATGTGGCCTCTGTGTGTTCATCGTCTGTCACACGGTTCCCCAGGCCATTAGACAGCCTTGCCACGGAAGGGACAAAGGCAGGAAAAAACATCTGGGTGGGTGGGTTTTTTCTCTGTTTTTCATGACTCTTAGATTACGTTAGTAGCTTCAGTGTTGTTTACCAAGATTCACTAGTAGTGGTAATGATAATGCAAATACTGTTTACATTGTACTGTTGACCAATAAATGTAAATGCAGTTGCAACATTTGTTCCCATCACTTTTATACTTAATCTGACCTCACATTTCTCTCAGTGACAATATTTGCATTGTGGGATAAGCTACCTTGTGTTAAGATGATCCCCTCAAGCTCCTTTTCTAAAGCAAGAAAATTTATAAATTTATGTCAACATATTTCCTTGTCATTTTTTCATTGGATATAATATGAAGATTTTTTTTTTTTTTTCAAAACTAACACAGGTTTTTGTGTCATTTTGTCTGGACAGGAGGAGAAAGCAGACAAATGCATGTGAGTGCCCCATGGCTGCAGCTGCCTCAGTTCATTCCTTTATTGCCTATTGTAACTTGGAAGCATTCTTTAGGTAAGAAAGTTGCTTCAAAATCTGTGGTTTATAAACTTAAAACACTTCTCTGTTGAATCTTTAAATTGCATCTCAGTGTTTTGTGCTCTCAGTTATGATGTTATCTAAGTGTGCTGTTTATATGTGCCGTTATAAACCTTCTTTTTGTAAGACACTACTTACAAACATGAATTCTATGTGCTGTACAGACTCTGCTCACTTCACAGGAGAGAGAACACGTGATACTTGTAAACTGCAATGCAAGGCCACCGTAAATGACAAATTTCTTTAGGTGCCACCCACAAACAGATTTACTAATGAATATCAACTTTCTCTTTATAGACAAACATGACTACTGAGCTCTGAATTTTCCGGTGTGTGAGCTGAGCAGCAGCATTACATGCACAGATTGCAGTACTTGAGTTTGATTTTGTGTAGAAGATGGGGGCTACTTCTCATGTATTCATAAATAATGTGTACTACACCTTTGTTAAGCTTGGCATCGGTAAAGCTGGTATTAACTGGGTAGTTCTTCAAAACATGATGATATGACCTGGGAGAATCTAAAGTCTTGTCCCATTTTTAAAGAAAAATAGAGAAGTTCAGCATTGGAAGGTTTCTAAAGATGTTATTAGTGGTTGAACACAATATCTGGTAAACATCTTCTGTTTCTAAAATCTCTCATGATTTAGTGAGGTTGGGTGTTGCTGTTCTTGTAGTTTTCCATTAAAGCATCTTCAGATAATGTAAAATGGATAACTGCATGTGGAGGTTTTGGGTCTGTTTTCTCACAGGTGCACCAAGATACTCTGTCATACTAAGATACAGGATAATTTTTTTCATTAGTATGTGGAAGGATTTTAGTACATTATTGGTATCTTTTTTCCAGATACAGTTTAATTAGCCAAAATTGTTTGTTTACTGTCAAGATTATCATGGTGCAGTAAGCATACTTTAAGAGTAAAAGTGAGTAAAGTTTAAAGCCAAGAGTCTTTAAATGTCAAAAGTATTAGAGGTCCTGTCTTTAAGTATAACTTTTGATTCATAACATTTTGATGGTTTTGGTGTAGCGTAGACTGAAAAAAAATAAACATTTTTTTATCGAGGTTTGTAGTTTTCTTTGGGTAATAGTCAAGAATTCAGAGGTATATCTGTGTTGCAAAAGAGTGCTCATGTGACTAAAACTGTAGATAATGCAAAAGCTATTTTTTGCCAACAATTACACCTTCCCCTTAGTTAAATGCTATTTTTCAGATAATTTTGGTCAAACGAATTTGCTTGTTACATTCTGTTGCTCTGCTTCCACATCTGCCCTGCAGAGCAGTGGGTACCATTCATCTCAGTCTTTGTTCCAGAATTGATGTTAGTCCTTCCTGTGGGTTTCCCAGACCCAGCAGAATAGTTTTTCTTTGGTTGGTGGCTTCACAGGTCGATTCATCTTCTGGGACCCGTCCCTGCCTTCTGGTTAAGGAATCCATGCACACATACAGGATGACTCAACAGTGGGATGGATGTTCAGATACCAGAAAGGTGCTGGTAACTTGACGGGAACCTCCACATTCTTTGGAGGTAGGGGTGTGTGTGTGGGGGCGTGTGTGTGTGTGTAAACCTCTCATTTGAATACTACCTGGATTATATCACATGGGACGGTAATAAAGCTAACTTCGGTTGTGCTGTAAAATATATACTGTTCATAAAGTATTCAGAATAAAATAAGGATTCTTATTTTCACAGTAAATATTGGAGCTTCATGTTTGGTAAAAATGTTACGATGCATAACCAATGGAACCTTTTTCTGGCTTTGCATCCCACAGTGAGTAATAGGAATTCATTTTGCTAGATTTAAAGGACTGTAGTGTAGAATACTAAACATAGAAATTCTGGAGATAGCCGTTTCTAAAGGCTGTAGCAACAAGAACGAGTTCTGGCCAAATTCCAGCAGGCAGAGCATAGATGCTGTGTACACCAGCAATACCTTGCTGCCTCTCTTTCTGCATCTGGAGTGCTGCTTCTGGTCTCTAGCCTGACCTGTAGTTCAAGGGAATACCGTTTTTGGTTATTCTCAGATGCCAGAACTTCTTTGTGGGAGCCAAATCAGTACCCATGAAGTTCAAGTAAGTTTCAAATAAGACAGGAAAAATTTCCATTTTTATCAGAAACCTATCTTTAACCAAGATGTTGCAGATCTACATGGGAATAGCAATAGCAAGGAGAAGCTTCTCACACAACAGCATTTGTTCAATTTCATTTTTTTATTCTGGACTTCAGTTGTAGGAAACACCAAGTTTGTAATTCTCTCAAGTAGGGAGGAGGAAAAACAAATAACAGGTATATTTGACTCAAAAGGTATTTAGCCTTTGCTAAATTTAGCAAGCCTATGAGCAACTGTAAGAGAGAGTTTTGTAATGGTTAATTACTACATCCACACTTAATAGTATGGAATGCCCATTAGTTGTGTGACTTAAAGCAGTCAAAAGTCATAAAACATGGTTGTGTGGATGATAACTTGATGGTCTAGTAGCAGAATGAGCCTGCATCTTCATTACATTTGTAACAATATTAAATGTAAGCCACGTATCTATTCAGAGAAGAAAAATTATTACTTAATATAATTGAAAGAGTGTTGCTGGCTTATCCTTCTGCATATATTGCTCATTCCAGTCACTAATGGAAATTTAAATAGACTGGGTGAATATATATAACAACTGCTAAAATAAATTCCTTGGTGATTGAGATAATTTGTCAGGAAGTCGAGCAGTAGTGAAGCTGGTCATATGAACAGCTCTTAATAAATTGGCTACATTGCTCTTTCCAGCTTCTCAAAGAATGCACATGCTTTCTTTTCATAAAAATGGAGTTTGTCAGACACCTCATGAGCCAAACAGATCAGGTTTTATAAGTTGGGGAAAATGCCAGGTAAATTTTTCATAGGATAGTACGTCTTTTGGCAGCTGTTTTTGCAATACAGGGATTTGTGGGGGGTTTTTTTCTTCCTTTCCCCCTCCCCCCCATAATGAAGCTACTATGGAAAATTTTCAGTCCAGAAAAAGCAAAAGCTGTAAGGGTTGCCATGGAAGTTTGTTCAGTAAAAATAGATAATTTGCTTTGTTCATTCTTGAAAAACACATGGTTGCTTTGAAAATACTCACTTCACACAGGTTGGGAAGAATGTTTGGATGAACATTGGTGGGACATTTGAGAAGGGGCCTCAACCTGTGCTGAAATGAAGTGGCAGAGACAGTTGTTGAAAATTGAACAGCAGAATTCAGTCTAGAAGGGATTTGGTTAGATTGCACTGCTTCAGCCTGTGAAAGCAGAGCTTTTTTCTTACGCTGCTCTTCTCTGAGCTCTGGCTTGTGTGGCAAAGTCTCTTGCTGAAGTAGATCCAGGCAGTTTGCTGATTTCCAAGGTCACTGTCCTTTTCCTGCTGAAAAACAGCATGTGAACCTCACTTACTTTGCCCTGCTTTGATAAGGGGCCTCTGAAGTTTTTTATTGTTAGTTGTACAAACGTTTTTCCTCTGCTTGGCATGATTTGGAAGGAAAAAAACCAGGAGAAGGTGGGCAAAACTTTTTAATCTGACTCTTCTGAACATGTCTGTTCCAGGTTGATCTGTGTTTAAAAAGGGAATTTATGAATAAAGTTTTGTAGTTGATAAACTTTTTTTAGAGATCATGAGTAGATTCCATAGTTTGTCAACTGAGTTTAAATTTAAACTGAATCAATTTTCTACTTCGAATTAAATTGCTGTTAAATACTTCTTGTTCCCTACAAAATGCTTTATGTACTATGAAATGCTAATGCATGGAACTACACCTTGTAAATTAACCACTCCAAGTTCTCCAAGGTTCAATCCAGGTTGTACAAAATAAAAGGTACTGAGAGAGAAGGTCCTTGCCAACATCTGTGCACTGGATATCGAAATATGGATATGCTTCTTTTCAAAGTAACGTGCTGTATTTAAAGTTTATTAACTTCTTATTTCTCACTGTGTTTCCACTGCCGTGTCTCCCTTCCTCCTCTAATCTTCTGTGTTTTTCTAGAGACCTATTGTACGTGAGACCTTTCAGGAACCTGTGTAGTTTGAATACGTCAGATTGTTACATTCTGAAACTTCCATGATGAAGAGAGCTGGGCAGAAGGTTGTGGCTGGAACTGAAGCTCCTGGAACATCACAGACAAGCAAAAAACAGAAAACTAGTTTATATGGCTCAGGGTTTGAGGAATCTGACCCGTGCACCTCGATGGACTGGGGCAGCCTTCCACACCACGTGATTCTGCGTGTTTTTCAGTTCCTGACTTTAGTGGATCGAGCCAGGGCATCTTCTGTCTGTCGAAGGTGGAATGAAGTTTTTCACATCCCAGATCTCTGGAGGAGATTTGAATTTGAACTTAGCCAGCCAGCCACTTCTTACTTAAAGTCTACGCATCCGGATCTCATTCAGCAGATTATTAAGAGGCACGCTGACCATCTGCAGTACGTCAGCTTCAAGGTAAGCTGTGGATGAGCGGTGGCTCGGTGTCACGTCACTGAGCACGAGGGATGCAGCTGCTCTGCGTCAGCTGCCTTAAGGGTTGTACCTGGCAAGTCTTATGTTTAGAAATGCAACGACTGCAGCATTTCATTTCCACATGTGATGACAGTTTCATCCCATTTTCTACACTCTGCAGAGTAAAGAAAAAGCGAATGTCATGCAAAACAGAGGAGGAAGGTGAGATGAAATAAGAGATTTGGTCAAAGTTTCTCTTCAGGCTTATGAAATTTGAATCAGTTCATTATTTAAGATGTAAAGGTGTTGACCATGCAGATAAAATGGGTTAGTTTGCTGGAGCAAAGACTTTTTCAAGTCTATTTTGGGCTCTAAAAATTGGCATTTAGAAAAAATGCATACATATAACTGTATTGTAGCACCAGTACTATTACAGTATTGCAATAACGTGCAGTTATTTGAAGACAAGACTTAGATTTAAGGTATGTGTTCATACTAGAAATACCCAGGAGTCACACTCAGAAAAATTTTCTGATAGTAACTTCCCTGAACTCTTTCTGGTCTTAAAATTTCCAGTCAGCGTTGCACTTTGTGCCTGTGATAATTGCAGTCTGGAGCAGTGCAGCTGAGTAGATGTGGAACCTGCAGTCTTGGGTATCCATGATGCTGTTTTCTAAATAACACTGAAGAATGACTTCACTATTTTTAAATTGCTTTTATAGGTTGATAGTAGTACTGAGTCAGCAGAAGCAGCCTGTGACATCCTTTCTCAGTTGGTGAACTGTTCTATCAAGACACTGGGTTTGATCTCTACAGCAAAACCGAGCTTCATGAATGTCTCTAAGGTAAGGCTCTACAAACTGTAACTAACATATTTTAATTCACTCTTAAACCACTTTATCTTTCTTAATGTTCCGTTCTTCAAGTTGATGGCAATTTCTGTGAAAGAGTCTCTCTAGTTACTTTGTAGTAACAGAAGATTTACTTTTCAGAAAATAAAGGCCGTTTCTTTTCTTCTGAAGAAAAATTCTAGATACTTCAGGCTCATCACTGTGTCCAGTTATCCCTGTAGTTGTCACTGTATTAACAGTGAAATGATAAATCAGAGTAGATGAGTTAAATAGTGAGTGTAAGGTTAATTTTGTCACATGCAGCAGCATGCTTTTAAACAAAGATCCCCTATGTTCATGTTCAAATAAGCCTTTCTTTGTTACATGAAAAAGAGGATGCGTGGGAAGTGTTTATTTTTGTACTTCTTGTGTGTGTATAACATGAAGTTAAAGCACGGAAGTTCTGCCCATCTTTTCATAAGAATTTTTTCCCTCTTTCAATTTCTCCAAATAGGCTCATTTTGCATCAGCGCTGACAGTAGTTTTTGTAAATTCCAAGTCATTATCATCAATCAAGATAGATGACACACCCCTTGATGATCCTTCCTTGAAGGTTCTTGTTGCTAACAACAGTGATACTCTAAAACTGCTGAAAATGAGCAGCTGTCCTCATGTTTCACCTGCTGGTGAGTGCTGAATGTATGTGAAAAACAGTTGTAAAGCATCATGACTGACTTTGGCTTGAGTTTGGACAGTTGGAAGGTGAAGAAGGTGGTTGTTGTTAGTGAATGAGTTGGGTTGATAAAGGTGGGGGTGCTACTCACTTCACTGCATCTTCTGGAACACTGGGGATTTTTTTTCATTCTCTCCAGCTGCTTTGCAGCCTCTGATGATAGGCCTTGAGGAGAAAAAGCCTCCGAAATTAGTGCAAGCCTTTCACACATGCTCAAAGGACGTGATGTTCATTGCTTTACTGTGTGAGGGTAACCAAATGTGTGCAGATTTGTAAACTTAACTACCTGGTGTTCTGTGGGAACACCACAAAAATCCCTGATCTATGAATCAGCTACTGCTTTGTGGGGTAAAGGAGATTAAAACAGTTGTCAGTAGTTGTTTTGCAAGGTGCTGTGAGCGTGTACAAATTTCAAAGACCTGTAATTTAAGACTGTGAGTGTTTCCAGTTTCCAGAGTGCCCTCGTGTGTCCAGTTTTGGGACTCGTAACTTCCTCATTGGTTGGTGAAGGACTCGCTCTCTTCAAAGTACAGCCTTGCTGAAAGTTCAAAGTGCTTTTGGGTCCCTTCCCACTTGCCTTTCTCCTGAAATCTTAATGCTAGGGAAAGGGAGTCTGGGTCTGGTCTATTCCTGTATTCTTTTCTGGAGTCCACAAAAGGTAAATTAATCTGTGTACTTCATATTCCAGCGGATTAGATCTTAATTCACAGAAGATTCTAGCTGTTAAACTGGGTGTCTGACGGTGATTTAAATAGTTTAGTTGAAAGTTGAAGGAATGAGTATTAGGGAAGGGAATGGTAGCAATTTCAGCTGAATCTGACCTGATTTCAGTTGCTTCTTCAAAGCTGAGAAAATTCCACATAGGGAGGGGCAAAGAGGAGGATATGCAGATCCAAGATGAATGTGACTTGTATCTTTTACTGTTAAGTGTTAATGGCCAAAACGCTGTAAAAGGTGTTGTGGGTACCTGGAACTTGGGTATTTCATGGGATTTGGATATAAGCATGAAAACTCAAGCCAATAGAATCAGTACTTGCTTGAACTTTACAGCGAACAACTGTGCTTATATTCACTTTTCATTTTACAGAGTAAATTTTTTTGTTCCTCAGGCATTCTTTGTGTGGCTGATCAGTGTCATGGACTTAAGGAGCTGGCCTTGAACTACTACATATTAAGTGATGAACTGCTGCTGGCTCTTTCCAGTGAAAAACACGTTGATCTCGAACACCTTCGCATCGATGTTGTGAGTGAAAATCCTGGACAAGTTCAATTTCACACCATTAAAAAGCAAAGCTGGGATGCTCTTGTTAAACACTCGCCCAAAGTCAACATCGTGATGTATTTCTTCTTGTACGAAGATGAATTCGATGCTTTCTTCAGAGAGGAAACGCCTGTTACGCACCTGTACTTCGGTCGTGCAGTGAGCAAGGCCATGTTGGGTCGCATCGGCATGAACTGCCCCAGGCTGATCGAGCTGGTCGTGTGCGCCAATGGACTTCAGCCTTTGGATGATGAACTCATCCAGATTGCTGAGCGCTGTAAGAACTTAACAGCCATGGGACTGGGGGAATGCGAAGTCACCTGCAGAGGTTTTATTGAATTTGTGAAGATGTGTGGGGGAAGGCTTACGCAGCTTTCCATAATGGAGGAGGTGCTGATTCCAGATAGTGATTACAGCTTAGATCGGCTTCATCTGGAAGTCTCCAAACACCTTGGAAGAATGTGGTTTCCTGATATGATGCCAACATGGTAAATTCTCTGTGTGGGTAAAATGGTAGAATTGGGGTGTCGCTTTCTATGCAAATAAAAAATTTAAAAATGAAATGTGAAAACTTTCTTCCAGATTTGAGAACCTCTAGTAGACTAACAGCAAAACACTCTACAATATTAATTGTATATTGAAATAGAAAATAGATTTAAGTGTACTTAACAGTTCTGAAAGTATGTCTGTGGTTTACAGGTGCTTCAAACTTCAGTGAATTTGGGCTTCTCTGAACTTCAGTTTAAATGTTCCATTTACTTTAAAGTGGGTTTGGGTTGGGTTTTTTTTTAATGTCTTTATTTACTCTTTCTGATCTAGTCAGAAGAGGAATGGAGAAACAATTTTCCTTTAGGAAATCTGTCTGTGGAAAGCTGGATAGAACTTTGAGTACAGTATTATTTATCATGATGTTTTATGTAGCTGTTTTTTAAATTATTCATGTTTTAATTGTAAAAGCTTGTATATTAAAATACACTAGCCTGGGTTAATCAGATATAATCTAGCTTAAATTCATGGCAGTGTATTAAAATATTAATAAGCTTATGCTTACAAAAAACTTTCCAGTTTTAAAATGCACTTTAAGTAATTTTGTCAGATTACAGAAACTAGAGAATGTGTTGTACAGTATGTTGTTTTGTCTTATGCATTAAGAGGATGGGAAGGAGATTTTGTTAAAATTAGTGATTTTAAGTTCCGTTCTAGATTGATTGCTTGAGTGAGTAATAAAGCACTTTGGAAACTGCCAGGACGATAAGGAATAGCTTTGGATTTGGGCTCAAGTCTTTGTAACCAAAGACTGATGTCTGAATGCTGTTCCATGCTTTCATTACTAAGAAATAAGAAGGATTTCATAAATGTGGCTAGTAAGGAAAGATCAAATGCAATACAGTTGCCTTTGATCTATTTCTATTTGGAATCAAGGATTTAGAGCACTTAATTTTGTCACTTAGAGGCCAAAATGGACTGTAGTAATCTCACCTGTATCTTACAGAGCTTTGCGTAAGCCTTGATTTCTAGAGAAAGGCTTGCTGGAGATAATGCTGAAACATTTAATTCAGGACTGTTTAATACTTGTTGCTATTAATTCTTTTTGAGAAAGATTGTATTATATTTATTTTCTTAAAAGAGGAAAGGCATGGTAAGTTGATGTAAATTAGAATATGTATTTTTGTGTTAACATTTTGCACGCTGTAAACTCAAATGCATTGTATATAAATTTTGCTGTAATGATTTTGGTGCCACACTTGTTCTATCTTCCTATTGATAATGAGAAATCTACAAGAATTTGCTTGTGGTGTGTGTCACTGTTGTGGTTTAACCCTGGCTGGCAGCTGAGCCCCTCACAGCCAGAGAGAGGGGGGACAGAATCGCAGGGTAAAAGTGAGAAAACTCATGGCTGGAGATAAAGAGTTTAATAGTAAAGCAAGAACCACACATGCAGGCAACCCCAAAAAAGGGAACTCATTCACCACTTCCATCAGCCATCTCCAGGAAAGCAGGGCTCCATCACACATCACACCCCCATTCCTCCTTCTTCCCCCAGCTGTATGGGCGGAGTCTGATCTCATACAGTGTGGAATGTCCCTTGGGTCAGCTGGGCTCGGCTGTCCTGTCCCTGTCACCTCCCAGACTGTGCACCCTCAGCCTCCTGCCTGGTGGGGCAGTACAAGAAGCAGAGCAGGCCTGGACTCTGTAAGCACTGCTCAGCTACAGAAAAACTTTGTGTTACCAGTGCACATCCACAGCTCCATTCTAGCGCCTGTGAAGCAAATTAACTACCCCAGCCAAAACCAGTGCATTCACAGCAGAGAATATGTGAGCTTCTTCCCCACTTCCACAAAAAAACAGCTAAAGGGTTAAACCACCGTTTGCTTGGACACACTTGTTCCCAGCTGGAAGCCCAAGGATTTAAGGTAACACACAGCCCTGAGTCAGTAATGCTTTATTGCCTGTTGCACAGTTAAGAAGCGTCTGACTCTGGTTAGTGGAGCCTGTGAGCTAAACACTTCCATAATCCAGGGGATTATAATTTAAACACAAAACTGAAATATTTCCCAGCAGTATTTGGTTTAAGATGTGTGGTTTGCTTTCAGTGGAAATGTAATAAAGTGGTTTAATCCATGCGCTGATACTAGACTCATCCGTCTGTCGCACTGTGTCCCGTTAGGGTTCTGCCTTGCTAGAAGCCATGTATGTGACAAACCTTGGGAGAGAGCGGGGAATGGCAAATTAGTCCTTGTCCTTTCATGTTTGCCTGACACCTGAGGATTTCTGACATGCAAACTGCAAAATGGAGCGTGGACAAAGCTTGCGAGTTGTTGGGAAGTCCTGGCATCCTCTGTGCCTCTCCAGGCAACAGAACAGTGTTAGTGTATTTATAAACACTGGTGACAGAGTTACAGTTCAGGGGCAAACTCTTAAAAGGCTGCTTTGAATATTGTCCCTCTCCCAGTCTCTGTCACTAAAGCAGTGTTTCTGTGAAGCCACCAATCATAGAATCGCTAAGGTTGGAAAAGACCTTTAAGGTCATCAAATCCAGCTGTTAAATGTCAGCTTGCTCCAGCTCCAAGCTTCCAGTTAAATAGGCCTGCACTGATGAATGCTGGGATTTTTGATGTGCTGATTTTTTGGAGCATTTGTTCTGCTTCCTGATCTGAACAAGTCAGGCCAGCTGGTGCTTGGGGGAGAAGCTGACAGGAATGTGCCTTCTCTGCCACAGGAGGGAGGGAGTGAGCACTTTGTATTTTAGCTGATTTTTCAGATTTGAGAAAGCATATAGCTAGTCATTGCTGATTTCCTGATTCTCTGGTAAATGCAAATTCCAACAAAAACTCAAATCTTTTTTCATTTTGTGGGTCCCTGTTGCCATCCAAGGGACACTGCTTGTGTAAGGCTCGAAGTATTGAATAGGTGATAGTATAAACTGTTGTGCATGGGAAGAAAAACAACTTTTGGATGCTGAGATGGATTTATTTGGAATTTACTGCATTTCCATTTCAATCTCTTTGCCCTTTCCCCCTTTCAAGATTGCTTGTAGGATCCGAATGGTCGCAGTTCTCAATGTGAATGTGAGATGTGATCCCAGGAAATACTCTTTGCATCGGCAACATTCTCCCAAGGACTTGTCCCTTGGAAATTTCACCATTGTATGTTACAGGATGGATACAGAGTAGTTTTACACAGAATCCTGGTGAAAAAACAAGAGGAGGGAAAACATCAGATGACTGATGATGCATTTGTTCTTCTGTACTATATTTCAGAAATATTAACAATGTCTGTCTTGTCATTTCCACTGATATAGCAATAGTGGAAATACCAAAATAGCAGAGATACTGTGGTCATAAAAATTAGATAGTGGTCGGAGTCATTGACTTGGTAGAAGAGGAAAGATTGAAGGCAGGGAGAAGGTGGGGATTTGTGCTGTGGGAAAGGGAAAAGCTTGAAGACATGCTGCAGAACTCAGTTATTTGCATTGTAGCAGGAGCAAAAAGTTCTGCATGTAAGTGGATAGAAGAAAACATGGCTAAACTACTTGGCTAACTGCAAGGTAATGCATCCTGTATGAGCTCAAGACAAAGAAATGTTAAATGAAGGATAGCTATTTACCTGATCCCCTGATTTGGACTCCATCATCAATGGCATTTCCATTGTGGAAGAATTTAACAGGCCCAGAGAGCTGGCCAGAGAAGGGAGCGTACACGGTCGCCCCATCGGCACAGATGACATCCACTGCCCGGTGCTTCCCTTTGCCGTTGTGTCTGAAAACAAACACATCATTACAGAAATCTCTGGTCAGGCCCAGTGTTACAGAGAGAGGTCAGGCAGCGCATGGTGAGATGTGGAAATGGGTTGTTAGGACAGAAATAGTGTCAGTAAAATGGCTGAAGGATCTGCAAAGGTGTAGGTGAGGTAATGCCATGTAGGGTGGATGACCTGTTAAGAGTTGGAGAAAAATGCCTTTCTTCCAGGTCTTTGAAGAACACCACGGAGTCACAGAAAGTTTGGTTGTGTGAAGGCCTTCAAGTCCAACCTTCCACTTGAGTCAGGAGTGTTCCCAACACTAGGTCAGGTTAGGCATGGCTTAGTCTGATAAAAAGCTCCAAGCAGAGCAGTGTTATGAACAATGTAGGCAGCCTAAAAGTTTCCTCAAGTCCAATCTAAGTCTTCAAAGCTGTAATTCTTATGTGACCTAAACAGAGTTCAACTCTTATTTCAGTGGAAGAACAACAAAACCCAATGTGTTCCAATTATTACATTACCTTGGCGCTCCATAGTATCCACAGCCATACTTATCACAGCCTCTTATCTCGTTGGTAGGGTTCCCAGCACACACTGCAGCCCAGCGTCTGTCCTGTTGTGGCGATGGTGGAACAGCTTTGAAATAAAGAACACAGCACACCAAAGTGAACTTCTAGATTGCTTTAACACTTGCATGTTTGCAACTACTATGTTTGATTTACAGTTAGGGAAGAACACACTGAAATTACATCCCATGCTTATAGTTGGATTTTCCTCCATAAAATTTGCCGTTCTTTAGGAAATGTAAATGGAATGTAGCCCTAAGCTGCATGGTAATGTTTCTAGATTAGGGTTATTTCATAGAAGAAACATGCTTTAAATACAAAAATTCAAAAAAGTATCACAGGTCCTGGAGTGCAAATCTGCTCTTGTTCTGAGTTGCGTTTGTTGTTGTTAAGGGTTTTTTTACCAGGCGTAAGCAGATGAGTAGGATCTGAGCGGTCGCAGTTCTCAACGTGGATATGAGAAATAATGCCAGGATATACTTTTTGCATTGGCAGCATTTTCCCGAGTTGTTGCCCTCTGCGGATTTGGCCGTGGTACCGGATGGGGTGAATGCAGACGAGCTTCACGCAGTAACCTGGGAGAGACGAGACAGGAAGCCAGGTCAGGAAACATCAGCTGCATCTGCCGCTGGGGTGAGCAAGAAGCATTCCCTGCCGGCCTCTTACTGGAGACTGTTAGGATGAAGCAGAAATGTAGTCAAGGTACCAACAATGGTGAAATCAAAATTACTATATTTGCCATGGCAAAAAGGAAAAAAGAGAATTGGAAAATAGAGACAGGAAAACATCATCTCAGCAAAACTGAGGACATATTTCCGGTGGTTTATTTTTACTGTTTCCTATTTTTTGATTTGGGGTTGTTATTTTCCTGCTACCTGTTGTTCAACTCCTTTCTTCCCTCCCCTCTGAGAAAAGCATAGGAAAGGACTACATCCTGCTGGTGCTGTCTTCCAATATTTCAGTGTGCTAGAGAGGGTGTCAGATTAATCAACACTGCGCTTGAATTGAAGAACCACAGAAACCTTGCTCAAGTAAATGAAGTGATTACTTCTGCATGCCTCATAGCACACCTGCTGTTAATTACTTGCCTGATCCCCTGATTTGCACTCCATCATCAATGGGATTTCCATTATGGAAGAACCGGATGGGTCCCGAGAGCTCCCCGCTGAAAGGAGCGTACACCATGGCTCCGTCAGAACAGATGACGTCCACACCCACGTGCTTTCCTTTGCCACTGTTCCTGGAGGCAGAAATACCTCATTAGGGACATCTCTCAGGGTTAATGTTATGTATCAGTTGGTCTCTTAATGCAGGATGATAGCTGAAGCTTGTCTAACAACAATTTTTTACCTGCAATGAAACTGGACAGAAGCAGCAGGTTTGAAGCATCTTTTTTTCTATTGCAAATTGTTCGTCTTACTCTGAACTTCTTTAGAGTGGGATGAAATTTCAAGTTTAGGCTTATTTTTAATTTTCCCAAGTTCATGGGGTATTTTAAACTGTTATAGAAAAGTACCATTTTTTTACACAAAAAACAACTGTGCCCATGTAAATTAGAATCTTATGTTTGGCATTTTCTCACTTAGAAATTTGGAAGTTGCACGATGAAGATGGACACTTATAGAGCCTGGGGAGAGGAGATGACAGGAAAATGCAGGAGTCATTCTACATATAAAAGCATTTTTTCAGAGCAATATAGCCTGTTGTTTTATGAGGTCCCTAGTTAAAGAGATGCTGACAGACTTTTAGTTTGTGTAAATGAATCTACTCATCTTCCTGTAAGCTGTTACTGCGTGTTAGTTAAATTTCTGGAGTATAGGCAACAAGGATAAATGACACAAATCCTTGAAATACTTCCATTTCCTTTACTCTGTAATTCATGTAACAGGCCTGCTCCTTCACCCCTGCATCTGTTATCAGCAGTGGTATTGCTGTGCTTTGTAAGATTGCCAAGGAATATCCCAAAAGTGCGTAAGAGGTCCTGCAGACAACAGTATTCTGTCATTCTGAGTGTCAGCTCTGTTTAACTGTACTCTTTCTCCTGCCTGAACATTTAATTTAGGGAAGCAAAGCTCCACTGCGTTACCTGTCAGCGCCGAAATTGCCGCAGCCGTATCTGTCGCAGCCGCGGATCCGGTTGGTGGGATTCCCGCTGCAGATCGCTGCCCAGTGCCGGTGCTGCTGTTGGGGCGGGTGTGCCTCTAGCTCCTTGGTGAACACTTCGCATGGAAAAGAGGAAAAACAGGAAAAATTCAACCATGTTCTTAGTCCAGTGCAACAGAAAGTGTTCAGGTGCAAAACAGGGTGTTTAAAGTGAAAGACAGGAGCTCGAAGGAGTTTGTCATTTCAGAAACGGTAAGTAAAAAGACATCATACAACCTGCTGTGTAGACTTGATCCATTTTCCCCTGATGTCTTACTTTAAGGTATATGCACCAAAAAGAAAGCAAAGCTATAGATACAGGTTTTTAAAAATAATTTGTGAAATAAACTATTTTTACTTTCTAATGGTGCTGGGTTGATGGTTGGACTTGATCTTAGAGGTCTTTTCAAACCTTAATGATGTCATGAACCTCCAACTATTTCAATATATGTCTCTTAATGCACACCTAATTCCATATTTTATAATAGTCATAACTGTCCACATTACCATCATTCTTCATAAAACTAGAGAGAAAAAAAACCCTCAGCTTTATTTATGTTCAAGTGAATCTCAATAATTCATTATTGTCTGCCTAAACCCAGTCAAGCCCAGCTGCATTACAGCAATCTCAACTCACCAGTGGACACCAAGCTGACCAGAGCGACCAGACTGAGAGCTGGCATTTTGGGGCCGTGTCACCCGTGTTCTTTGATCCAGTCAAAGACGTTGAACAGCTGCCACCTGAGCTATTTATGTGCTTTTGAAGGCCCAAGTCTGTTGTCTTGGCCAATCAGTCTCGAGCAAAGTATTACAGCTCCAGGCAGATGGTGTTGCCATATTGGGCACTGTGGATGTCTACAGGCTCTAACAGTTGTTAAAGCTGGTTGGGAAAGATGGATAAAATAATTGGGCTCTTAGCACACAGTAACAGATGGAAATGAACAACCCCACATTTCAGGAAACTCTGGTTGAGCTGTTTCTTAACACCTTTTCTTCCCCATCCTGAAGTAAAGGCACATTTAGGCCAATAATGGTAGGAACCACAAATATGGTTCAGAGGATTGAACTGGAAGAAAAAGGTGGGCAAAGCTCCAGAGTGGATGGCACCAGTTTGTCCTTTGCGGCTCATTCCTCCCTGGATGTTTGTGCCCACCAGAGCTTTGTGACTGAGAACACAGGAAGTGTTTGGCATTCATGAGTATTCACTTATGCTAAGAAAAACACATGCTTTTGCATCGAAACATCTCTTTTTTTCTGGTTCAGCTGAAATGGCCAATTGTTTTACTTAAATCCATGAAGTCTGTTCACTGAAACCCTGGTTTTTAGCAGTGTAATACTTAGTAAAACATCTTCAAGTTCTGAAACAACAGTTGCAAACCCACGTTGCATGGGCAAAACTGACCTGGAGTTCAATAACTGAAGGTTTTAAAGTGATGCCTTTAGTGCCTTCTTGGTTTCAGCTATTGTACTATAAAGCAGACTCCTTTGTGTCTCTTGTAATCCTTCAGTTTGATTTTTCTGCATTATTTACAGAAAAGCATTAGATTTTCTTTACAGACCTGTCTTGGATAATATGAATATCATGGTGCTTTCACATAAATTATCTGATATTTCAAGTTACAGATACCTCTGGAAGTCCCACGGATTTTATTCACAGAAGAAACAGATGTATCTCTGCCCGCTTCTAGTTTGCAAAAGCATCTGTACATTGTGTTTTCTGAAAACCTCCATGGAACAAGCAGTTGGAGACAAATTTTTCACTTGCGTTTCCAAGCTTTTCTTTACAGCCAGTATTAAATCCCCAGACAATCTTTTAGCCCTCCCTGGGGTTATGACAAGTGGTTTGGCTGGTTTTATCCCTGCTGCTTTCTTCTCCATCCTGCCAGGAAGAACTGCTGGTTTCCACACTCATAACCACCAAACAGATATTTATGTAAAAGTTAAGTCCTTTCAGCACAGTTTGGATGGGGCTTTTGGCTGTAATTTGCTTAATATATTGGAGTCTTGGCTGATAAATGATATAATGTGCTGGTAAGGATTGTCAGTGGGTATGCAGGGTTTGGGAATGCTGCTTATCCCTGAACTGAAGAATGGGGTGTGTGGCTTTGTGTGATCCTTGCCAGAAACAACCTTCATTGCTTATTCTCCTTCATTTGACACAAGCTCTCTGCAAACCCCCTCAGCTCTCCTCAGCAGCAGGAGTCAGCAGGGGAGGTGGTATGGGTGGCATTTTCAATGAAGATTTCGTAGCAGAGAGGTAGTAAAGTGTTTCTGAGCTTGGCTAGCTGCATACTGGCTGCTGGAAGCTTTTTTCCTACTGCAATCAAAACCATTTAAAAATAAAGACTTTTTCAGGGGATGCCTGGCCATTCCCAATTAAGGGGTGTCCAGTGGGATTTCTGCAATAATGATCTCTCTCAACCAGATTTTATTTCTGATTTATTTCAGTTTTCAGTGGGAGAGTTTTAAATACCTCATTAGATAACTTTAGCCTGGGGCAGACCTGCCTTGAAAAGCTACTGATTTTTATATACTCCTGTGAACTCACATGCTCCAGATTTTACCAAGGAAATAATTGCAGCACTTCAATCCACTCTACAAAGTCTTGTGGAGGAAAGGCTTAGTGTAAAGCCAGCCAAGCTGGTAGGCACGAGAAGGGGAGGTGTTACAGCTGCACAGACACTGAAGAAGCTTTTCCTTGAATCCTGTTTTGCAGTCTGGTGCTTTATCAAATGGCTCTGAGCTGCCTGCTCTTTGCAGTTTTTTCCCATCTCTCCTGTGTGCAGGGCTGACTCCAAATTGCTCATAACTGTGTACATTTATTTTTATTTCTTCTCTATAAGAGATCCTAACAGCATTGTATCTTGCTCTGGTCTTTCAAAAACACATCAAAATGCCATTGCTACTGCAATATATGTAATGCACTTGTGGTAAAGTACTCTTAATAAAACAGCTTTCAAGTCTAGGATGATGCAGTTGGGATGTCTCAGTGCATTCCCTGTCTTTCCTGGGTGAGCTGGCAAGTGCAGACCTCTCACCTCAGACATGAGGAAGCTCAGAACCGAAGTTGGAGGGATTCTTGTGTTGGGCACCCAAGATGTTAATTTAACAGTTGGTAGGTGCAGTTGTGAAAGACACGAATTGGCCACCTAGCACCCAGTAACAGAAGGATATGGACCAACCCCCTGGCATTGCACAGTCCTGGGAGCTGCAGTTGCACCATTTCCTTCCCTGTGGTGGGGAGCGGGCACAAAGAGGGAGAGGAGCCAGGTGGGTTAAATTGGGAAATGCTGATTCCTTTCTTTTGCACAGGGTGTGAGGTCCCCATTTTCCCCCTTTTATGTCAGTAGTAACTTAAGTGGATGTGTAAGAAAACCCTTCAAGGTCTTCTGATGGACTGAGCAATAGCTCAGCAGGCAGATGGGAGTGTTTGGGCTGAAATCACTGAATCACAGAATAATAGACTGGTTTGGGTTGGAAGAGAACTCAAAAACCATCTCGTTCCAACCCCCTTGCCATGTACAGGGACCCCTTCCACTATCCCAGGTTGCTCCAAGCCCCATCCAACCCGGCCTTGAACACTTCCAGGGATCCAGGGGCAGCCACAGCTTCTCTGGGCAACCTGTGCCAGGGCCTCCCCACCCTCACAGGGAGGAATTTCTTCCTAATATCCCACCTAACCCTGCCCTCTGTCAGTTTGAAGCCATTCCTCCCTGTCCTGTCACTCCAGGCCCTTGTCCCAAGTCCCTCTCCAGCTCTCCTGGAGCCCCTTTAGGCACTGGAAGGGCTCTCAGGTCTCCCTGGAGCCTTCTCCAGGTGAACACCCCCAGCTCTCCCAGCCTGGCTCCAGAGCAGATGGGCTCCAGCCCTCGGAGCAGCTCCGAGGCTTCCTCTGGTCTTGCTCCAACAGGTCCACATCCTTCTGATGTTGAGAGCCCCAGTAGGCAGAGGAGGAGTTAAGCCAGATGCTGTCTTGGAGAAATCCCTCCGTTGCTATTCAGCCTTTCCAAGGTACCCTGATTCTGCTGTGTGAATGATGTCATATTTCAGGAGTGTAAACTGCCACTTACCAGGGCTTTTGGATGGTACCTGCCGTGCATGTGTCCATAAACCTTGCAAACATTAGACTAGTCCCCCTGAACTTATTAATTATCTTGACATTATCTCTTAATAAATGAAGTTGCATAGTAGAAGAATGGAATAAGATTTTTGGAGGAGAAAAACCCAGAAAACTGAGACATGCCTGGGCAATGGTAGTGGTGCCTTTGAGCAGAAACATCAGCAAAGCCAGGGCCAAACCGTAAGCCAGAGCAAACCCACCCCCACACCAAACCCTGTGGTTTCCTTCCAGCCATGCTGCCTCCCACTTCTGCTTGCCCACAAGTGAGGGCTGGTTTCTCCACTGTTTCCTTTACATGATTGGATTCAACCAACGTCCAAAAGTTGATAAAGTCCTTCCTCTTTGCCACCTCTGCAGGGCTGTTCCCCAGTGAACTGGATAAATGAGTGCTGTGCATTTTATTTCTTGGTCATTTTACAGTCTCACAACTGTGGGTTTCCCAGGTTTGTTGGCAGGTGATTGAAAACGTAAATCCTCTTTATATATCTATATAGATATATATCTATATATGTATATATCTTACCTTTGGCTTGGTCCTTCTTGGCTAGCCTAATGTTTCATGTGGGAAGAAGTCAGTGCTGAGCACTCATCTCCCAGCTGAGCTGTGGACAATAGGTTATTAAATATCCCTAAAACCTGTTTCTCTGAAAAATGAATCATATTCTATGTGCTAATCATTATAAAATAAAATATATTTCAAGAATGACTGTAGCAGTATTTACTTGTGCCACTTGCTTTTGTGGTGAAAATCCAGTGGGCACTACGTAAAACAAATTGCACTGGCTAATAATCCCAGCTTCTGATCACTGAAATGAGAGGAATTTTGCCCCAGCGATTAACTGAGCCCTGTGCACACAGCTGAGGTTGTAGTTCTGGTGGGATATCAGCAGGCTGCGCTCATTGACCAGCAAAAGGCAGGGCTGGGCCTGCCGTGTTGAGGAGGTACGAGGCTGTGGGAGATGCGAGTATCCTGCCTTTCTTTGCTAAGTATGAGCTGAAGACGAAGCTGAAGTTGTGCTACTGCACAATTCTGTTTGAAAGCTCCATCTCAAATTTATTCTCCCTTATTAACACAGATACCTAAGCCTGAGGTAGGCTGATTTCAGTAGGGAGGATTAAAGAACACAAAATATCTTTTTGCTACCCATGCCCTATCTCCTGAGGAGGACAAAGTTTTGGCTGAATCCTCTAAAAGTCCTTTCAGGCTTGAGGAAATAGAAGGGCGTAGCATAGATTTGGGTTGCAACTTTAGGCAGTTAGTCTGGGACCTTGTGACACAAACTTATAAAACAAAAGGGATAGAAGGAAAGGAATCTCTGCAGAACTGGTGCAGAAACAAAGCAAATCTGCATGGCTGAGTTTGCTAGCTCTCTACTCAAAAGCCTAACTGTCCCTGTTTCTTCCCCCAGCAGCCCTTCCCCTCGCCTTAAATATTTCTAGAACTGTGTATTTTACTAGCTCTTTATTTCCCTCCCAGAGTCAGCTACACATTGTATTTTCCCTTCCTCTAGACCCAGTTAATTTTTAATAGACTGAGAAGATAAATCTGGATTTACTTATACTGTTTGCCCCAGCTGGTCTGTAACCTGAAATAGAAAGCGATATTTACTTGTTCTCCTCTGCTACTGGGTGACAGCCCCAGCTGAAATTGGAAGGTTTTATGTAGAAGCATCCCTGTGCCGCTGGAAAAACTCTGATAAAATAATGGATACCTGAAAATGCTTGTGAAACCAGTCGGTGGGACACACTGGAGAAGTGCTGAGCTGTGGTCACTAACGTACAGGTGAAAATGTTACTCTTGGAGGAGCAAAGCTGGGATGTTGCCGGAGGCTCAGAGCCCTGCTCAGTCACAAAAGTCAGCTCAGTTCTCATTAGGGTGGGGGCTTGAGTGGGATCTTCTCTTTTCAAATATAAGTTGATAACTGTGTTAGAACATGGAATTTTAAACAAGTGAATCTTAGGTGGGAGTCTTTCTTTCCTGAGGGCAACCAACTTCATGATAAAAATTTTAAAAAATTTCTCAACCTGGATAACACTGGAGACTTTTGCTGAAATAGAAGGAAAAGAAGGAAAGAAGGAAAAGTGTTGGGGTTTTTCCACAACAAATTTTCACAACTCAGTTGTACTGACTTGCCTTCAATGTCTGGTCACTATCTGCCTCTGCAGGTGGGGCTGAATATTTATGTGGACATGCTGATTTTTCATTCACAGCAAAATTAAAGTGGTTCCTGGGGAGGGTGAATAAGACACAGCAGGTTCAGCACCTCTCACAGGTGCAGCAAATACCTTTCTGTAGTTAGAAGAAACAAACATGCTGCCAGGACATACACAGCCCCCACAGAAGCAGCTTCCCTGCTTCTCCAGGGCAGGAGTCGCGCTAGGAAATACGTGAGCCTGCAGCACTCGCAGAGCACTTTAGCCCTTGACACTCCCAGTAGCATGTTGGCAGCCTTGGCTGAGAAGCCCTGTCCTGTTAACAAGAGCTTGTTGTCCCGGGAAAGTCTTCAGCTGATTTACTAATGGAAAGAAATGCCTCACTTGGATGAAAAGAAACCTGGGTGTGCCAAGGCAATCCTGAGGCAGGAGTCTGGGGAAAAGGAACGAGTTACTTCATCAATGTTGTTTTATGGCTTTGGTGAAAGGCTCTGGGGAAGATTTGGGTTTCAGCTTTATACAAGTCTTTTCTCCCCAGCTGCCTTAAAAAAGCAAAACCCAGCCCAAACTCTATGACAGCACTAAAGAAATTCAAAGCAATTTGTAGTAAAGCAGCCCTTTAATAATGTGATTTTCCATGTTTAAGCACAAGTGAAATTTCTGGCTTATTAAAGAAATCTTCATTTTTGGCTGAAAGAAAGCAGCAAAGTCCAAGAGGAGTGAGCTGCAGCAGGTCTCAGGCTGCTGAGCTTTGAAGATCCATCTCCTCCCACCATGCTCTGTCCCCGCTGCATCAGCCCCCATCCAAGAGAACAGTGACAGGCAGGATATGGTAACAGCTTTAGAGCAGGTGTTGTACATTACTCTGACTCTGGTCTTGGTCAGATAACCATCAGTATTTTGTTCATGGACACTTGAAGTGGAACAACTGCTTGAGGCTCAGGGGTTTCCACTCTGCTGGAGTGACTACCTCTGCCCAAGCAATGCCCCACAAGTGGGGGGCTGGAGCTTTGACCCTGATGTGCAGCCTCCTGCTTACAGGCTGGGACAGGATCTCTTAAGGCACAGTTCTGGATATGGACATGGAATATAACTCTTCAGTCACCCTTTGCATGGGCACCAGGACACTGATTTTCACTCCCTTCTTGTGGGGCCACTGTACTCGATGGGTTTGATGTAAAACATCTTCACGCAGAATCCTGTTAACACAGGAGAGAGAGAGAGAGGGAGAAACTTGCTCCTATGAAATGGTTTCAAAGCCTGGCAAAGTTGTAACATTCAGTAGCAAAATATAAATGACAAAAAAAGGATAAGAGATTTAGCAGCAATGCTTTAAGAAAAAGCAAAGAGTTGACATTTATTTGTATGTGTGAAGAGCTCAGCAGGCACCATCCCCTTTGGGCTCTGGGAAGAGCAAGGGAAAATTATATGCCGGCACTGGAGGTCTGACCTAAAAGACTGCAGGAAATCTCTAATGCCTTCCCTAAGTAAAAGAGCACAGTTCCTTGGCAGTCTTCATTTATTTTATGAATTGTACATTCTTTGTGAAGTCGAAGGTGATTGCATTAAAGACAGAAACATCTCTGGACATGCTCTGTACTGATCTTCAAGTAAGAGGCTTTTAAGAAATCAGGCATGCTGTTAGTAATCAATATACCTCAGCTGATTCTTGCTTATTCAATCTACATTACTTCTTCAAGAAAATTTTTCCACAACCCTTGACCAGCTGATGCTGGGCTGGAATTGGCTTCAGAGCCTGGTGGAGACCAGATGAGGTGTTTCAGCTCCAGACAACCCCCTGCAGATCAGCAAGACTGGGGGGGAGCGTTGTGCTGGTCCTGTTGCATGAGGGGTTTTAAGCCCCTGCTGTCTTCCCACACCCTGCTCTCCCATTTGGATGCCTATCTGATTTTTTTCTCAAGAAGAAACACTCTTGGTGTACTGTTTTGTGCTTGTTGGATGTCATATATAGAGAGGGGATAATCTATTTGACAGTAAAATTTTGAAACAATATGTTTAGACAGACTATATAAGCAAAAAATTACAGTAGCTACTTCTGTGCAATGCTCCTCATGCCCAGGGCTCAGCTAAACCAAGCCAGATAACATTGCATCATCCTAAATTCATTTTGTTAATTACCAATTTCGTTTGAGAGATCAAAGAGGAGAAAATAATGAGTGAAGTAATTTTGTACGTTTCCTCAGAAGCTCAGAAAATGAGTGGTTTTTTTCCTAATTCTGTTAATAAATATCCTGAGGGCCAAATGCTCTCAGTTTCTTGTTGCACACTCAGTTTAGAGCAGTGGAGGTGAATGCACCATGGTGAGATGCCACAGGCAAACCCACCGGCTTCAAGGGCATCCTTCAAACACGACAGCAAGGTCACCAGCCCACGACATCTCTGATACTCCTCTGACCCACAGGAGAGCAGCCACCACAGCTGACTTCTGCTCCTGGCCCCAGAGAGGGGGGTCGCCGACATATGGGGCTGCAGAAAATGTGCTCCAGCTCCTGTGCCACACTGGGAAATTTAGGTTAAGAGCTCTCTGGAAATCTGGGTTTCCAGCTTGCAGATGGGTTTCTTTGGGGTCTTTTAATAAACTTCTGCCTGGCTGCCACCAGTGTGGGAGAGGGGAAGATGGTGAAGGCAAGGCATGGATCCTGGCACCCCTCCAGGACAATTGTTGGCTTCGCTTTGATTTAGCTAACTGAGATGAAAGGCTTTTACATTCAGAGAATTAAACATGGAAAAGACCAAATTACTGGCTGACATTTTACATTCTACCCTGAGATAAAGATCGGGGAGGTAAAGACTGATTCATGAAGGTTTTGTGCGAGCTGTGCTAGAGTGGATGCTTTGCTCACCTTCTCTGCACCCACCACGCTGCGCTTCATGGGGGTTACAGCCTTCTGAGTCTGAGCAACGTCCCAAGGCTTGCAGCAATGCAGAAAACCAACCAATTTCTTCATATTTTGCTTATTCCTAACTGGATCCAAAGGTGGGTTTTTTTAAATTTGCAGAAAAACTGTTGGCAGACAGGTGGCAGTGATTGGCAATTACTTACTTTTGCATTGATGGCAGGAGTGTGGAAGAGGTAAAGCAGGACAAAGGGAGCAAAGCAAGGGCAGGGTCTCTCACAGGGAAGGAGAAGGGGGAATTGTGTGGGAGGTGAGTGAGGCAGGATGGATTTTTCCTCATCTCACACAGTGCTGGGGACTCTGAGAAATGGGGAAGGTGAGTGTGAGGCACAGGCGATTCTCTTCAGCTGTGGCTGCAGAGCCTACATAGTGTGTATGTCTGAAGGAGGAAAAAAATCACAAAAAAACCTGCAAACACTGCAGCTCTGTAGGCTTTGCAGGTCACCCTGTGGGGCAGGAGTGCCCACTGCTCTGTATTTGGGGGTCACACCAGGCAGGGTGGGTGCCTTGCCTGCAAAGGGGTGAATAAGTAGCAAAATGGTGAACTGCTCATGTGCAAGTAAGCACCGCAGAGCAATCAAATTAAATGCAATTCAAGTAAGATTAAATTTAAAACACAATGGCATTAAATTCTAGCTCTAAAACTCATAAAACTCTCTAAAAGCAATTTCCAAAATCGTAACCATGCTGAGATCTAATAAACTTTTCACTAAAGAGGAAGTGCTTGACTCAGTCTGTCACTTAGCAATAGGAGAGTTGTTTTCCCCTGTTATGGAAGGGATGCAAATAGCTATAATAGTTTCCTTTCTGTTTTACCAAGTACCAAGGCATGACTAAAGTGGTTGGCAACGCTCTAAGGGCTGTGAACCCCCAACTTATGCTAAAAATGCTCTTTTGGTAAGACAGGTGTCTGAAAAGTCACAGCCTGTTCTGGCCTTTGACCCAACAGACCAGATCCTTCTTGTTTTCTTCTATTCACCAGTCAGTACAACCCGATAGACCTCAGTGTGCTTAAACAGAGACCCAAACAGAGTGAAATCCATGGCTCTGGGTAGATTGCAGTGAGGGAGAGAGAGTGATTTGCTTTCCTGAATGTCAGGTTTTAGAAATATCCAGGTTTTGGAAATATCCAGGTTTTGCAAGATTCTAGTTTAATTTCTTACAAGAAATAAGCCCTGGGGCACAGCACTGCAGATGCCTATTAGCAATGTCTTATTTTTCCTCCATTTTTTTTTTCTTGATGGTGACAAATGTCACATGAACCATATGAGATGACAAGCTGTAATCCCATGTGCCAGCACACTTTTCCTCTGAGTTGTGTTGCTTCTATCTCCTAGAGGCTGCAGAGTGCATAAAAGAGAGCCTGAATTAGTAAAAAAAAAAAAAAGAAAAAAAGCTGTCTATGGGGATAATAACATTGTTTCTGTTAATTAGGCTTACAAAAATAATAATTTGTTTGAACTAGAGGGGCATTCTAGAGGGCACTGTGGTGTCCAAAGGCAGCTTTTGCCTCCCCTTCTCTGATAACATCTTGGACCTTCAAAAAAGCAGGACATAGTTTAACATCAAAAAGTATTTTTGAAATAATTTTTTAAAGGAAATATCGTTGTTAGCATGTAATGGATTCCTGAAATGCAGCATCCAACTTGTGTAATGGGCTCTGAGGGAAAGGATGGTAATGAAACCCAATTTAACTAATGAGTGTAATTTAGAAAGAGACTTTACTGCAGACTTTCACAGGAAATAGTTTAGAAACATTCTGCCTGTGGAGAAGAAGGGGTTTGTGGTTCTTCAAAAAGCCTTGCTTCAATCTGCAGAAACACATAGTGGTTTTTTATTAGTTAATGTGAGCAACGGAATTGCTGTGTGCAATCCTGACATTGCACTTGTCCCTCCAGTGCTGCCCTGGCTGAGGGACAGCTGCCTGTGGCTGTCCCATGAGGTGCCCAGGCAAGGGGCCATTAGTGACTCTCTGCACCCCATTGATAGTTTAGTCCATCATCAGTTTAAAATCCTGCAGTTTTCTGTGCAGAGCTGCCTGTTGGTTCTTGCAGAAAGAAACTTCTTTGGGGTCCTGGGTCCCCATCAGCGTGGCAGGGATGAGCTGCACAGCCCCATGCCCTGCTGTGGTGCATCAGCCCCAAGCTGTCCCTCACGTCCCACCAGGTTAATGGTCACTCGCTGTGTCCCCCACCAGTGGTCTTGTCTCTGCTCTTGTCCTGTTACTGGGCTGGGGAGTAGTTTTGGATGCTTTTTTTCTCCCAAAGTACTTGTTGAGCAAGAGCTCATCTTGGCACTTCAAGGCTCATCCAGGGCAAGCCTGTGGAAACCTGGTCCCAGCCAGGTCTTGGCTTTGGGCACTGGAGAACCAGGGATGGGCAGCACTTGTGCTCCAGAGCAGGAAGGTGTTGGTGAGGTGAACCAGGCCGTGCAGGGGACAGTGAAAGTGGCAGGGCTGCCTCTGCCCCCTGATGGAAGGCAGGTGAAGGCAGTTCCACTGAGCGGCCTGTCCTGACCTCCCTGTGTACGGGTAAAGATAAAATGTCTCTGTTCTGTATATATAGCTATATATATATGTATATTTGACACCTGTCCTGCTCCTTCCCTGGTTAAGGGGAGCTCAGCCCCAGTGCTGGGGTTTATGGGGATGCTTGTCAGCATCTGCCCACTGGGATGTGCAGCCACTGGGTGCTCAGAGGCCCCGTGATCCTTTTTACTTTCCCTTTCTGCTTTGTGTGTGCTGAGGAAGGGCTCTGTAGTACAGAGGAAGTCCCTTGCCTCCTTTGCTCTTTATCTGACATAAAATGATGACCTGGTGCCTGCTAATAGCAGAGGTTCATGGGCAAAATGGAAAAGTTGCTATTTTTCCCCTTCATTTTGACATCTGTTTATCCCTGTACCTCCTGACATCCAAGGTTGTGCTCTCTAGCACCTTTGCTTTCATCTGGAAGAGGGAAGAGATATTTATCTCACCCCGAGTAGTTTAAATCAAAATCCTCAAGCAGGTCTTGTGTTGCCCAGGATCCCAAATCTCCCCTGTCCAGGTGCCTCAGCTTCCGAGATCAGTCCACAAACAAATTCTCAGTGCTTTGGCAGTAGCAGGGTGGAGAACTGCAATATACTGGATATCTAATTGTGAAAACACATAAAGACTATAAAAATAAGTCATACAGCTATTGTGGTGACTGCTACTCTTTTGTGTTCAGCACATTTCTTTTACCCTTTAAAGGGAGCTGTTGATGGATTTAGAAAAGCTGCAGACAGAAATGTGGTGCCACAGTGGGGCTGGTTTTGCTGATAGGCAAAGGCAGATACCACCTCTCCCCACACCTTTGGGCTGGCAGAGCCCTGTCCTCACTAAAATACAGACTGTGTGGGAATGGCCTCTTGGCAGGTCTCTGAACGGAAACCATATAATTATAAACCACTGTCTAGCCTAAAGTGCTGCTAAATGTTTAAGCTATCACATTTCCAAGGCTCATTCAGGGGTATTTTTAGTGCTGGTGGAGAAAGGTGCTGACTCCAGGTCAAGTAATCCCTCGCAAGGTTTAAGGTCCTGATTCAGGGAATATTAACCATTTGTTTAAATGTTTCTTATAGTGAAGCCTCTCTCCCTGCCTCTGCCCAAGCCTTCCCATGGGAGAGCACAGGGCCTGGATTGCAGGCATGAAGAGAAAAGACCAGCTGGCACTGGCATTCAGAGTAGAAAAGTCTGATACTGCTAAAATGCAGATATCTGTCTAAATGTCATTTCTCTTACCTACTTCCATTGCTCATGCCTGATTTTCCCACAGTGGAGGCAAGCAGCAAGGAGCTGCCTCCATATGCAGTGCCTTGCCTGAGGCTGTTTGGGGCTCATGAATCCAGCTGTGCAGCGCAGCTGGCTCGAGGGCTTGGATTCGTTTGTTTTATGCAAAAGTCTCTTGGTAAGATAATGAAGGGCAGGCATCGTTAATCTGTCACTCACACAGTAAAGACAAGAGCCAGAAGTTGGAGTTGTGCATGGCATTTGTTGTGCCGTTTGTGTGCCCAGTGAGTCCCTGCTCCATGGCCATGGCTGATGGTCCCCACCATGCCCCTCTGGTCCCTGGTGGGCAGGGCTGTGGGAAAGCCACACTGAGCGAGGGGACTCACAGGGCTTAACCCACGGGAGGGAGAGAGCAGCAGGGACACCACAGTGGCCAGCACGAGGGGGAAGGGCTCAGCTGGCTTGTCCATGGAGGAGCAAACTTCCAGAGGACAACTGAGGAGGGTTTCTGGGTGGTGGAGAAGAGCTCTCCTGCGTGAGGAGGACAGCTGGATGATGGAAAGCAGCTCTCCTGCAGGCAGCCAAGCAGGGGGCTGGCTGGAGTTTGCCTTTGGCAGTGGAGGTGAGCGGGGCTGGCAGATTGCAGGTGGGTGTTGATGGCTTGACAGCACGTGGGAGAGGACCAGTGTTGGGATGAGCTGTGAGGAGCCTTGAGATGAAGATGAATTGGCATGTTTGACACAACGGGGGGAGCTGTGGCGAGAGAGCAGTGATGTGGTTATGCTGACAAGCCAGAAAATGAGCCCAGGCTCCTCTGAGTGAGGAGATATTCTATGGTGGAGACACAAACTCTGGGGCCAGAGTGCATTATCGAAGTCACCCAAATTCTAGTTTAATTAAAAATTAATTCTAGAAAATACATCCCATTTAATTTTAACCTGCTAATGAGTATCCAGCAGCAAGTCTTCCTTGTGGGCAACAATCCCTCAGAGTTGAGGACATGAGTAGGGTCTCCCTTGATACATCTGAGGGGTCACAGCTGCTTTGTGATACCTTAAATGCCACTTCCAGTGGTGTCAGTACCCTGCTGCTGAACATGTACTCCAGGTTTGATAATTAAATTTCACCATTAAGAGAGGGTTTTTAAATAACTCCTTCTTGTGCCATTAAATTCACTGATCATTCCCTGTCGTTTTATTACCTTTGTGCTTATAACTTTCCTGTATGACTTCTCTCTGAAAACAGTCTTCCCTGCTAAGAGTTTCCTTCCACTGGTGGGTGAGGATTAATTAAAACATCCCTAGGATTTGGTGTTTTGATGCGATGAGGGCTAGGGCAGGGTTTTTTTCCCTTTTAAGAAATAATCGTCTGCAGGTAGTCTGCATACTCCTGCATCTCTCATAAGAAATTCCTACTTGTTTGAAGGTCCTTCTTGGACACATAACTTTGGATTAGTTGATCAGATTGTGAAATGAGGAAGACCTGTGGCTCTAGAAAACCTCATGGACTAATGGTTTGTTAGGGAAACCAGGAGTGCTCTATCTCAGGCCATGGCTGTCCAGCTCTGGAGCTGGATGGTGCCTCTGTTTTGCTCCGTTTCCCCTCAGAATTTGGCCATGTCACACCAATAGCAGTGGGATGTGATCAGCTCACATGAGACTGAGGATGCCCAAAACCCGCTCCACTTTGGAGTATGCCTTGGGCTGTTTCAGCTGATTGGTGGGTGCTCCTCAGCAGCAAGGGGTGCCTGGCCCTTCTCCAGCATTTCTGACCCAGATGTTCCCAAACCAGTAGTGTTGGATCTCCCTCACTTGCTCCTGGATGCTGCTGCAAGTCTGTCCCTGAGCCACTTCGGATACTTAGGCTAAAAAGATGTTTAATTTTAATTATTGCTGGAAGCAAACTTGTCTGCTGCCCAATTAACTTGTAGGTGTGGCTGACACTGAATTTATAATTCCTGCTATCGAGAGCACAATTTGCACCACTGTTCATCCCTAACTGGGATGAGAGCTGCTTTGAGCCATGTCGTGCTTTCATCTGTGCTGTACAACTGGAAAGACATCGTCAGGACAAACTGATTTCTCTTGTACAGGACAACACATAATGTGTGCAGCTTGCCTGAAGTCGGTCTCGAGGAGTCTCCTCACCAGGCTCCAGCAGAGGGTGCAGTGGCTTTTTGTGTCTCCAGAGCCAGCTTTTAGGAAAGGTTGTCTTCCCTTACTTCTCTTTTTCTATTTGATTGCAAGGCCCTTTTGCTTCCTGAAAACTGAAGTTGTTTAATGCCTATAACAAAAACAATCTCTAACTGATCTTAGAGAAAAATATAGCAGTATTATAGCCTATTCAGCAAACACTCTGATATCCAACTGTGTGAAACTTTTGTCAATAGGCAACAGATGGGAGGTTTATAAGAGTCCTCTTATAGTTGATCTTACATGCTTTTATGAAGCCTTTATCTATCAAATTGTGTTGGGGCTGTTACAATTTTGTAATACTTTTTGGGGTGTGCTATTCCCAGTGTTTGTGATGAGGGCAGGATATTTCTTTCATGTTACCAGTTCTCAGTATCATAGATGTCACAGGAGAGCATTATCCAGTGGATCATCTGAACTTTTAGACTCTTGCTTTCAGAAAGCAAATACTGTGCAAATTTGGCTTTTCTTTACATCAAGTACAAAACCTCTCCCAGTGCTCAAAGGCTGCTCCTTCCAGTGTCTCTATAGATTAGTGTGAGCTTTTTCCCTTGGGGTAACAAGTTTGCAAAAGTGTCCATGCAATATGCACAGCTGGGCAGAAGGAGCCCAATACCACAGTGATGAAGCCCTCCCTTGTGGTACTGGGTTCAGAAGTCATTTGGTTATGATCCTCTTCATGAAGAGTTGTGAATCACAGAATCACAGAATCACCAGGTTGGAAAAGACCTCTCAAGATCATCGAGTCCAACCCATGCCCTAACACCTCAACTAAACCACGGCACCGAGTGCCACATCCAGTCTTTTTTTAAACGCATTCAAGGATGGTGATTCCACCACCTCCCTGGGCAGACAATTCCAGTATTTAACCACTCTTTCCATGAAAAACCTTTTCCTAACATCTAACCTGTATTTCCCGCGGTACAGCTTAAGACTGTGTCCTCTGCCCACAAGGGCCAGCCAAACTGTGCCAGAGAACTGCTGGGGTCAAGTTTTGGTCAGCAAAGTCTGGCTTCGTGCTATTTTAAATTAAAAAAGAAAGAAGAAGAACAAAAGAAAAAAAAACCCAAACACTGGTCCTGCAAAGAGCCTGCAGGCCTTTTGGCCCTGGTCAGGCAGGAACAGCCCTGGTGAGAGCCGGGCAGCCTCACCACACGCTCGCCCAGGCAGGCTGTGGCCTCTGTGTGCCGGTGCCCGGTGAGAGAGGGCAGAGGATAATTTCCCTGGATTACAGACCAGGGCTTGATGCTGCAGGCTGTGTTGATCAAGGCCTTGATATTCTCATAGCGAGGAGCTTCTGTGCCAAGTTCCCCCATGGGCAAGCAGTGTGACATGAGTGCCAAGTCCCCAGAAGGTTCCCAACCTCTTTGCAGTGGTCTGGGGGCTTATTTATTTCACAGTGCCAGTTATGATTGACAGGAATTGGCATGGGGATAACGAGGACTGCTGCAGAAATGATCAGTGGGTTTGCAAAACCTGCTCTTTGAACACCCAGCATGTAAACTGTACATCTCCAGTGGGGTGGGGCTTTTGTGGTCTCTTTAAGACCTGGAACATGGCAACTCAATGCAGCGTAATTGGATTCAGCCTCCTAATTCAAGTCTATATTCTCTTCATAATGAGCTACAGATCTTACAAAGATTATTGATGGGATATCAGTGTGTGTGTTGTGAGCAGTGCACCAAATTTATTCTTCCTGCAAAGGAAGAGAGAGCCAAGAGCTCGACAATGCTGCGTGTGCTGGTGCCCCCAGGCAGAGCCCCCCTCGCTGCCTGGCTGCTGTAGCAGCCGTGTGCATCGATCTAATGAGGGCCAAAGAGTGATCTAATTCCTGCAGGAGCCGCACTGAGCAATTCAGCTTCCATACTCAGACCTGCTGCTCCCACTGACACCTTAGGGCTATGCCAAGGACGTCAGCTCAGGTCTGCGTACAGCCTGGGACCACGTGCTCTCCTGCTTATGGCTGTCTGATCTATTTATTCTGAGCTGTCTCTAGACATCACTAAAGGGTTTGCTAATGTGTTTGAAAAGCCTATTATTTCTCTAAGTTCCCTCATTTAAATGTGACGTTTCTGTGTGTTTATATGTGCCAAAATGATCCTTGTTTTTACACCAGGCTTGGAAAGTTTCCACTGAACCTGCTCAGGTGTGGTGGGCTCAGACGATTTGGCTGCGAGTAAGAGGCACAAATTCAGCAGCTCCTCGTCACTCCTGGTAGACTCCTGTCACTCCTCTTCTCCTGGTAGAAAGAGAAAATGCATAATTCCCCTTCCCAATGAATGGCCTGAGAAATTGGGTAAACTTCCCACATCTCTCAACGAGGAAACCAGCCAGATGCTGGTCAGTATTCCAGTTCCCTCATTACTTGTGCTGTGGGTCAAAGCTGACCTGTGTGAAGGGGCAGCATTTTCAATTCTGGAGGTCATTTCTCAGTGGAAGGGCTGAGAGCCCCCATCTGCTGCTGAGGATGGCCTGGAATGCAGTAGCAGAGCAGAACAGATTTCTGCAGGAGGGCGGTGTCAGGGCAGGTTGGGGTGAATTGATATGCAGGGCAAGATAAGATCCTTTCACATATTTCTCAAATTAAATCATGGACTGGTTTGGGTTACAAGAGACCTTACAGCTCATCTTGTTCCAACATCCCTGCCAAAGGCAGGGACACCTTCCACTATCCCAGGTTGCTCCCACCCATCCAACCTGACCTTGAACACTTCCAGGGATGGGGCAGCCACAGCTTCTCTGGGCAACCTGTGCCAAGGCCTCCCCACCCTCACAGGGAAGAGTTTCTTCCTAATATCTGATCTAACCCTCCCCTCTGGCAGTTTAAAGCTATTCCTCCTTGGCTTCCTTCTTGCTTGCCCCCAGTGGCCCCTTGGTTCAGAGCGGAGACATGGTGGGTAGGGGGCTCAGCAATTCGGTTTCAGCAAATTTCCAATGGAAAAAAAGGAACAAAAAAAAAGTATGAAGTCCCCAGAGACCCCTTCCTGTGGCATTAATTAAAGTCTTGAGTAAAGTCAAAATCTTACTTGGACATGGGGGGAAGAGAAGGGGAGTTGCTCAGGCTCTTCTGCAATGAAAGGACTTGTGAGCTTGCCCCGGGCAAACAGCTGCCCACTGCTCTGCTCTGATGATAAACAGTCCTGGAAAACTTTCAGCCAGCTCTTGCTACAAATTAAGAGGTGACCAATTAATGATTTCATCGTGGGTATTTCCAGCAGGGTATTTAGTCCATTACTCCATTAAGGTATTTCCCTAATGACCAAAGCAAGCTGAAGCCATGGTGTGCGAGCTGAGCTGCATCCTGTGCTCTGCATCTGTTCAGGGAAGGAATCTTAGTTCCCCCAGTTTGACATGCTTCCTAGCAAAAAGCTGAAATCCTAACCTAGCTGTATATATGTTTTTCAGAAACGATGAAGCAATATTTTCCTACTGAAAAGTTATTCCACCTCCCCTCCCCCTTCCAGTGCGCCTTCATTTTCACTCTCCTTGAAAAAAGTACATCTTGTTTCAGCTTTGTCCTGGTCTCAATTTTTTTGCATTTGCAGTTAATTTCTTACTTCAAAGAAAAACAGAAAAGTCTTTGATTTACTAGATTGGCTAAATTCAATATCTTTTCCAGAAACAGTGGTTCAGTGTTTCCTAACAATAAGTTCAAACATTTGAGTGATATAATTTCCTCACTTCTGACACTCATCAAAATCAGCATATTGCATCCAGTTCAGGCTCCTTCATCTCCCTGTGGCAAGCTTAGCATAAATTTTATCCACTTTAAACAATAGCTGTGTTTGCCACACGGTGTCCTAAAGCTGCAAGGTCTGATTTGTGATACGAATAACATGCACAGTTGGATACCTACATTAAGTATGTATGATGAGATCACTTCCAGTAAAATCTTGAAATGCAGTAATGTGAAAAACATCTGGTTGTTGTGCATTTGATTTAAAGTTGGAAGTCTTGGACAAAGAGACTATACATTTATTAATGAGTTCTCTGCTTTATGGAGGTTTCCATGCAATTTACCCATTAGACTTCAAAAGCAGGAAATTAGACCACGTCTTGATTGAAATTAGCTTATTAGACATCAAAAGTAGGAAAATACATGATCTCTTGGTGGAAAATAATTATTGCGTTGGTTTGTTTTTTTAAAAAATGTCTGAATTTAACTTAGCAATTCCCTCCTATGAACCCTCCACTGATGCAATGTGTCTGTGTTTGTTTACGTACGCATATGCCAAAAAAAAAAAAAAAGGATGGGGAAAAATATTTGGATGCTGGCAGTTGGCCACCCTGAGCCATGCTGATGCCTTACCGGAGATGCTGGTGGATGTACAAGGGGTAATCCCAGAGCAGGGACCCAGGGCACAACCCTGTGGCCTTGCCAAATGTTTAAAGCCACAGGAGGTGGCCACATCATGTCCGTACCTCAGAGCAAGGAGAAGCAAGGACAGAGCAGCACCTCCCCATCGGCTCTCGCCTGGGTTAGTGCCTGACGTCCCCTTCGTGCCCTCAGCAGGGCTCGCTGAGGGTCTCGGCTGCACCCACTGCTCTGGGTGGTCGTGCCTGCGTCCCCCCAGCAAAAATGCACAGTGTGTTTGAGTCCTATCAACAGCAAGCTGTGGTAACCATGGAAATCCTGCTGTTTAGCAAATTCTAGAGAGGAAGAGTCAACGGAGATGGCCAAGGGGATGAACTAGAGCTGCCCCTTGGCAAGCACAGCAGAGAAACTGGTGGGTTTGGTTTCTTTAAGAAAAAAACATGTATGCATGTGACATTTCTAATTTTTCATTCCCTGCTGACTTTCTGCTCTGAGATGTGGAAAATATTTGCAGAGGTATTGCAAATTCTGCCACGTTTCTCTTGCAGTCCCGCCTCACCTTGCCAGATCGGCCTCTCCCTGTGCTGTGAGTGCTGCTGTGGTGGGGTGTCCCTCTGCCCCCTCCACCTCGCAGGAATGTGCTCTTGACATCCCCAGATTCACATGGCCTGGGGGAAGGTCTCCAAATATGTAGGAAACGTTGCCAAGAGCCAAACTGGCAAGCAGAGGAACTGGCCCTGTGTGACCTGTTCATTTGCCCATCACCTCTCTTTCTATACATAAATCTTTGTATTGGACCTCTCTGTTGGTCTCCTGTTGTGCCCAGTTCCTCACAAATGCCCGGTTATGGTGTTTTTTTAATAGTTTTTTCAAACATGGAAGCTGTGATGGCAGATTAGACTGGAAAAATCTAAGAAATGCGTATTAGAAGGTATCAATATTTCTGGAATTGCTTTGTGCTACAGTCTTTCTGATGCTGCTTAAAGGTGCATTTGTTTCTATATTTTGTTTGCTACTGCTTAGGATTTTGCTGCATTAATCCTCAGTTTCTCATAAATTGTTATGCATCTATAGAGAGAATTATTATTTTAGTCCCTATAACCTCTGCTGTAGGGAAACACGGATGGCAAAGCAATACATCTCTGCAGCAGTCACTGTGCTGTCCTTAAAATATGGGCAGTGAGCCAAGCAGAATTTAAACAGTTTATACAGAAAAACAGTTATTTAGATCTTGCCTCAGGCTGCATATTTGGGATGAGGATACACAAATCCTTTGGCTTGAGCACAGTGGGGATAAATATGACCAGTTTCCACCCAGTGTGCAGTTGCATATGAGAAAGAAAGATGGAAACCTCAGGACTTTTTGTAAACAGTTTTTCTGACCAGTCATTTTTAACTCGTTCTGTTCTGGCTACTCATCTTTTGGGTCCGGCAGAGTTCCAAACACGGCCATGGTTTGCTGCATCCCTGTGCACGGGCCAGGAAATGGCTGAGGAAACCTGTCCTCTGGATGTGCAGACCATTACAAATGACCAGTTACTGGAAAATACTCTTCTAATGCAACCATCTGCGTACAGTCTGACTCATCTAAGAGCTGACGAGGCAGACAAGTCACCTCTCGTGTTTAAAAAGCCAGGTTAGCCCCATGTTTAAATGTTCTTTTCCAGTAGCACCATTACTTTATCCATCAGACACGTTCTGCTGAGCCTGCTGTGGGTCGGCTCCCAGGAAAGCACAACCAAGGCACGACAGCCCCACCAGTACAGGACATCTGCTCTATGTTTTCACAAGATTTATGGAAACATGTTGAAAATATATATGCACTTGCGTGTGTATATATATGAACGAATAATACCTCATCACTGATCAAAACTCCTGCTTACTACTCTAATGCCAACAAACGTATTTTTTAGGCTTCTCGGATCACTTGCTGCCCAAATTCCTGCATGGCATGCTTGCATAATAAAATAAGATGAAAACAGCAACTCCACTGATCTTCAAAACCAACTGCACTTCATTTTTCTACATGAAAAGATGATGGAGAGATTTATATATGATATTCCTATACTCTTACAGTTAAGACTAAGGTATTTAGCAAGAGTATGGTTCAGCTTTGGACTGTATGGAATCATTTATCTTCATGTAATACCAGTGAAGGTCTCTAATTATTTAAGTGCTTACAGGGTTTATAACATTAGCTCAAATTCCTCACATCAGGCTCTTTATTTGCTTTTTATTCTGAAAAAAAAGTGATAGCCTTTGGAAGGAAAAGAAGTAGGGTTTTTTTCTAGATAAAGAGAAATCAGAGCTATGACTTGGCAGGAAACTTTCTTGATGACTTTTTTACAGACTAGATTTCACTATTTCGATGCTTTTGAGTTTTCCTCTTCCCACTCTGCCTTTCTTTCCTTTTTTTCCTTTAAATGGGAAGGACCCTTTCTTCCTTCTTTTCTGCTTTTTACAGACTGAGCAGAACATGAGGCAGTAGAACTGGGGACTAATGTTAGTGTCAGACTTTTCCCAGTGGGCAGACAAAACAGGAAAGTCAAATTCTAACCTGAAAAATATGAAAAACCCTCAGTGAAGATGCCCAAGGGCCTAAGGCAGTGCGTGGGCCAGGTGCTCAGCTATCATTAGTGCGTGTGGATCTGTGAGCACCAGTGAGGCATTCCCAGCTCATGGTGCTGGGATTACACCAGGATTTACAGTCTGGTGAACGCGGAGAGCTCAGGCCTGGCCGGCACCCGCAGGTGACCATTTGATGTAATAGGTTAATTCCAGATGTTGCATAGCAATAAGCAGCTGTGGTATTTTCCCCTGGATCCTCTCCCTGCTCTTGCTGATGAGTTCATCCTCCCACAGGTGACGCCCCGAGCCGCAGCCCCGGGTCCCCTCCACGCCTCCACTGGAGGCTGGGAACGCAAAGGAGCCCCCGATGGCAGCAAGGAGCCTTCTGTAGGTAGCAGGATGGGATGAATCACGGCCTGTGATTATGTCAGACTCTGCAGTATATTTCTCATTTGCTGAACTAAGGCTTTTATGGGACAATAGTGCAGTGTGTGCTCTGTAAAAGGCAAGGGAGTGAAGGATAGCAGGGAAACCAGAGCAATGAGAATTAAATAGCCCATGGCAGGCATGGAGCATGCTTCTTTCTCTGATTTTTGGTTTAAATTCAGTACTTAGATAGTATTTGACTTATCCTCCTACTAAAATCAGTATTGCCCCATATCCTCCTTTCTTCCTTTAGGTTTCAGAGCCTTCCAAACTTTAGGGAGAAAAATTATTTAATTAATCATTGTTAAAAAATAGTAATTGGCAAGTATTTACTGCAGTTGTTCATTAATCCATTAATCAGGATATATAGGAACCTCAGGCTCTTCTTACTACAACCAAGCAATCCAAAACCTTTGCCTGGTGGAGGTTACCAGCGCTGTTTTCAGTGCTGAGGTGTGGTGCAAATCAGGGGGGCTGTGGTCAGAGCCCCCCCAGGGCTGCCATTCCTGGTGACAGTGGTCCCCATTTGCAGGCTGTCCCCAGGCCACGGAGCAATCGCAGCCACCGCAGGACTCCCCACACGAGTGCTCTGAGAGAAACACTTAATCTAAATCCTCCAGGGCTCATAATGCCATTTTTTTGCAGTGACTATTTTGGCTGAGAGCAGTATAAACTTACTGGAAAATGAATAACCACTGCTACAAGTGTCAAAACTAAACATTTGCTCTGCTCCCCAGTTTCACCCATCTCCTTCTTCCCTCAAGGTCTCTGTGTTTCCATCCCACCTCACTCCCCAGGCTGGAGCCTGTGCCTGGGGGTTCCTTTGTGCTCTGGACCAACCATATCACTTACTGACAAAGAATTGCATGGTTTCGTCCTTCATGGGGGAGGAATAAGGTGACACTTGTGCTGCCCACCATACTTGTCTGCACCTCAGGAGAGTTGCAGTCAGGCTCCAAAGTCACCATCACCGAGAAGAGCTGTGGGAGGAGGTGGAGGCAGCCTGAGGTGGACAGGAGGGAGGCACTGGGAGGCATTCGGTGTCAGGTCTGGTGGGTGCAGGCTTGGGGATGCACAGGGCTCAAGGAAAAGTAGACATGCTATTATATTAGCACAGGGGACCCCAATTTCGCAGGTTTCTGGGGTTTTGGTGAGATTACCTTTATATCCATTTGCTTTAAAGAGCAATTTCTATGAGAGGCAACTCCCCAGGGCACTGGGGAAGGGAGCAGGGAGCATGGGAAAGGGTGGGGGGAAAGCAAACCCACCTTCCAGGTAGGGAGAGCGCTCTGGGAGACAGGTTTCCCCAAATTTCCTCAGGGAAAACATGAAGCAACCAACTTCTGAGATCTTGTTTTAGAGAGAGACAGCCATCCTCTCCTCGAGCCAAGGATCTGATAGCAGTGGAGCAAAAAGGAAATAAATCATCACTGTGTGAGCGGCAATGAGCTGAGTCAGCACTTGTGGGCTCACTGTCACACAGACACATCTTCTAGTGGTTTTATCTCAGGAAATTTGGAGGACTGGTTCCAAGCAGTGCTGGCCACATTGGACTCCCCTGGCTGACGTGAATCTGGGAAGGGTTCAGCCTCCAGCTGCTTTTCAAATGGATGTGATGTGAGCTATCCTCTGCACAACCAGTGGATTTGAGTTAAAATGAGGCACTGATATCTCTGAAGAGATATCTGTGTTCTTTTACAACACATGGTTGTGCTGTTTTGCAACCAAACCTCGTTTGGGATTTTTGCTGAGTTTTCTGCTTCACCCATATAAATGGGTACATCGCTGTGGAAGTGATGTTGATGGTGAAGCTGGTTTTACACCAGGCAGAACATCTCAACCCATGACAACTCTGCTGCACTCAGGAACAGTTTCACACACTCAGAGGTGTTTGTCAACCTTCCCTCTGCTTTGGGTGTCCAGATTGGGCACCTTGTACCCCATCACTGAGGGTCCTTTGAGCTCCAACAGAGGCTGTGGGCTGGGTCCTGCACAGGTCAGTGCTGAAGCCCATAAAGAAGGAATAAATCTCCAGGAGTTGAACATTTCATCCTGTCAGCCTGGGAGAGATTTGCTCAGATGACTTACATGAATTTTAATGGAAACTGTGTGCAGAAACCACAAGCTTAAATCAAGAAGATTATGTCAAAAGAGCAGACTTCATATTCATAAATCCAAATGACAGACTCCAAGTGGGTTTTTCTGTTCACTGCAAAGAACCCATCACTATTTTCAGCTTCTTAGAGCTGACACAATGCCCAGCTTTCATGCGGATCAAGTTTTGGAATGGTTTTTGTAATTCAAAGGATAAAGGAAGAAATCTCCCCAAGCAGGGTCATGTTAATAAGCAGCTGCACTAAAGGAGCAGTTCTCAGAGACTTCAGCACAAGTTCTGGCTTGGCATCTCACAGCAGTCTCTGTGCCAAGGTGGGATGAGCTGCTGAATAACATTTCCTTGTGGTGCTGTGGTTGGGAGCATGGCAAAGGATGTTGCATCAGTCCATCCTGCCTGCCCATCCCAGTAAGGAGACTGGCACTTTCCATGGAAGGAACAGTCTTTTCTGTCCAGCTGTACTTTTAAAATGCTATCCATTAACTGCGATGAAAGGGGGGAAAAATATAACCTTCAGGAATCTCCACAATGGATAGTATTGAATTTTTTGAGGATAATTTAGCTTGACAAAGTACCTCTTGAGCTTGTGGGGAGATGGGGGTATAAGACAAATCCAACACAGCAATCACAAACTGATCAAAATGCAATTGAAGAAAGTTATGAAATGAAATATATTGCAACAGATCAAGAAAACCATGACATGTCTTTGGGCAAAGGAGAGGACCTGGCAGCCAGGCTTGGAACCAAAATCCTGTTGCATTCTGTGCCTGAGAGAGCCCCTCGTCACAGAGCTCCCAGCCTTCCCCATTAGCAAGACAAGAACATCACCACACGGCTCTCCTTGCTTGGGTGGAAGGAACAGTCAGACAATTTCCCGCTCTTCCATCCCGAACTGCTCCCAGCCAGCCCTCCCACCTGCTCCTTTTCTCCAAAGCCATCCTGACCTCGGTGCCTGCTCGAGTTCCTACCTGGTTCCCTGGGGCTGGCAATGCCAACACAGGAGATGCCTGTCTAATGTCACTAAACTTTTGGAGAACCTCACAGCCTGGGGTTGTCAAATCCCACTAGCTGGAGACAGATCTGCTACTTGTTTCCTCTCTACAGATCCTAAAATGCCTGTGCAACGTGGTGCCCTGTGCCAGTGCTCTGGCAGCAGCTCTGGGGGAACCTAGGGCAGCTCTCGACACCAGCTGGGATGGGGATCTCCTCATGACCCATCAGACAGCAGCCCTGTTTCTGGGGAAGGAAGAAAAAACCCTCCCTGCAAAACCTGCTTTTGGAGGCAGGGCAGAAAAAGCTTTTCTGCCAGGAAACAGTAGCCATCACTAATGAACAGGGAGCCACTTGTCATTAGGCTCTTGTCAGTGACTGACATGTTTGTGGCTCTGGACATCTGGAAGGGATTTAGCAGAAGGGTCTGGTTCCTGTGACACTGCTAATCTCCCTGAATGATGGATTCGAAGGGAATCGGGTAGAAGGAGAAAACTGAAGAGCCAAGGGCTGATTCTTCCCACATGTGAAATAAATAAAGGACCTGCTCAGGGAAGAGGGTAAACAACCCCATTCTGCAGCATCAACCACCTTCTCTTGCTTTTCCCTTCTCCGGTTATTTATTGGAGTTAACTACAATGTGCCGAAAGCAAAACACGCTCAGACCCACAGGGTGTGGGTTTCTGCAGCATAGTGGAGGCTCAGGGACTCTCCCCTCTCTGCCTTCCCAGCCACCTTCCCCTCTTGGATGGAGTGTTTGGGGCTCAGTGATGTTTCCGTGCGGAGGTGGTGAGCAGAGCTTGAACTACACCCCAGACCACCTCCTGCTGCAGACTCTAACCCAGATTTTGTGAGTACTTTTGAGGCTCAGCCTGGGAGCCTGCCTTTGGACCTTGTACAGCATGACCCCAGCAGACCCCATTGCTGACCTGAGACAAACGTGGGAGTCCTCCCACTGCTGCAGACCTGAGAGAGAGACACGGGGATCCAGAGATTTTAACTGTTGGTTTCATCTTCCTGTGACGTAAGAAAGAAGAGTTATGGCAAAAACTGTCAGAGAGATTTCCCAAAGCCAAATCCGGTGGCTGGTGGTTGGGACTCACCTCGTCTGTGGGAGGCCTGAGCTTGGCTGCAGGTAAAGGGGCTGCTCTGGGTTAGTCATGCTCAGAAATCACTCGGTCTTACAGAAAATTGCACAGCTAAAGTCTGGTTCAAAATAAGGGACACGATCTGTCTTTACAATCTCCTTCACTACTTGGTTGTCAGGTTCTTCTGAGAGTGACTCAAATTTCATCTTGTCTGAGGTTTGGGAAACCTTCCAGCTGCAAATGCCACCCACAATATGTTGGTTGTGTTCTTTCCCTTGTTTCAGTCCTACTCAAGATAACCTCATGCCTAGACATGGTGCTGCTATACATTGTGTTCTGATGAGCAATATATTTTAAGTTGTTTCTATGAGTATGACACATTATTTGGACTATTATCTTAAGCATGGCATTCCTAAAATATACCATTGGATGTCTCACGGTTTTGAGATGGTCTTTTTTTAGTACCATCTGGGCTAAAATAATATGGGTCTGTTCAGGACCCATGAGCTCAGACCTCTGTAGGATTCACATACAATTCCTAATTTGGACAATTTCGGATTCAAACAGTCGCTGGAGGAAAATGGTCAGGGAATTCCCTGGTTCTTCAGTTTAAAGTGTAAATCACCAAAGGCCAGTGAAAGCTAATGAGCAAACCAATGATATCTTAGCCAGCTAAACAAGTATTCCCAGCAGTAATCAGCTCAGAGAGCCTTTAAATGACCTTTAAAAAAATGTTTTATCATACTCTTCACTTTTGAGAAGGGTTTTTGCTTAAAAGAGCTTTCAGGGAGTTTGATAATTGGATTTTGACAAGTTCTGAAAAGTTAGAGCAACAGGTGCCCAGAGCTGGTACTGGAAATTCAATGTTGGCAGCCCTGATGTGCTCTGGAGCAAGTCTTTGTGCATGTTCATGAGTGTGTATTTGCACATCATGTTCCTAAACCCCTGTGGTTTTTTCCTGGCCAGCCCCAGGCAAGGATAAGTGTGCTCCATCTTCCACCTACCTGACCTGGCCTCCAGAAAAAAAGGAGAGTCTGGGATTCAACAACCATGACCTCATCCAGGGAGTTTCACATTACTGTGAGGATTAGGACCATATGACTGGAAAGCCCATCTGATAAATATTTGTTCCTGCTCATGGATGAAGCATCTCTCCCGCAGCAGCTGGAGGAGGGAATGTTGTCTTCCCGCTTCTCCCGGCTCTGCCGGCACGCTGGGCTCCTGGTGTAAATCAGCCCATCCCTGTGCTGTAATAAAAGAAGCAAATGTGTCCGCTTGCCAGCTTCGGAGTTGGAGAGTGATGAGTGTGGACAGTGCCAAACCATTGTGAAAAGCAGACTTAGAAGAATCAAAAACTAATAATGAAGAAATTAGTCGGTCTTGATTGTGTTACAACTGCCAGACTAATCCTACTGGAATCCTCCCAGGCCAGAGCATCACTTACTCACTTTCTCAGTAGCTGGCAAGTCTGCTTTTTAAAATTAGTGGTGGAAACTACTTTGGTTTTAAGAAAATCTTTATTTATAGTGAGGTTTTGCTTCATTTGAATTCCAGATTTCCAGGCACTTGGGGAACACAAACTCCTATTGCATCACACCAAAGAAATCACTTCTCTGATTCTTCCCATCAATGCCCAAAGCTGAGTTCATTGGCCTTTTCTGAGTGAGAAGCCCCACTGAAATCAAGAGCTCAGTCTGCCTAAAGAAGAGGAGCTGGACTTAGCCCAAGATGTCTTGCTTTACAATGTGCTATGTCTCCTATAAAATCCATGTCTCCAGTTTCTCCCTGCTTTGGCTATGCCAGAGTTCTGGTGCATGTTCAGACATTCTCTACAAGACTTATTCCCACAGCTGCATCTCTTGTAAAAAGCCATAAACCTGCATGTGCTTCACAGGACAAATCAGCGCATGCCTGCTTCAAATTCTTGACTGAAACCTGTAGAAAACACTGCTCCTCATATTTTATGGAAAATAAGCGACACGGACCTGGCTGGCTGTAAAAATGTTTTATCCGGGAACATGTGTCTGTACATCGAACTTGTATAGTGAAGGCAATTATTTTCCATTCAACCCTCCTGACACATATTGCAACATTCGTTCTCAGCAGTGGTGAGGAAATGGATCCAAACCACTCCAGCTCTGCCTGGCCCTTTATCAAGGAGCCTCTGCGAGCACTGCAGATTATATTATTAAATCATTCCCTCCTAGACACAATCACTAGCCTTGTCATGTTATCTACTCAGCTGAACTAGAAAACCACTGCAACTAAATTAAGGCATACGTCCCCCAAAACTCCTCATGGTGATGATGGACTTGCAATATCTATTGAGAAGCGCGTGTCCGTACGTTTTTGGGGTTTCTAGGTGAATGTGCATCATGGACTGGGGGGAAGCTGTGCTTGGCATGCAGCCCCAAAGCAGACAGTGGTGAATGGGATGCCTCTGTCTGAGGAAGCAGAAGGAAAAGGTGAAATCCAGACGTGAAGGAGCTGCTGAGGTATAGAATCACCTTCAGTGTGCAGTGTCAAAGCTGAAGGAAAGCCTGAGGAGGTGTTTTGCTGCCAGTGGTGGGATGCCAGGCAGGAGAGCATGTGGGGTTGTTCTGCTCTTGTACCTACACAGTCCAGCCCTGTGGGGGTCAATGTGAAGGTGGCCAGTGACATCTTTCCAAGCTGTTACAGAAACCAAGAGGGGAGATCTCTTGGTTTTCTCCCTCTCAGTTGTGCAGGGCCTCTCCGGTGTCAGGCCTGTATCAAACTGAATCATTAAGGCTGGAAAAGACCTTTAAGATCATCACTTCAAAAAATTAACCCAGCACTGCCAAGCCCACCACTAAGCCAGGTGCCCTAAGTGCCACAGGGCCACACTGACACGTTTACTGAACACCTGTATAACTCTACAGAAGTGGGATATCAGTGATCTGCAAATACTACATGTAACAGATACCAATCATTTTTGAATTTTCATTATTATTTCAAGCCCTATTTCTTCTCTTAGATGCAGCATCTCTTCTCAAGGTATGACTCAAACAAGGCAAGGCAGCCCTGAGAAACCCTCTGTTGATCTCCAGTTTCTTGACTTCCCAGAACTTAATGATTCTAAATATTTTTAATTTGCTCCTAACTGCAAGAACCCACAGGGCTTGGATAAACCTTTGGGATTACTTCAGAGGTATGGATAATATGTTGGAAAATGTACAGTAGGGAACTCGCTGGCACTTTCATGCTTTGATGGCTCTTTTTCTTTTCTTCAATAACACATGAAATGCATTGAGAGATTCCTGTGCAGAGGCCCCACGATCTGTGGGCAATACCTACCTTGCCACGTTGGGTGTAGCAGAGTAAAATGTGAAAATCTGAAATTATTGTTCTGAGCCGCATAGGGACTTATTGAGTCTGGCCTTGAAGTCAGAGTTTCGTCATGTTTTCAGGGAGCTGAACTTCATCCAGAGTCTGTAGGCCAACAGGAGCAGCCTTCTGGCTATGCACCTCCAGTTACGAGATGGTCTATTGACATAATGGACTTTGTGTATCTTTTTGGCAGGCAATGCCTTCTTCTGTCTGTTCTATTTAACCAGAATTAATGAGTATCTTGGGTTTTGTTCGGTTTTTTCCTTTCCTTTTTTTTTTTTTTCAAGGAAGTTCCAATATATCATAATAAACGAAATGAATTCAGATTTCAAAGCTTGGCGTCCCAAAATAACAGTCAGTTGTAATTTGGCTCAGGATGCTCCAACGTTTGCTCTCTTCCTGCATTACAACATGGCCTGGGGCCAACCTCAGCAGATTACTGTGCTGACGCTGGGCGTCTATCAGACCTTTAAATCAGATGGAGCAGGCCAGAAAAAACTTGCTTTTATCCGTTTTAAGGTCTGCAGACTCTGCTCGTCAAGTGGTTTGCTCTCCAGTGATGGCACAGACTTCTCCATGGCTTACACAGCTATGCATGGAAATGAATACTCCCCAGAAAGAAAAGTCAGAATAAGATTTCTTAGGGGTTTTCTACTTCACTGCTGGCTTGCTGAAAGTAAGAAGATAAATTGCAGGGTAAGGAATAAAATGAGAACATGTGAGAGCTAGAAATGCCCTGTGGGAGCTGTTTTCTATCTCTCTTTTATATTTTTCATACACACGGATGATATGAATAAATGACACTGAATTATTTCCTGAAAGTTGAATTGCTACTTCTTGTGACTTCCTGCTCTGTAAATCTACTGTATCATATATCTACGATATTGGGCAGTGGGAAAGAGGAGAAAATAAAAAACAGATGAGGAGATATCAGCTTGGCCCATAGCTCTGCTCCTGAGATTCAGTGGGTTTGTTTCGTGTGTGTGCCCATCAGTGAATGAGAGAGCAACAGCAACAGAGAGGTGTTCTTAGAAAGACTTTTCTCAAAGTATCTAATGTGGGAAGATAATTGCAAGCTTATACGATGAAGTAAGAGAATTGTTTTGTTTATACAAGAGAAGATAAAGCACATATTTCTTCCATCACAATGATACATTAAAAGGAAGCAGAATATTGTGTGTAATTGCCTTTTTGGCCAGCGCTCCCGAGGCCCCTGAGGACAGGACAAGGGGTGTCTGTCCCATCTAACTCAGGGCAACAACCCTGCTGAAATGCTTGGGGGAGGCACTTTAGCACCGCTCAGTGTAGATTAATTGGGCCAGACCTAACAAGACCTACAGTAGTATCTTCACCTTTAAACAGAGAAGAGAGACCAAACAAACAGTAACTGAACATAGGCATGGAGTAACAGGACAAAGGGGAGTGGTTTTAGACTGACAGAGGGCAGGGTTAGGTGGGACATGAGGGAGAAGTTCTTCCCTGTGAGGGTAGTGAGGCCCTGGCACAGGTTGCCAGTGGCTGTGCCAGAGCAGCTGTGGCTGCCCCGCCGCTGGAAGTGTTCAAGGCCAGGTTGGATGGGACTTTGAGCAACCTGGTGTTGGAGACTGCAATGTTATAATTTATGGCTAAAACATCTTCATGAAGGACTTTCACCTATTAAAGCAAAACTGTATCAAAGCTGCAGAGAACACCACCACGCCCTGACTAAGGCCCTGCACTGCTCGTTGATGGAATAAAATAAAGTGACTCAGGTCTGGGCTGGGGGAAGAAGAATACATTCACAGAGGGATCAAGCTTAGCACTGTCAGGGTGGAGACCACAGCCCCGGGGTTCAGCTGCCAGGCTCATACAGACCCTCACACCAAAGGGTGGGGGAGGAGAAGCTTTGGGTGTGCGGTGAAAAAGCCTCTGGTNTGCCTGCCCCCCTGGCCCAAACATGTATTAATCCAATGTACTCTATTCTTTTTGGTGTCAGGCAGCGGGGGACCCTCACCATCAAGAAGACCGGATGGAGGGAAACCATGAGACATCGCTGGGCCCCTCGGATGGGTGACATGTTCCTACCTAACCCCTGTCACTCCCCTCCCTGCCCCCCCCAACTTCTTTTTCTGTTTCTTTCTTTTTTTCTTTTCTCTTTCTTTCTCTTTGCCGCTTTTACTATTAAATAAAATATATCACTTTCTTTGGCACCAACATCTAACCTCGTTTGGTTTTAATCAAGTTTTGGGGTTTATCTCGAAGCTTTCTGGGTTCGATCTCCTTCATTCACAGAGATTTAGTTTTCTTTGCTCTTCTGAGTTTAAACCGGTTTGTAACACCTGGTCTAGGATCATCTTGTTTCAACCAACCTGCCATGGGCAGGGACACCTTCCACTAGACCAGGTTGCTCAGGGCCCCCTCCAACCTGGCCTGTTATATATGTTACTGTACATAATAATAACATTTAAACATATAGAGGGCCTTTTGGACACAGTTTTGAGTGGAGTTGGAACATAAATCCCATGAATTCCCTGCTGTGTGTGGTAGAGGCAAGTGGGATTAGCTGTCTTCCTTTTCCAGCACGCTCTGGACACATCAAATGGAGCTGTCTGCAAAGGGAAACGAAGAGGATTATGTGATCTTTATCGGGATCTTTTTACAAGACTGATGTGTGAAAGCAAGAGCATGGTGTGAAGGACCATCTGCCACATCGTTAACACATTGGACATGGAAAGCAGACCCAAAAGGCGAATGTAGGAGCATTTGGGGTGAAGAAGTTGTTTCAAAAGAACTAAAAAAGACACGGAAAGGAAATATATTCCCCTGATGTTAGTATGGATAGTGAACACAGGGAGCAAAGTGAGAGTGTGGGATGAGATGGGATGTATTTCACACCAGTGTATGGACAGGCCTGTGGTTACTGTCATTTCCCACCAGAAACTGACTCCTCTGAGCTCCCAGCCCAAGCCAGGCATGAGCTGCTCGTTGTCAGCGCTGCAGTCACCAGGGAATATTGCTCTGTGATATTCTGAATCCACCTCTCTGGACCATTTGTTGTTTGCTTCAGCCCCATTTGTGCTGGAGCTGCTCTGATCGTGCTGTGTCCTGTGCAGGACTGTGCCTCCAGCTGTGGCAGTGATCTCTCCACCTGGCATTTCAGAAACACCCAGGAGTGAACTGAATGAAGGATCACCTATTTATTCTTCCGAAAAAATTCTGCTGAGTTTCAAACAAAAGCATAACAAAGATGCTCAGAGCTATTTTCAGTGCTTTTTCTCAGTGTCTGTGAAAATGAGCAGAGGCTGCTCTGGAGGAAAAGAAATTCAACCTGAAATCACCATTAAGTAGAGCCCTGAATGAAACAGAGATTCAGCCTGTTGCAGGAATGTGAGGGTTACCAAACATCACTACAACTTTTTATTTTGGGAATTAGAGATTGTACTATTATGAGGATAGCAGAAATTTAATATGGCAGACAAATACAAAGAAACCACTTTTAGTTCTATGTTGTGGATTATTTGCCTTGAAACTATTACTAGAAAGGTGGAAAGGTGGTTTTTCTCCAGAAGCTCTCCTCCTGGCCTTTCTGTGGAGCTCACAGAACAAAGTGAAAAATATTTATGGTCTTAATGATTCAGTAATTTCAGCCTTCAGTTTTGTTTATACAGGAAAAGCTTTTTAAATAATAGATGTTTATTATTGCCGAAGATTTCTTCCTTTGGCTTAGGGTATGTCTTTCGGTTCCTCCCTTTTGGTGGAGCAGCTGTTATGTCTGAAATGTGTACAGAAGGGTCTATTTGTGTAAGTGCAATTTTCTACGTGATTGATTTTAGAGTATTTGTATGAGCGTGCAGAGAGTCCACTGCCCGTGGATTTCATTTCAAACTAAACATCCGTCTGGAAGCAGAGGTTAAAACAAGTGCAAATCAAAGCACTGGTTATTCACAAATAGGTTTGTCACAGTCTGATAGCCAAGTGTATTTAAATATTTCTTTGCAACACTTGAACTGCTCTCAAACAGATTCTAGAAGCTAATTGAAGGCTTAGTCAGTACAGAAAGTCCTGCTGGAGAGGAATAATGAATAAAGATGCACTGAAGAAGAACGAGGAGGCAGCTGGACCGGGAGGAAGGGATGGGGAGGAAGTAAACCAGCAGTGGTAGATAAAACCAGTGAATTTGCCTGCATGTGACTCGGGGGACCCAGGACGTGTCAGTGCTGGGTACAGCACGGCAGTGGGGCTGCCCCATCCCTCCCCACACTCACCCTGACCCCTCACAGCTGGCTGTCCCTCCTCACTCCCTGTTTGCTTAATCTCCAAGGAAACATTTCACTGGGAAAAATCTTTGTTAAGTTAATTTCCAACATTTTGGGTTGAACAAACTTCTGCTGGATACTGTGCTGGGTTTGTTGCCTCAAGGACTTCAACTCTCGTTCTGGAAGGTTGTAATAGGAACATGGTGGTCCTGGTGAGCTCATCCCAGGAGAGGTAGCCCTGTGCTCCTGGGGAAGGATGCTCTTCTGAGGATCTGGGGTTCCTGCTCCTTGGGGTGTCCAGAAGAGAAGCTCATACATCTATAAACCAGCTTTGTGAGTGAAAGGGACCTTGCCATTCCCAAAACAGCAGTCTAGCACGTGGGGGCAAGGCAGGAGGCTACACCCAGGGGCTTGGCTCTGCCACCATGTGGGATTTTTGCTGTTCTTCTTCACAGAGAAATTGGCTGCTATTTTCAGAGGACTCAGCAGTTGGCAATGCCTTTGCTTGATTTCCCTCTGCTTTTCATTCCATTTTTTAAGAGCTTTAAGCCTTCCCCTGGCAAAAAATTGCAATAGCTGGTGGAGGAGGAGTTAGACCAAGGGGTCTAACTCTGGCCTGGACAAATGTACAACCATCAGCTCAGGCTTCACAGCTGAAAATCTTTGCCCAGAGCCAGGGAACCAAGTCACCCCTTTCTGGGCAGAGCATAGATCACTCCTCTCTTTTAAACAAGGAATTGGAGGCTCACAAAATTGCCTCAATTTTATACAGGTGCAGCTGAGGCTCTCAGGCAATACTCAAGAGGGGTTAAAACATCACCTTTTCATCAGAAAGACCTGAGACCTCAGTTTCTTATCTTTTAGGCTGGAGTCATGAGCCTTTGCAGGTAAGATTTCATGATTTACCTACTTAGATGGAGGAACACTCCCTGGGGAGAGGAAACCTGACTGAGGAATGGTTTTATGTATTTTATCCAATAAGCATTAATGGCTTTTATGCAGATCAGATTTACTTACTGTGGGGGAAAAAGTCTTTGTAAATTTAAAGTGCTTAATATCGCTAAAGACTTTTTCTCTTTGGCTCAGTGGCTGCTCGCTGGACACGTTTCAATTCCCATCCTTTGCTGAGCAGCTGCCCTTGCTGGCCACTGCCCAGTCTGCAAAGCCACTGGAGGATTTTGCACAGATCTGTCCCTAAGGGCAAGTGGCCCCAAAGGACCCCTTTTGCTTCCCTGGCAGATTTAGGGAGGAAAGAGCCCTAAAACTTTGATGTCAGTCCAATCAGAGCAAATCCTTTACAAACACTGGGATGCTGCAGTGAATCATAGAATCACACAAAGGTTTGGTTTGGAAAGAACTCACAAGCTCATCTTGTTCCAAGCCCCTGCTGTGGGCAGGGCCACCTTCCACTATCCCTGGTTGCTCCAAGCCCCATCCAACCTGGTCTTGAAAACTTCCAGGGATGGGACATCCACAGCTTCTGTGGGCAACCTGTGCCAGGGCCTCACCTGTGGCCCTCACAGGGAAGAATTTCTTCCTAATATCAAATCTAAATCTCTCTCCTTTTAGTTTAAAACCATTCTCCTTTGTCCTAACACTATATGCCCATATAAAAAGTTGCTCTCTTTCCTTTCTGTAAGCCATGTTTAGATACTTTTAGGGTCTATAAGATCTCCCTGAAGCTTCGTTTTTCCAGACTGAACCCCCCCAACTTTCTCAGCTGTCGAAAAGTTGTGATAACTTTTCCTGCTTTCGTTTGGTTTGGTATAAAAGCAACAAGAAACCTCTTGCCAAGGGTGACCCCTGCGAGTGCTGGAAGTGGCTGGGAGGGGGTCGACACCAGGAGGCACTGAGGGGACCTGGGGAGGCAGCGCGGGTGACACTCCCGCGGCGTGGGCAGGGCTGGGCTGCAACCAGGAGAGCCCCCGCGCAGGGGGACCACGAAGGCGCTGGGGTCGGTGGGACACCCGGAGCGTGGCAGGGCAAGCACCCGCTCTGAGTCCCGACTGGGGGGAGGGTGGAGGGAAGAAGTCCTGATGAAGAAGGAATTGAAGATGAAACACTGGGCTGGGAAGCGCGATAGAGGNGCTCGCTGCCGCCGGCCCGGCCTGTCCCGCCCGGTCCCGTCCCGCTGCCCGGCCATGGCGCGCCCGCCGCTGCCGCTGCTGCTGCTGCTGGCGCTCGGCCTCGCCGCCGCCGCCAAGTCCCCGTACCAGCAGGTCCTGCAGCACAGCCGGCTCCGCGGCCGGCAGCACGGGTAAGCGCCGGCCCCGCGGGGACGGGGAGGCAGGGAGGGGGGAAACCTCTTCTAACCCCTTTTTTCCCCCGCGTTTGCCCGACTCCCGCGGGGGATGCCCCGGTGCGGTCTCGCCCGTCCCGCGCAGCCCCGCGGGCTCTTTGTGCGGGCGCGGAGGCGGCGCCGAGCCGGGGCCGTGCGGGCACCGCGGGGAGCTCTCTCGGTAACCGCTTCTCTCATTCCTTTCTCTTTCATCCTCGGGTAACTTTTTTCTTCCGGTAACTTTTCCGCTTTTCCATCACGAAATTTAATATTGCAGATGTCAGTTCAGACCCCTCAGTGCTTCTTTATCAGTTGATCTCTGTTAAGGAAAAAGGGGATAAAAATCCCTAGATTTTGAACCATTAAAGATTTTGTGGAAAGAATTCTCGTTGTCATGAAGTTATAGGAAAAAAAGGAAGATCTCTTCAATGTCTTTGTGGTGTCAGCACCAACTTACTCTTTGACTGGAAACCCCAGTCAGTCTTGGAAGTTTTCTTGACAAAAATAATGACTTCTTTACTCTTTTAAACCTTACAAGATAGGACCCATGGAAAAATGCATGTAGACCTCTCTTGCTTGATACACAGCCTGTTATAGAGTGAGTACTTTGAGTCTTCATTAATAGGCAGAAAACTAACCCGATGTTAATAGTTGGTCCCACTGTTTTTAAAACTTATTAAGGGTTAGGACCGGTGAAAGGATGACAGACCTTTCAGCTGGCTTCCATCTCTCAGGGTGGTGACAGTGATTGAGTTGAGGCTTCTGCTTAAATGCATTGCTGGAAGCAGGGTCATGAAATTCTTTAAATAAAAAGAACTCCCAATATTTAAATATTGCAGTCTGATACATTTTCTGGCAGGGATCCAGGTCAGAATTCATGACCAAGGATGTGATGTTTGTGTGTCTGATCAGGTACACAATCCAACAGGCAAATTCTGAGCTGATGTCTATTTGTAATAGGTCAGTAATGCCAGAATTGCAGTGATTTATGTACAAATACAGTGAATCTGCTTCCCCATCTCTGTGTCATGTGAAACTAAGTAAATAGTTGTGCTGATAGCCCTGAGAGCGAAGTTTGCTCAGGCTGAGTAAGTTAGGGCAGTCCTGGTGTAAAGCCGTGCACTCATCTCTGCAGAGAGAAGCTTATGTGACTCCCTGCACAATTAACAGAGGCACTGTGTAAGATGTGGCTGCCGTCCACTCTGGTGCCTGAGATCTTTGGAAGACACAAGGAACTGGAATGCCAGAACTTCCATCTGACTTGAGATAAACCCAGTGTAGCTGACCACAGCGCTTTGCTCACTGCTCCCATTCTGATGGAGAGAGTGATTTATACCAAGCTATTTTTTGAACATACACGGAATTTTGAGCATTGATTAATAAAGTGCCAGAGAGATACAGCAACACAAAACCAGCCAAAAACATGCTGGATGTGGGGCATGTTGTGTTGCTTGCAGGAGCCAGCTCCAGAGGGATGTGCATGCAGGACTGCCACCCTTTGCTGTGAGCATCCCCCACACCATCAATGCCCCTATTGAGCCGAGAACGGGTTGGGAGGCAGAGCTTGGCTCTACAGCAAAACTTGTACATCTTAATTAACTTTTTTTGAATTAACCAGCCCAAGTCAGTGAGAGGAGCTCAAAAGTGTATAGGGAACATTAACATTTGAAGATGAAAATGTAGGAGTGCTCTCCCCACGCCCACCCAGCTTTGTGGGCACAATGTGGTGCTGGGGAGCTCCATGGCCATAGCCATTGCAGGTATCTGGGGCTGTACATTAAGTCCTGCTCTTCTCAGCCTCTTCCCAAGGGCAGCCCCTGTCCCAACAGCTCCCAGCCACTGCTGCCAAGCGAAAGGCTTGGGCTGAAGGGGAACAATAGGCAGTTTTATCCTGGAGTCAGCGCGGCTGGCTGGGAACGGCATGGCAGAGGTGATGAACTCCAACGAGGAGAGGGAAGAGTGTTGACAAATTCATTTTAAGCCAGACTGGGCAAGGAACCAGAACATGCAATGCGGGGAGCCACTACTACAGCGTGCCTGCGGGAATCATTGATAACACAGTCCTGAGCGGGGATTTTTCCACACTGAGGGAAAACTGGAAAGAAGTTTTCCCCCATAAGTCAGGGAGGGAGGAGCAGCCCCACAGAGCTTCAGTCCCAGGCAGGGAGGAGGGAGCAAGGCAGTTCAATACTGTCCTGGAGGCACAAGGGTTTTCTTGGCAGGCTGCTCCTGGGGATGTGGGGGAAGTGATCAAACAAGTCCTTCAGTAGCCAGGCTTGTCAGGATGAATATTAGAGGGATTGTCCACTGCCGTCAGCCAGACGCTAAAATCGAGGCAAGGTTTGGAATTTCGATGTAATTGGAACCATATTTCGGCACGGCGGGGCCGGGTGGCCAAGGTAGGCTGAGTCAGAGAGCACAGACGTCTCTCTAAGTGATGATTTGGCTTGGAAGTTGCTGAGTCTGGGCCAGTTTGCACCAGCTGAAAGTTTGGTTTTGTGATTTCTAACTTCTTTTTCAGTAGGTTCGTGCTCCTTGTTCCCTGCCTTATATACAGAAACTGAATGAAATCCTTTCATGAAGAAACAAACTACCATTACTGGATGTGGCAGTAATGAGGGAAACGATGGCTGAGTTCCCCAGATCCCACAGGTCCCCTCTTTCCCCTCGGGACAGGATGAAGGTGCCTGGGACACGCAGGGTCGGATGCTGCCTCGGCAGGACCCTGCAGCAGCCGCACCAACAAAGGCTCATTGAAGGCAAGCCAGGCTCCCGCGGAGGCTGGCACTGGAGTCAGCCAGCGTATAGGAGACCCTCAGGTTAATTCATGCTAATGATGGGCAGGCTGGCCCGTTTTGGGATGCCGCTGAAAAGCAAGCACGGCCTCAGGAGGACTTGGTGGTTGGGCTGCAAGCTCTGCTTTTGTTCATTTTGGGGGGCAAGCGGGCAGCGCCTCGGTCAAACGCAGCGGGACACAGGCTGCTGCCTGTTCTCCTGAGCACATCAACAAGACCTTCACAAGAGCATCTCCATGCCCCATTTGGAGTTTTGTTTGTGCAAATGAAAAATCTGCCTTGGACAGCACTGAGCACTTCTGACAGGCTGAAGTGATGACTTATGTGTTTTGCTTAATTATTTGTTTTCCCTTCATCTGCTTGGCAGCCAATACTATGCATACTTTTGGGGATGCTGCTGCAACTGGGACGTGGTGTTGGTGTTGGAAATCCAGCCTCAGCTGGGCTAAGCATCCTCAGCTTGCTTGGGCATTTGCTACACCTCTGGTCAAGCCCAGAGGCAGTTGATGGCCTTGCAACCCAGATCCATAAATCATATCTTTTGTGCTGACCATGTTTTGCCTACACACGTGGCCGGGGCTGCTGGCCACAAACCACAGAGATGGTGAGCCAGGCAGAGCAGGGAAATGCTGTGCTGGCCAAACCAGCAGCAAGGAAACTCCCAGCTCCAGCTTGACCACATCTCTGCTCACGGTGATGCCGCTTCTTAGAAAGCTGAAGGGCTGCAGTCAGCTCTCAGCAGGGTTACTCACACATGAAACACCAACCACCAGGGTTTTTGGCTGAGCAGGTGCTCTTGGTACCTTCTGGGCTGATACAGCCACTCTTGATAGTGGCTGTCATATCTGTGCTGTCGTATCTGGTGTGTTGAAATAGGAGAGGGCAGTGCCACTGCTCCTTTTCCCCTCATTCAGCTCAGCATCCATGTCCAGAATTTGCTGAGCCTGTCGTACAGCAACAGTTCTGGGTTTGGTGCAAGTCTGTAGGCTGATAAATATCTGTCTTACCTTTTTTATGTCCTAGACAATAAAATAATGGTTTCTTTTGGAAGGATTTGTATTATTGCGTAACTTTCTCAGCTTTTAGCTGAGTTTTAAATTTTAAGTAGCTGTTCACCATGGAAATTCTGACCAAAGCATTTTTACTTGATTTCTTTATATTTTGGTGAGAGGTGGAACATGGAAAAAAGTCAAGAATTTGCACGCAGTGAAGAAAAGAGATGCTCTGGCAGTGCCAAGAGAGATCTCTTTCACTGCTTCCTCCACTTCATGATAGTCATTATAGGCCTAAATTGAGCAAGTTGACTTCCAGCTCTCAAGATTTCCTCCTTTGCAATCCCAGCACGGCTTTTCAGGCACTGTCACATGGGGTCTGGCTCCGTGTTGGGGGTCAGCATTGGAAGGAGGGAGGCTTACAGGACCCTCTTCTGCTCTGTCATTCCCTGCAGCCCCAACGTGTGCGCGGTGCAGAAGCTGATTGGCACCAACAGGAAGTATTTCACCAACTGCAAGCAGTGGTACCAGAGGAAGATCTGCGGGAAGTCCACGTAAGTCCCTGAGTGCCATCCAGGGTCTCCCCGAAGACCCTGTTGTGGTGGGTGCTGGGTGGGAGAAGCAGACGGCAGATGTGGGATGTCAGAGCCCGTGGTGTGCGTGTCACGTGTGCCTGTGTTAAAAATTGTTTTAGCTTTTTACCCCCTAAGAAATATTTGTTTTTCTGAAACACTTTGATGTTAAGAATGAAAAGCGCCATGTAAATATAAACCCTGATCGTTTATTCTAATTGCATTTCTATATATATACTTATATAACTCTCAGTGCTGTAATGAAGTGTGTACCAGATGTTTTCTAGTACTTAGTCCTGTCTGTCTCCATGATAGGCTCAATGCTGCCTAGATTTAAGAAATAAAAAAGGGGGAAAAAAGGCAGCCCAGAGCTGATGGGTATTGGAGAGAACATAAAATTCATCTCCATCTGTTTGCTTTGGAAGGGAAAACAAACAAAAGGAAAGAGGTGTCAGCTTTAGCCAGCACTCTCTGATGACTCCACCAGGAAAGTTAATCAGACTTACAGGCCAATTCCACGTCTAAAATTGCAAACAATAATATTCAAGTAGCTGTTGCATGAAGAATTTGTGTGAGCAGCCTCGGGACATTCTTTTGAAAGATGCAGTCAGCAGATAATTAAGGCTGTGCATGCTTGACTATCTGCCAGGCTGTAGAGCAGGAGCGGGGAACCTTTTTCCTTGCTGTAGTCCAGACTGGGCTTTTGGACACACTTGCTGGCCCACAGCATGGACCATCACAACACCCGGGGTCAGTGCAAGGATTCCCTGAACAGTCCTGGCTGTGGGATCAGAGCTGAGGGCCAGGTCTCCTCCTGGATCTGCAAGGTCAAGAACAGAGAGAAGAAAATAATCTCATTCGTTTCCCATATGGCCGGCTGTAAATTGTAATTAGATCTATAGCAACATGCTGTTCTTTACTGCAGATGTGGGTTGCCATCGTTGGTTTAGCTGTGACACCTGGCTGTCAGGATTCATGTCTGCTGTTGGTGTGGGGAGGAGGGAGGCAAACCAGGAGTCATGGCTGTGCACAGCTTTTGGCCTTTTGTTGTACTTCACATGAATTTGCCCTAAGAAGGAAAATTCTGTACTTCAGGAGGATGTTTTGCTGGATGTACCATGCAGTGTGTATATACCATTGTTTTCCTCATGTCCAGCTGTCTTTACAGGAAACAAAAAGTAAAAAGGAGAGGCAATATTGTAAAAACAAGCAACCAGACTCCATCCCCTTAATTCTACAAACACAAAAATTTGGGAAGGCTTAACTTGGGTGATTAGAGTTCAGGCTGTCATCTTGGCTGAATAATGGCCTTCTTGACATAAGATGGACAAGTTTATGGTGCGGCAGTATGGTCTCATCACTGCCTTTTCTGATAACAGAGTAGCTTAATATGTCTCCAAAGAAAACACGACTCAGCTAGGGATGTGGGAGAGTTTTGCTGCGGTGGTCACTGAAAAGCAAAGCAGTCCAGCCATGGATTTCTTTAGCTCTGAAGCAAATGGGAAACTAACCTTATGTAACCCAAGTGTGCAGCTGTATTTGGCACAGACAAACTCATCCACTTACCTCCATGAGGAGGTGGAATAACTGGCATCTGGCGGTATTTCATGGTTTCATTTGAGGAGCTGGAGTGATCTCTTCCTACCTCATTTTGTCTGCTTTTACCCAATGATGGATCACTGAGAGAAAAGCACACAGACCATTAACCTGCCTGTTAACCTATGAGGTAATCTTTCCATTATCCACGGAATTTGCTCACTATTCTTTGCTTTACATCATCTCCACAATGGGTGTTATTGTCTTCTCTCCTCCCAGTCATTCCTGAGCCTGGGCCCTGCTTTCTCCTTTAGCAGTGCTAGTGCAGAACAAAAGACACGTGCCTTGACTCAGATTTTCCGGAGGACCCTGGGACAGCTCTGATTACAAATGTTTGCTTGTGATGGCTCCCACTGGACGTGGTGTGCCTGGCATATGGAAGCAATCAGGAGTAATTTGGGCTATAAAGGACATGATGCATTATGCTGTAGCAGTGAAATTCTTACAGCAGTGTCAGGAGTCTGATGCTGTGGCGTGCTCAGGTGTCAGAGCCCAGGAGAGCAGGTGGGCACAGCTGATGGTGCTCAGCATGGACCTCCAAACTGGCCCCTTGTGTTGGACTGAGCTGGTCCGTGAGAGGCTTTGAGAATACCACATGCCCTTAAATCCCGGAAAGTGAGGATTTGGCGTGTTTATCATAACTGAGTGGATCCAGCCTTTGCTTGGGATCTGTAGTTGGCAGTTTCCTAAAGCTGTGTACTTGGTCCTCCCTTTGGCAGGGGGATCCCCCCAATCAGCCCCGAGGGGATGGTGGAGCTGCATAAGCATGGTCATGTTCTCCTCCTCCTTAAAGGTTTTTCCCACCTGAGAACAGCAGTCCTGGGGAAGAGACACTTGACCCATCTCATCTACTTCACATTTGACCTGGCTGTTATCCTCCCTATTTGCTCGAAGGGTCAGTGGAGCCACAAGCTGTATGTGTGTTGCAGGTGAAAATGCCTGGCTCTAGGACAATAGTTTTGACTCCTTTGGTTTCTTTCCTTTTCCTGCTCTGAGCACTGTTTCAAACAGATAGAGAGGAGGGAGATCAGTGAGAGAGCAGGAACTGCCAAGGAGCAAAGCTGAGCTCCTGCAGAGCTGGCTCAGGGCAGAGAAATTCATCCCTCAGTAAGGAAGGCAGAAAAGTTGCTGCAAGCCTGTAGCATAACTTCACTCCTCGTGGAATGATCGCATCCTGCATCAGGAGGCTCAGAGTGACCGGAGCAGCAAGGAAAGCCAGCCTGAAAAACACAGATGTGCTTGGTCTGTAGGCTGGGCTCTGTGTGCCTCACCTTTGGGCTGCTGCTCCAGGCTGAGAGGGCTCAGTCACCTGGGGAGCAGCAGGTGCTGTGCTGAGCTCCTCCGGGGCCGCTGGCAGAAACAAAGAGGTTGCACCTTGCTGGGCAGACTCTGGGGCTTTGTAGGCTTGATGCTTGGGAGGCATCTTCTGGCCCACAGGGGTGGAGTAACTCCACTGGGGCTGTTTGTGCACAATGGAAATTTTAACTCATGCGTCAGAAGAAGACTCCCACCTCTTTATCTGCCTTTTTTTAAAAATCTGTTTTTCTTTGCTGAAGTATTGGCTCACACAGTAACAGAGAAATTAGGTAGAGGATTTATGTAGAGTTTTTATCATTGCTGATGAAGTGAGATAAGGCAGTTGGCAAGAAGTCTGACACCGCTTTGATTTCAAGCAGCGCTGAGACAAAATTGTTTTGGTAATTAGGTAACTTTCCACTGTTGGTTATTCCAAAGCCAAAGAAATAGTTTATTTAGAGTATATTTTCATCATTTTGCCTGTGTATTTTATATTTTTCTACCTCCCTTATGCACTGGACTCATTCTTCCAGAACTAGGGTTGCAGTGAAACATATCCCCACACTTTTTTTTGTCTTGAGAATTAAAAGACAACTCATAAATTTTGTTTTTGATTATTTTTGAGGAATAACCCATTAATAGAATCTTTTTTTTTCCTTTTTAAATTAACTTTCCTTTTTTCATGTCTGATGTACTTTCCTCAGTTTAGAAAAAAATTACTGGCACTTACTTTACAAAAACTCAACATATGGGCTTTATTACAGGAAATTATTACAAATAGATCTTTTTTCACTAATATATGCCTAAGCTTATTTTTATTACCTTGAAAAATGCACTTAAAATTTAATTTCAGCTCCTAAGAATGCAACAGCAGTGGAACAATGACTAATAAAAGCCTAAACTAAAGGAGCTTGCTTCTGCAGGCAGACGCAGATAGACGTTTAAGAAATAGTGTTTCAAAACCAGAGGCTAAAGAACTATAGCTTTGACTTGAAATTACTCAGTGAGGAGGTCAGGAAATTGTGGTCAAGGCGTTGCAGAGTGGATGACAGATGCTCTTTGTGTGAGGGCAGTGCTGATCTAACCCACATCGCTGGCATCCGCTATGTCCTGGTGGATGGGCCGTGGCCACTGAGCAGACAGCAGAAACAGGGATGGACTGGGCAATTCCAAAGGCTTTTGTGTGCAACCCACTGTGTGGAGCAGTGGCTGGGAGGTGTTCAAGGTACTCCTCCCTGGGCAGCAGACTGTGGCTCCGAGCCAGCTGGCGCAGGACGTGTCAAGGGCAGCCTCCCTCCCCCATGGATGTGTAGGGCAGGGCAGCACTGAGATGCAGAGCATCCTTCAGCCACGGCTCTGCTGCTCCTCTCTGAGGGCTGGAGGTGGCTGCAGGACCAGTTGTGAACATGCCCTGGGGCCACTCCTGAGCAACCCCTTGAATGGTGCGTTTGGGTGGGCTGGGTGGTCTTGTGCTTCCGCCTGGTCCACCAGTCATGGGAGGCCAAATGCCTGAAGCTCCAGCTGTGTTTTATAACCCTCATCTCTGGCTCCTTGTAGGTGCCAACCCTTGGCTGAGCACCTCTGTGCTCACCTGGCCCTGTGCAGCAGTTTGCCAGTACTCAGAACAGTGATGTGCCAGACACATACCAGGTGATGCTGAAGGTCACCTTCAGTGGGAGAGTGAGACAGGGCACTTGAGGGGGTCCCTGCCCGAGTGGAGCTGGCCCTGTTACTGCCTTGGTGCTTCTTGCTGTGAGCTTCCCTTGCTGCTGGAGATGCCCACAAACCCCATGAAAAGCAGGAGGTGCAGTCATGGAATCACAGAAAGGTTTGGCTGGGAAGGGACTTCAAGCACCATCCAGTTCTGCGCCCCTGCCGTGGGCAGGGACACCTTCCACTAGACCAGGTACCTGCATCCCTTCCCAGTGCCCTCCCCTCCTGGCAAGCACCTGGGGCCTGGGGCAGCCCTGAGCCAGTGTGCCACACGCTGTGTGCATCCATGTCCTGCCCCTTTGGAGCAGCTCATTAATCTCCAATTGATCTATAAGTAAGACTTTTAAAGCCTTCTTCAGCACTCAGGAATTATTTATGCTGAACTTTGGAATGATTTCTTGTTAATCAGCTCTTCATCTTTGATTACGGGTCTGAACCAAGAGAACTGTCTAGACTGGATTTAGTTTCTAGGGTGAAAAAAAGAAAAATTGGAGGTAGGGGAGGGAAATGGTGGGGGAAGAAAATGTGTGTTTCCAATGAACACGAGACAGGGGGGCTGGGAAAGCACAGCAGCAGGGTGTTAAGATCTCCAGTAGTCAAAGGAAGGGATTGCTTTAGGCAAACTCTTTCCCACATGGAATATATAATGTCTAGACAATCAGTCTGGGTTTGCTTTGTAATTCTCTTAGGAAGCCGTGACAGAGAATTTATTTGCTTCTGTCACAGAAAAGCAGGTATTTGTTTCACTTTCTGGCTCTTAATTACCCTGAAGAATTCCCTATTAAACCCCAAGCATTTCCACTGTTTGTTAACAGTTTTAAAATGATGACAAATATCTGAAGCTGGAGGATTTTCCTCTCTCTCTGAGCGTGCTGAGCCTCGGCGATACAGCATCCTACTTGTCTCGAATCCAACCAGGAGCACAGAGGAAATGCTTGTCCTTGGGAGGAACACCTATTCCCTGCCTCTCTTGGCCCATCAATCAGATGGCCTTGCTCCTTTCACACCAACCATAGAGCAATAGGTGAAAGAGTCCCCTGGGAAAAATAAACAGGCAACTTCTGGATTGATTTTTTTCCCTTTTCCTTTTTGCTTTTTTTTTTCCTCTCCCTGTTAATATCAGGCCATGTTCCCTCAAATGGTCACCTTTGAGAATCAGATGATTGTTTCCCATTGAGCTGCAGATGATGGATGCAGTTTTCAGGCAGCTTTTGCTTATTTAGGGTCTGCAGATCTGCAGGACAGCCCAGGATGGTGTCTGTGAGCCCTTTGGTTTTACGGGGGGAAAGTACTGCCAGTCAGAAGGAAGTGCTGCTCTGAGGGTGCTCACATGGACACAGCTGTGCTGGGGTGCTGCCCGGGGTGTCTGTGGATGCACATCCCACCACTGGTGAAGGTTCTCCTTGCAGGGCTTTTCCCAAGTCCTCGTGCCAGTGCACATATCCAAGAACAGAGTTGTCCTTTCCCTCCAGGTCTGTCTTGTGAATTTTGCTGTAAGTAAGCAAATAATTTCTGGTGGTGGACAAAAACGGGGTGAAATGAGAGGGAGATGCTTGGCTGGTTTGGTCAAACAGCCACGGTGGAGTTGCGGGTGCTGCCTGAACAGTGATGAGATGTGACAGCAGCAGTCAGCCGAGAACATCCCCAAATCCCATGGGAAATGTGCCCACATGAACCAGCACTGGCAGTCTTGTTGGGACTGTGGATTCAGTTTCCATCCACTGTTTGTACGAAGTCTCCTGGAAAGTGTGGTTTTGAAAAGAAATTGTGTCTGCTTTTGTTCTGTGGAGAAATTTGCAGCATGCAGCCCTGAAGGAGATAAAAAGTGTGGTTTGTCTTCTGTTGAAGTCTGTATTTCTAATGAAGAGTCTGCTTGGAAACATCCCCAAATATGGATGGACCCAGAACTGTAGCAAATAAAGAAAAAGCAGTGAGACACTGTTGGTTAATGTGCCATATCCATCTCTTATTCCAGAGTAATCAGTTATGAGTGCTGTCCTGGATATGAAAAAGTTCCTGGAGAAAAAGGCTGCCCAGCTGGTAAAAATATGTTTGACATTTTTTAGACTTCTTAAAATTATACAGCTGCCTAGTAAAGGGAAATGTTAGAAAATTGTTTAAAGTGGATTTGATTTTTGCAATTTATGCACAATATTGCCATGAACAAGTCCAAAATGGACTCAGTAGAGCACCAGCCAAGGGTCAGATCAGCTCCAAAGCATGCTAAATGTTCCAGACAACTTAGAACCTTGGATATAATTGAACTTAATCGAGCATGGGAGGGCCATAGGGAACTACTTATTCCAGCAAGTAATATATCTGTATTGGAAATTCAATGCAAAGGAATGATAGAGTAATAGACAGCTCTGCCAATCTCTGCTCGTTTTTATTTTCATAGATTCATAGAATGGTTTGGATTGGAAGGAACCTTAAAGATCATCTGGTTCCAACCCCCTGCCATGGGCAGGGACACCTTCCACTAGACTAGGTTGCTCCAAGCCTCGTCCCACCTGGCTTTGTACATTTTGGCAAGCATGGGGTTAGAAAAGTTTTATTTAGGAGAAAATACAGTTGATATTTGGGGGAACAAACTGGGTTTATTGAAGAAAGCCATATTGTGCTTTTGCTTTTGGAACACTTCCTTCCATGAAAATCTGATGCCTCTAAGTTAACCACATGGGCTGGTGCACATGGGCAGTGGACACTGAGACCAGCAGTGTCCAACACTGAATCCCAAGAGCCTGAAAACAAACAGGATTGTGTGAAAGCAATCAATATCTTTGCTTGCCTAAATCCCATTTGTATAAATCCAGAATAAATCCATTCAAACTTGCAGAAGTGCAATAGATCCTGGATTACGCTGCTGTAATTGAGGGTAAAGCTGTCAGGCTATGATTATTTATTATCTAATTAATGAACAGATACCAATCCCCCGATGTGCTTCATTTCCCCAAGCGTTCTCACCGGCCGTGCTTTAATTCAGCCAGAAGGAGGAATGATGTTTCTGGGAACTTAACCTTCTCTTCTTTCAGCTCTGCCACTTTCAAACATCTACGAAACCCTGGGAGTGGTTGGCTCGGCCACCACACAGCTCTACTCCGACCGCTCCAACCTAAGGCCAGAGATCGAAGGACCCGGAAGTTTTACCATTTTTGCTCCCAGTAATGAGGCCTGGGCGTCCTTGTCTGCTGTAAGATAATTCCTCTGCTTTCTCCTCTTCCTCTGATTTTCCCTAGTGGAGATCCAGCTCTGCAGGGGTCTGGCAGGATAGACATAGTACTGATAGAAAAAGGACTGTGCATTTCCAAGACAGTTGCCACTGTACTGGTCCATCAGCTCCAGAGCTTTGCTTCTGAAGGATCCCATCACTAGAGAGATGTGGATGTAGAAATCCCCTCGTTCAGTTTGCCCTGCCTGTTACCATTAGAGATTGCATTGAGACCTGCAGCAAGAAGCTTCCCATCCCTTTCCAGTTTTCTTGTTGACCCTTACATTGGCATTCTGGTTGTTCTTAATTTGTACAAATAGCCAGTCCCAACTGGAGCCTCAGTAATTCCCACATGAGCGTGTCCCATGCTCAATTAGATGTACATTTCCTTTACATTCATTTTGATTTTCTCTTTCCGTGTCTTGTGATATTTCCACTCCTGAAGTGGTCGCTGGTGTCCTGCTGGTGCTCCTATCCCCGTTGAGCATCTCTGTAAATAAGAACAACTTCTAGGGCAGGGAGGGGGGGATATTTTGGGTCTCCCCACTGCCAAGCCCCTGCCCCAAATACTCCAGCAGAGCCCTTTGCAGGTTGATGCTGTTGGGAAAGGTCTTTTAGTATATTTGTCAGTGGCCCTGTTGCCTTACTGCTCATTTCAGTGCAATGATCCCACTCTGGAGCTGCAGTCATCCCTTTGTCTGCCAAGGACTGAGGGTGTCAGAGCTGTTAGCTGCTTTTGTTAGGGAAAAGGTAAAGATTTGAGAACATTGAGCTCTTAATTTACACAAATGGCATGAGGCTGAATGAATCACTTAACAGTCATGCCCACACCCCCACCTTGGAAGCACCCTGGGGGCAGCCAGACCTCCTGGTACTCTCTAACTGCTGCCTAATTGCGCTCAGTACTGAAAAATTGATCTTTCTGATTTTCAGGAAACTCTGGATTCCTTAGTCAGTAACGTTAACATTGAGCTGCTCAATGCCCTCCGCTACCACATGGTGGACAAACGGGTCCTCACGGATGATCTGAAACACGGGACCACACTAAACTCCATGTACCAGAACCTGCCCATCCAGATCCACCACTATCCCAACGGGGTAAGGCATTCACAGAGTCACAGTGGCTCAGGCTGGAAGGGACCACAGTGGGTCATCTGGTCCAGCCTCCCTGCTCAAGCAGGGTCGTCCCAGAGCACACTGCACAGGATTGTGTCCACGTGGTTCTGGATATTTCCAGTGAGGGAGACCCCACACGCTCTCTGGGCAACTTGTTCCAGTGCATGGTCACCCGCAGTAAAGAAGTTCTTCCTCATATTAAACCTACCCACAGTAGGCTTGCTTTTTGGCTGCCTTGCAGCTCCTGCACTGTCCTTGCACCTCCAGGACTCTGTAAAGTTTAGGTTGACAACTACTGATTTAAGATACATATTTTGAAGGAGTTTGAAAAGAATATTTATAAGCAGATGGCTTCCTCAATGCTGTTGCCCATGCTGCTGTGTAACTGTGCTTGCCCAAGTATTGGTTGTGGCTTATTTTCTTAGTCTTGAAGGTGGACAGAACCACTGATGATCCTCAAAGCTCTTTAAACATGAAATGTTTCAAACATTCTTGATAGAATGTTCTGACTCTTGGTGTGTCTTTTAAGGAAATCACATTTCTGCTCTTGCTGATTCAATAAAGTGCTCACTGCATTTGAAATAGAAACAGAAAAGCAGCAGAGGCTGCTTTACCTTGTGATTTTAGTGCATGTAACACCCCATGGCTCTTTCTCTGTGCAGATTGTGACTGTGAACTGTGCCAGGCTGTTGAAAGCTGACCATCGTGCCACCAACGGAGTGGTTCATGTCATCGACAAAGTCATTGCCACCACGACCAACACCATCCAGCAGATCATTGAGACTGAGGACAGCCTGGAAACCCTTCGGGTGAGTCAACACATGGGTGCTCCAAGTCTCCTTAGATGCTCAGTCATCTCACTCCCAGTGAATTGTCCTGAAGAGCTTTGCCAGTGTCTTGGGCTGTGACGCTGGAGCTGCTGATGAAGTCCTTGTACCAATGTAACTCCTTTTGCTTTAGGAAGAGAAGAGTTTGCTATCAGTGCAAGTAGGGTTTTATGACAATAATTGTCACCCTTCTGTGGCTGTTCAGAAAAGAGACTGAATCTGTCTCCTCACTCCTGCAGGGGAGTCTTAGCCTTAGGAGACGTTAACTGTTCCAATTCTGTGTGTCCCGATTTATTTGCTTTGATATTTGCTGAGTTAAGGAATAGCTGAAAATGCACAGGGGATTTGCAGTTAGCCAGCTGTGGGTTCTGATCTGAATTATTTACCGGAAGTACTGTGACCCTTTCCAGGCATATCTGGGTATTCGAACTAGCTCTCAGTCTTGCCAAAAAAAAAGGGCTCTTGTACTCAAATTTCTGGAACACCAGAGAACTGTGGGGCTGGGTCAAATTTAAAAAGGGACCAAAGTGCTGAATGAAGCTATTCAGGATTTTTTGTAAGTCCTCTGAAATTATAAAAGCCTTAATAAGTCTGGCCCTTAGTGTGTGCCCGGACAGAGTTTCTGACCTTTGTATTCTGGGTGAATGTGTTTCACCCTCTCTCCTTATTTCTGCAAAGACTGCTGTGGCTGCATCCGACCTCAGCAGCTTGCTGGAAAGCGAAGGTCAGTACACGCTCCTGGCTCCCACCAACGAAGCCTTTGAGAAGATCCCACAAGAAACACTGAACAGGATCCTGGGAGACCCAGAAGCCCTGAGGGGTAAGTGCTTGTTTACTGAGGCCATTGAGAGACTGAAGGGTGTTTTTCAGTTCTAAATTTTTTCACAAGAGCAAGTCAACAGGCTCCTTGATACAGTCTGACAACAGCTGCAGTAAACAGATGTGACAGCGTCCATCTTTTTTAACTGGACAGCCCAGAGCCCTTGGGTTGTAGATGTGTAGACATGGCAGGAGTGGCATCCAGATATGGATGAGGGAGCTGAAGCAGTCCCTTTCCTGAGTTTTCTTTTAGCACTTTATGTGGTGGTGATTTCTATTGATCCTGCAAGACGCAAGAAAAGTGATATCTAATCAGTGTAACTTCCCCTGACAAGTGAATTGAATACCCACATGAAGCCTTTTGAAGTTGGCAAAAGTGTATAAAAAGTGACTCTTTTTAGGCATTATGTTTAACAGGCTGTGGAATTAAAATCAGCACAATTTAAAATGACTGTGTTTTATGGAGTACAGCCGGGCCATTGAACAGGATCCCTCAAAGCTGCAATACTTTCATAGCTGGTTTTTGCAGCTCACTAAGACACTGACCTCTCTCACAGACCTGCTGAACCATCACATCCTGAAGTCAGCCATGTGTGCTGAGGCCATCATCGCTGGCCTGACCATGGAGACTCTGGAAGGAACCACCCTGGACGTGGGCTGCAGTGGGGAAGAGCTGACCCTCAACGGGAAGCCCATCATTGCCAACAAGGATGTCCTGGCAACCAACGGCGTTGTACATTTTGTCAATGAGCTGCTGATCCCAGACTCAGGTACTGGTGCCTTTCTGCATTGTTCTTTCTGTTGCCTTTCTTTTGTCTATTTTGCCAAGGAAGTACGGGATTTAGAGGGCATAGTGATGAGTGGATAGCCTTTAATGCAAGCTTACTATGTGTTGCTTTTGTTTTCAGCTAAGACTGTGTTTGAGTTGGCACAAGAATCTGAAGTTTCCAAGTCTACAGACCTTTTCAGACAAGCTGGTCTCAGTTCTCATCTAACTGGCAGTGAGCGAGTGACCCTCCTTGCCCCAGTGAATAATGTGTTCAAAGGTAAACCAGAGATTAAATCCCATTCTGCCATCAGTTCGGGCCACAGACCTCCTTCAAACAGTCTTCAGCCAAGTTTCAGTGCACAAGTATGCAAATCCTCTCTCAAATGCCTCGAGGCAGTGGCCCCTAGGTTTATGATTTAAAACTGATGTGGCTAATACTCTGTATTTGAATGGGTTTTAGTGTCTCAATAGCCATTTCAAGCGAATCACTGGTTCTTTCCATACTTTTTGCTGCAGATGGACTCCCTGTTATTGACAGCAACATGAGAAACTTGCTTCTGAACCACATTGTCAAAGACCAGCTCTCCTCTAAATATCTGTATCATGGACAGAAACTGCAGACTCTGGGGGACAAGGAACTGAGAGTTTTTGTGTACCGCAATGTGAGTCCTTCCCGTGCGCTGTGCTCCGTGTGGCTGAGTGATGCTCAGTGTTCTAATGTTACAGCTATCGTGTAGAAAGTGTAAATGAGCATTGTGGAAGGTATCAAAATCTCTCTTTTGAAGCATATTCTAATGAAGTCTTTTTTTCTGCAATTGTGTTTGCAGAACCTTTGCATTGAAAACGCCTGTATTGCTGCCCATGACAAGAGGGGGAGGTTTGGGACCCTTTTTAGTGTGGACAAAATGTTGACTCCACCGACTGGCTCAGTGATGGATGTTCTCAAGGCAGACCATCGCTTCAGGTGATCTTTCTGCTCTTCCCAAGTGCCAGTTAGGAGCACAAGAGCTGCCAAAGCAGTTTCTATTTATTATGGGTTGTAGTCATGACAACGTATATATTTTTTTAGCATAGAAACATCATCCAAAACCATGGTCTTTCTAAATTATAGGGAGTGAAACTTCAAATAACCCTCAATCAACTGTGAGCCAAGAGTAAGTGGTTCCCTTAATACCATAAGAATCTGGCTCTGAAGCCATCTCTGCCCATCAGATCCACTAGCCAGACCTCTCTGTCTCCCCATACCGTCTGGTTCCCATGGAGTCAGCACTCCCAGGTTGCTTTGCCATTTCTCAGATGTTCTGGCTGGACCTCACAGGCTCGTTTCCTCCCTAATCAACATTTTGATTATTTGATTTGCTGGACCCCGGCAGGATTTCACAATTGTACCTTCCCAGCTCTCTCTCGAGCCTAGCATGCGGTTGACCAACGAAGTGGTTTGCAGTGAAGCATTTGATGCATGTTTGCTTTGCAGTACGTTGGTGGCTGCAATCCAGTCTGCAGGTCTGACAGAGAACCTGAACAGGCCAGGAACCTTCACGGTGTTCGCTCCGACAAACGAAGCTTTCCAAGCCATGCCCCAGGGGGAACTCAACAAACTGATGGGTGAGCATCTCCAGAACATTTAGGTGACAAGCTGCTGTGCGTGGCTGCTGTTGTACCAGGAGGAATGGCCGAATTTCTCTGCTGTTTCTCATTCTTTGGCTCTGTCTGTTGGAAGCGTGAGCTTCCTACCCAACAGATTTGTATAAGCAGAAAGCTGAGGATGTGCAGAGTGGCGCTGAATTCCCCCAGCGGGGTTTATACTGCCTGTGTTCTTGGAAGACGTGTTTGTAGTGTGCCAACCCGTGACAGTCACAAACTCACTATGATGTTTAATTTTGTTTGTGCTGGTGGTATAAGTGAGATAACTCCCAGATATTTCTAAAGGAACCAGTGAGGTCTCTGCCTTATGAAAGAAGTGAGAATGTGACTCTTGACCACACAGGATCAGGGTGTCTGCAGTAAGTTTTGCAAAGAGAAGACATGATCCACAAACAGCCTCAAGTTACACTGTATGAAACTTAAGTAATAAAAGGCTAGGGCTGTTTCTCCTTCTACATGTACGTGGACAAAGCAGGAGGTCCAGTCTGATCCTGGGAAGCCAACAAATGTTCCATTCTAGCTCAGACGAAGACCAGTATCCTGAAAAGCAAAGGCATGCAGGCTGGGTGTAGAAAAAAGCATGGGAATGTTTAATAACTCCCTTCTGGATAAGCAGCATGATCTTTTATTTTGTTCATGTTGAAAACTGGTTGTGGTTGGAAACAATGTCAGGTATTTGAACGTAATGTCTTCTTGTCATTAAAACCCAGCCAAACATTGACATCATAATTTGGGAAGCATCTGCCCATGGTAGCTGGTTATCCTTTTAAGTGCAGGGATGAGAAACCAGTAATATCAGTTCAGTCTTATGCTTAATATATAAATATTTCAGAGGTGTTTTACAGCCATTGTAAATGGCTGCAGGAATGAGGATTCCCAGATGCAGGCACTTCAGATGTTCTTTTCTCACACAAATGTTTAGCTTATGCTTCTGATGAAGAAGTGGATCATGCTGGTGAGGATGTGCAGAGCGAACTGTGGCCACCCTAGTAAAACCATAATGGAAAAAAGCTTGCATACAATCCTTGAAAGCATTGGAAGAAAAAGTCCCCCTTGCTGAGGGAGCTGCTCTGGTGTTGTGGATGGAGGCCACCTTTGCACTAGCTGTCTGTAGGGCTTGTCAGTGACCATGTCTGTCTGTGGGGCTTGTCAGTGGCCCTGTGTCCTCTGAAGGAGAAGATGGAGAAGCGCTGCTGGCCCACACTGTGCACGTCACCACCTCTTCTGGAAAATAGATTGTGCAGGGAAAGCACCTTATCTTCCTAAATTCTGTTTCAAAGCACAGCTGTATGAGCAGAGACTCAGTGGGGTGGTATCAGGCCGTTAGTCCATGAGACATTAGTGTCACCTCTCCTGCGCTTTTCCTTTCCTACCCAGCTGTGAGGATTGTTGCCAAGTGACACTGGCCTTGGTGACATTTGAAAACCAGAATGCCCTATCTGCTTCCTGATTTCACATGGGTCTTTCCCCACCCCACCCCAGACTTCCTTGGGAAGTGAAAGCAGCAAGAGAAGCAGGTTCATTCTGAGAAGCAGGTTCTCACTTGGCACAGTGAGAGAATGAGGGATGATAAACCCAAGGAAGAGAGAATTCAGGTGTAGGGCAGGCTTGGTAGGTACCAAGGCGGGACACTGGGAGAGTGTCCTTCTGGACTCGAGATCCTGACCTGCTCGGGCAGAAATGGCCTCAGTGCCTTAACCGGGTCCTTCTGCCTGGTTTTTGGTTTTGGGTTTTTTTCAATTTTGCATTGTTTCTTTGGACTTTAAGGAAATTATGGTGTTTTCCATGTAATTCCATTCCAGCACGTGAAATATGGGAAGCAAGTGCTGATGCTTGTTTGCAGATGTAAATGTTTTCTTCCCCCAGGTAATGCCAAGGAGCTTGCCAACATCCTCAAGTTCCACGTGGCTGACGAGATCCTGGTGAGCGGCGCGGTCACTGCCCTGGTGAGGCTGAAATCCATGCAGGGAGATAAACTGGAGGTCAGCATGGTGAGTCACCTCAGATGGGGTTCTGTGGTCAGCAGGGCTGGCCAGTGTTTGGCTGTCCATGTCAAGGACCAAAGCAAGTGTGTGCTCGTTTGGATGGTGTGGGAGCATCTCCTGAGTGTGTGCACAGTCCCACCAGTGTTTTCTGGGCTGTACTGGAGGGACTGTTGCTGTGTGTTCAATTCAACAAGCTGGAAGGATGAAATGTGGTTTGCTTCAGCTTTCTCCCCAGAAGACCAGTCGTAAATGATTTCCAGGAGCTGCTATAAATTTAACCCTGAGTCATGGGGGGAAAAACATAAATAAATTAAATTAATAGCTTGTTCAGCTAACATCTCTTTCTGTATAATGAAAATAATGTCTGCATGGGCTCCCTTAGCTCAGCAGGATTTATTTAGATATATAATTTCATTTCACAAACTCTATACTACATTAAGAGAACGTAGGATCCTCTGTTGAGGAAAAAATCATTTCAGAAAATAAGTAATCGTGGCCCACTCTATGCATAAGAAAACACAGGACAAAAATGGAAGGGACTGTGCTTCCAGGTGCATTGAATTGGCCAACGTGCATGCTGGACTCTTCTTGTGTCCAGTCCTGCTCTCTCCTCTCCAGTCCCTCTCCTGATCCCTTCTCCGCAGCCATCCCCCTGGCAGGTTGCTGGTGGATGTGCCATGGGGCAGCATTCCCAGCCAGTGCACTGAGGAAGTCCAAAGCCTGCCAGCCATTCCAGGACAAACTGCTCAGGCTATAATTTGTTTTTATATTCTCTTTAATTGGCAAGAGGAATGAAAATGCCTTCAGCCATCCAGTAAATGAATGAATGCAAAGTGAGGGCTTTTTTAGTAACATTGGAAGTGACAGAAGATTCTCATCTTCTACTTTATTTTTTCTTTTACTGAACAGAAAAACAACGTAATACACATCAACAAGGAGCCTGTTGCTGAAAGCGATATCATGGCCACAAATGGTGTCATTTATGCTGTGAACTCTGTCTTACAGCCACAGGGTAGGTCCATGGTGAGAAATGTCCAGAGCAACCTTGTTACAGCAAAACTGCTTTGGGAGGGACTGAGGACACGGGGCAATTGCTTCGGTTTGGTGAGGAGGGATTAGTCTGTTACGAGATTTTCAGCAGAAAATAGTGGAAGGAAGCAGCCTGCATGCTCTGACAAGTATTTCAATGCTCTCAATGTCCCACCCTTAGCTTCAAGGCCACAAGAAAGAGGTGATGAGCCTGCAGATCCCGCGTTAGAAATCTTCAAACAGGCATCTGCGTTATCCAAGGTAAAAGGGAAAAATCTCTCACTGTAAAACTGCCGAAATCGCGTTTTGGTAATAATGATTGGAAGATCATGTCACATTCATATGCTGACTTCCAAGGAGAGGGAGTGTATGTGTTTCACAGAATGATCCATCCTGTCTTCTTGCAAGATTTAATAATATAAAAAATAATAATACATTTTGCAACACAAAGCCTCAGTATGCAGCACTGTGAGTGTAACCCTGGCATGGTACTATTATATATCAGCTTCCAATAATGAAGAGTCAGTCATCCATAGTTTTTGGAGACTAAGTATAAATATATTTACATGCAAACTGTTTTTATGGCTGTTGGAGATTTGTTGCATTTATGCAAACATTTCCATGTTCCATGTTTTCTTTCCATACAGGTTTCTCAGAGGAATCTCCGACTAGGTAAAACAACTTCACCAGCTCATTTCTAATTTCCATTGTGTCCCCCGTCCCTTAAAGAGAGGTTTCTCCTGTTCCCTTGCTCTAAGCAAGATGTAGCACGACTGGGAGGAGAGGGGGCAGGGGGATGGTTTGTGTCTGTCCCACCCAACTTGCTCCTCTCCTTGGCAGCACCCGTCTACTCCCGGATACTGGCGAGGATGAAGGAGAACTCGGGGGGATTCTGAGCCCATCGTGAGCAACCACAAGTCAGTGCCTCCATTCCATCCACTCCAGCTGACAGCTGAAGAGAAGGACAGAACCGTTTTCAAAAACCAAATATCACCCTTAAATTTATTTTTGTTTGCAATGAAACGGATAGGAAAAATGAAAAGCCATATATATATGTATATATTTTAAGACCATTTTTATTTGGTTTTGACTTTAAAGTTCCCAGACCGAGGAAATGTTTTGAGGTTTTTTGTTTGTTTGTTTTGTTTAATTTTTGTTTTGTTTCTTTTTTTAATAAAAATTATTCACTAATTTTTAATTTTAAAAATACCCCATTTTGGGCTTGGTAAGTACATCCAAGGGCCTTTTATTTTTTTAAGCAAGCAATGTCCTTCCTTCTTCCCTTGGATTTTAAAAGTCTTCCATGAAATTCTGAATTGAAGGCTTTTAACAACATTCCCTCTATTGGCATTGAGAAAATTGCATAGTTATAAGCTGTGGTTTGAAGCATTCTCTTTTTTGTTAACTGTTTGGTTTTTTTTTTATGCCTATGGATTATAACTGTGCTGCATTTTGTTCACAAGATTTGAAATGAGAGTTCTCCCTGGCTGAAGCCTTCCAGTAAATGATTCATTTTTAATAATGGTTGTTTTTTAATAAAAATTTAAAATAAAATCAAAAATATAAATATGAAAAGTGATGACAGTGCTTGGTTGGGTTTTTGTATGCTTTGAATTGCCTTATGGCACCAGGTGGTCAAACCTGAGCACTGGGAAGGAGGGGAATCAGATTTGGCTGGATCAGCATTACTGGGTCTAGTAGTTACTTGGGTGGAATGGCAAAGCATTTCTCCTCTCTGATCCTGGCCTGGCATCATTTTTTGCTGGTACTTTCATGAGCAGTCACTGTCACACTCTCCAAGGAGCACAGGGAGCCGTGCACGTGCCTCCCGCTGGATGCTCAGCCACCTTCGCTGGCAGCTGGAGCTCAGGGCCACATTCTGTGCTGCCAGCAGCATTGACTCACCATCACGGCTTCATGTGCAGTCCCTGGTGGTTATTACCTTGGTGGAACCCAGGAGTACGAGGCAAAAAACCAGAAAGAGGGTGTCAAGTGCAGAATACAAAAGACTCAGATTGTTTTGGTTGCTCTGGCTGAGAAATACCCTGATAGTTCTCCTTCTAATAAAAGCCCAAATTCCACATGCTTGGAGCCATCTGCATAACTCAAATGTGTGAAGAATATCCAGCTCTTCTTTTATCTCTTATTTCTCTTCCTCACTACCCCCTCACCCCCCAATTTTTCTTTATTATTTTTCTGGCATGATACAGTCCTGGTATTTAAGGCTGAGGAGATGAAGGGGAACCCTTTCAGCCACCTATTCCCAGCAGCCCAAGGCAGAATAGCTGTATCAGGGGATTGGCTTCTGGGGGAGGCTCAGCTTCTTGCTGTTAAACTAAAACTAATTAATTACTATTCCTTCAAAAGCCTGAGAGAGAGAAAGCCACCTCAGATCTGCTCTGGCTTTTTTTTTCTTCCTTGATGCTTCATAATTGAGATATAAAGTCTGCACGACTTGGAAAGGTGGAAAGTAGGTCTGCTCCTCATCTAGGTGAGTGTCCCTTGCTTACACCTTCTTGGCATCTGGCCTGGTGACTAATTAACTGTTTCATTGCAAAATGAAGCCACTTGAGTAGACAGGAGTAGGGGAAACTGATTAGATGAGTGTAATAACCATGAGCAGTCCCATCTGCTGACACAGCAGTTTTCATCTCCTGGGAGTACAGCCCTGGCTTTTCACACCATGGTTTCTGGGCAGGTATTAGGATGTGTGATGGTTGGATGATGGTCTCCTTTGTGCTTTACATATGGCCTGGCTTTGCTAGGCTTGCTTTCGGGGGGTCACCAGGTTTACGAGTTCCAGAAGCTTCCAGTACATAGAGGTGCATTATCCTTTCAGTCCAATTCCCTTTTTGCTCTCTCCTGTTGCTTATTCTCCCTGGTCCTTTGGCAGTGCTCCCTCCCTCACTCCTGCTGCCTGTTCCATCATCTGTGCTGCTGTGGGGTGCCAGCAGCAGCCCCCGCAGTGCTGTGGGAAGGGGGCTGCTCTCCCTGTTGTGGTGACTCTGTGATTTCCCTGGGATCCTACACCCTGGGAAGCCATCACAGGGTGCCTTCCCACAGGCTGTCTGCTTGGCAGCCCCCCAGGATTTTGGTGTCTCCAGATTACAGCTCATGTTGGTGGAAACTCTTGAGAGTTCTTAATGCTCTCTCCCTGCTCCAAGTTGATTTCTCGCCCCTCTGAGTTCAGGAAGGGATACACAGATGGATTTGATCAGTGGCTGAGCTGCCTGAGTTGATCAGCAGGGACTGTATCCCTTGCTTTGATTCAGTGACACTTTGGGGATATTTCCCCATGGATTTGTCACTGTGCCTTATCCCATGATGTGAGGGTGGATGCTGCCAGTCATTCTACCAAGGGGAGCGAGATATTAACACTTCAGCCTGGGCAAGGGGTGCCCAGGGATGAAGTAAGAGGAGAGCAGCTGAAAGATGGGGAAACGAGGAGTGCTGAGATGATGGGAATAAAAACTTATCTGTCATTTTCTAAAGAAATACTTTTAATATTTTTTTAATATGATAAAAGGTGGAAGTGAAAGGAAGAAGGAAGCTGCTGGTGCTGAGGCAAAACATAACTTCCCTGGGGAAGTGCTGGCCAAGGGGCAGAGAGCTCCCAATGGGCCCAGCTGGGTGTGGGAACCTGGGGGATGTCCCAGTCAAGGGCTGTGATGGGATGGAAGAGTTGTAACCCCCCTGTGTACCTATCCTGTCCCAGAGCTGCAGGAGTCTGCAGATAACAACACTCAGGGAAGGGAAGAAGCAAAGCCCGATTCAGAAACTGCTGAGTGAGGGTCAGGGCAGGATTTAGGATTAGCCTTCAGTGACAAACAGCGCTGGGTGTTCAGCACAGAGCCATATTGCACCAGGGGGTTTTGGTTTCTCAACGTTGTCAGAGTATTTCCACATGAAACCCAGCGTGTGGCTGAACGTCACCACGACCTTGAACCATGTCTGGGCTCCTCGGGAACTCCCTTCAGCACTGGGGCAAAAAGAGTAAACTGAGAGCAGATAAGAGCCTTTTGAAGGAGAATCTTGCTTTTTCCCTCCTTAGGAGTCAAGAGTGTTTTTCTATTGAAAATTTGCAGGGATGTGCAGCTGCCCTTGTTTACTTTTTTTGACTAATGATTCCTTCATTTGCAGCAGCTCCAGTTCAGCAAAATAATTAAATGCATACAGAAATCAATTTTGGAAAAATACAGCTTCTAAGTGAAATGATGCCATCATGGCTGAGCTGCTGCTTGTGGGTTGCTCCTGTACCAGTAGAGCCCCAGTGCTCTCTGAGGTTGGAGCAGTGAACAAAAAGTGATGCCTCTGAAGGGCTGGGAAAGCAAATGTTGCCTGCAAAATGCTGTGTTTTGGGAAGCTTCATGTTGTGGTTTTTCTCATTTACATCTTGAGATATGAACCAGAGGTGCTTTTCTTCTAGAAAATTCTTTTACCTTCTGGCAGTCTTCTGCAAAGATATTTAAGGCAAGAGAAAAAGCAGCACTGAGCTTTGTCCCAAGGGAGATCTCACATGCAGGGCTGTAGTGGAAAACACGTGCTCCTCCCGTGTCACGAGGATCTCGGAGCTCTGCGTGCTTGGCTGATGAAGGAGGTTTGGAGCTGACCTGCCCCAAGTGCTGGTGGGGGAGCAGGCTGGGAGGGCTGTGAGGTGGGCGAAGGCAGCTCCCTGTGCCTCAGAACGGGAGCAGTGGAAAGGCAAACGCCTTCGCCTGTGTCAAAGGCCAGGCAGAGGCTCGAGGGAAGCCAAGGCATCGCAGCCAGATGTGCTGCAGGAGGATGACCCCTGGAAGGGGTCACCTGCAGATGGGGGAAGCCACCCACAGGCCATCACTGGAAAACTGTACTCGTGCTTTTCTGCTGTAGGGAAATGCTTGTTTCTACACATGATTTATTGGAAAGCTGTTGCCGTGTTAGCTGGTGTCCCAGGAGGAGCAAAGAGAAAAACTAATGGTAATAGTAGTGCTGGTGAAAGACAGGCTCAAAGGCACAGCTGAGATCAGAGGCATTCAGTGGTGGCTCAGGCAACTCTTGCATTATTTTGTTTTTCTTTTGAATCCTTTTTGGAGACACAGTTGAGAGATTTTGCAGATATCTGTAAATTCTTCAAAGAAAAATATTCAGGGGGACTTTCTTTCCAGCAACGAATGATCCCTTACTGTTTGTAAGATTTTTATGATCAAACAGTTTGCAAAAGCTCAGCACTTTTCCTAGGAGAAGTCAGTTGATGCAGGAGCAGAGGGTATCAGTGCCTGGTGAGCCATGCACTGTGCCACATGAAGGCATCTCCTGCTAAGGGAGAATAACTCTTCTAAGGGTTTGTTTTCACCTCCTGGAAAGGAAGGTGGCAGGAAGGGTTGGTTTGCTGGATGATGCCATTCATGATGCACTGAAAAGTTCTTTACAGAATTGCCTTGGGCTGGCCTGGGCACATCTGTCCTGCTACACTTACCCTTGACTTTTCTGCAGCTTTTCAGAGGGCTTGGCTGCCTCTGGATTTTGACCTGTCTCTTCTTTCTCTGTTCAGCCTTTCCAAGGGGACTTCATCTGACTTCGGAAGTCGCTTATATTTCTTTCACATGCAGCTTGTGCATCAAGCCCTATTAGCTGGCAAATGCAAAGCTCATTCTATTTTAATTGCTACTTCTGGGAGAAGAATCAAGATCTGCTGTTTGGAAAATAATTGTGCAGAAGCTGGAGGCCTTCTCAGGGCATTTGTTAAATTTTGCAGAAGCAGGAGGATAAATTCCTGGATTTCAGGATTTCTACCAGTGTTGCTGTGTAGTTTTCTAGGCTTCTACCTTTGTTTCAAAGTTTGCAGTTGGGATAAATTACCTTTCTCAGGAACGTTTAGGTGGAAATGCCAGACAATCCCCAAGGTATTACAATACTATCTTTGTACATGTAGCACTTGGGAAGTTACCAACCTCCATAAAGGAAAAGCCATAGGATTGCTCTGAAGGAAGGTCAAGTATCATGATGACCGTGACAGCAGTCATGAATTTATAATTAAGGCTGGCTTTATAACAGTGACCTGAGGACCCATCCATTTGCTGTAAACTCTAGGCATCTGAATCCCATGCTCAGCACAATTGTGTGTGCTCCCAGCAATGTGTTTGTGCTTTGGGCACCACACGTGCTCATGTGGTGATGTGGCTTTCAGCTTGGAGCTGGCATCTCAAAGTTCAGGATGTGTGACCGGACCAAGCCTGGCTACACCTGGTCCTACTCATAGCCAGGCAACAGATCCTCACCCTTCTTATCACCCGGAACACCAAGTTCTCAGACAGAAATATTGACAGGCTTGTCCCTGATAGTGGATCCATCGTGGTCTAGTGGGAGGTGTCCCTGCCCACGGCAGGAAGTTTGGAACTACATGATCTTTAAGGTCCTTTCCAACCCAAACCATGGTGTGATTCCTGCACTCAAAGCTGAAGGGACCTGCTTTTGCAATCGTGGCTCATGTGAATGGCAGTGACACACCCTGTCATCGCCCCGCGGACGTGCGCTGGCACCAGGGGGGATTACAGCAGCAAAAGTGGCTGGTTCCTTTCCATAGCTCGTAACTAAAGAGCAGGAAAAAGTGGAATAAACAAAGCCAAGCTGCAGAGTAGTCACGCAAGGCAAGGGGAACTGAGGAGCATTAGCAGAAAGTGCTCCAGGACAGCACCATCTGCGAGCACTTGAGGCTCAGGAAATGCTGCTCTGTAAGGAGTTCGCGGTGCTGTGGTGTAGGACCGGAAACAGGCTGAGGCTGTGCCATTCTGCCTTCTATTTGCTCAGCATATTTTGCCTCTTTTTACATAAAATCAGCAAATGAGGAACTTAAAGTCACTTCTCCCATAAAAGTTTTTTACTGCAGAGTTATTTTATGGACTTTCTTCTTCTGGGCTGCCTCTGCCTTACATTCCTGCTGGTGTTAACTCTGAAATGTAGGTAAACTGTAATAAAATGACCTGTGCTCCAAAGTTTTCTAAAGCTACAGAGGCTTTGAGTTCAAGGCCCAAAAGATGGGACACTGAGCTGGATCAGCACTGAACTGTGAGCCACAGTACGATGGCTTGGACCATTTCCTGTGCTGGAGAACTCCTGGTGCAGATTTGGGAGATGCCTTCTACCAGGTGTGCAGATAGGGCAGGAATGATGCTCATTCACACCTGGCTGCCTGGGCTTGGGCACGGAAAACTCTGCTTGCCATGAGGCCCCAGCTGCCCCTGGCTATGTGACTGCTGTCACTGGGGCACAGTGGGGAGGCTCTGGGGTGCCCTGGCTTTGCACAATGTAGGTGTAGCATCAGGGAGGTAAAAACCAGAGCAGAGGGAAAGCAGCTCACTGGCACATGTGTCCTCTCCACCTGCCAGTCCTCTGAGTAACCTCTCCCTTGCTCAGTACCTTTGCAGTAAAAAGGACAGCTGCTCTTTCAGGTTAGTGGTTTCTGAGGCAACACCACTGCCTCACTGTTTACTGGGTTTCCTGACTGCTCAGAGCGAGCCGGCTCACTGGGAAGCCACATTCTCCCTCTCCTCTGCCCAGCACAGGGTGGTGGGGCACCAAGGGTTGAAAGCGTGTCCATGCAGGATGATGTGCATCAATTGCACAAAAATCTTTCTGAGTCCAAGGAGATGTTTGGAGGCTTTATTTTGTTAAGGACCAGATCAGTTCAGATCACACTGGAGGCTATTTAAAAAATATTAGAAGAAATTTGCCCTGGGAAGCCCTGAAGTGAGGTGGTGGCTGCCTGAGGGGCAGTAACCTGCCTTTGGTTCAGCAGAGGTGAATGCTTCAGAAAGCTGTGGACAGACCTGCCTGGGAAATCAAAGGCTTGTCTTCATCTGGGCTCTTTCTTCTGCCCTCACTCTGACTTGCTGATCTTTAGCTCATGTTAACGAAAATCAGGGGAAACTGAGGTTGGTGTAGCCAGGGAGCGGGTGGCACGCTGGGATGTGAGGCGCTGACAGGCAGGGAGTGTTGCTTTGCTTGGAGAAGTTTCTGTACTGCACAGCCTGGGGATGCCTGAGGGCACTGGGGGGCGAGGGAAGCACAATGAGCAATGCTCAGAGTAGGTGGTCCCAGGCCTGCTGACCAAATGTTCCTCCCGAGCTACTATATTTGGATACCACAAGCAAGTGGCTTCACTTTCCTGTTTGAAAACAGACCCCCTGAAGTTGGGCTGCTGGCTGCTAACACACAGCTCACCCAGCAGCAGCCCCTGTCCTCCCAGGGGTCACCCCGATCCTGCCTGGGAGCGAGGGACTGCACAGCCCCATCACTCACTGCTTAATTGTAACCAGATTTCCCTAGAAATGTCTGCTGAAATATTTATAAATATTATAGCCAGCAGCTGCTGATGCCAAACAGGAAATTTTAAGCTGAACAAACTTTTCCACGTTTCTAAGTGGGGAAAGTAAACTGTAGCTAAGACCAGTATATATATTAAAAAATAGTCTAAATAGCAACAGGCTTCCAGTGTTCCATATCCTGAGGGAAGTTCATGATTTCTTGAAGTCTTGGTTCTTTCAGCCAGGCCATTTTCTATCTGCATATAAGCAGTGTGTCTGCACAGTGATATAGGAGGTGGCTTTAAAGAAGAAAATTAGGTTATATCTCAACATAGAAATGGTTAATGTAATTTCAAGGGAAAAAAATAAGAATACACAACTTAAAAGAAAACCAATGAACCAGGAATGAGGCTGGTGGGGGCAGTGGCTACCTGAAGGCATGGAGCCCTATTTAATCTTGCACTTCATGTTTTGGGCTTTACCCTCTTTCCCACCTTCCCCCTCAAGTTCTTTTCTAGGAATTTCTTATTCCTGCTCATTCTGTACTTGGTGTTGAGATGATACTTTTGAGAACTAAAACATGGGAAAAATGTAACACTAAATCTTTGTGGAATTATCTGTTTTAAACAACTTCTGCCATTCATTAATTCATTAAACACAACTTCAGGCAAAAAGCATTATTGGGCTTTTAAAAACTGATTCATTTCCTAGTCAATTATATTGAACCAGAGATGGAATAAAGCAACGATCCTCAGTGTGCATATAAATTCTGAAATGGTATTCTTCAATTTGAGCATCTTCAAAATAAAGTGCAGATCAAAAACTTTGAGTCTTTTGAAGAATAAATTATCAAAATAACTCAGTTACTACCATCCCCTATTGCCTTCATATACAGGTATTTTTCATCTCTTTTTTTCAATTAAATTCTGTTCACTATAGTACCTTAGTGGAAAGAGAAGAGCTCTCTGATGCTGAGAATTTGTTTGTTTGGTTTTAAGTCCTGGCTGTTGGTAGCAAATCCTTATCCACTTTCTCTTTGTGAGTTAATTTTCTTTGAAGCAGGTCAGTGGTGCATGGTGAGCTATGGAGTGCGTAGGCTGAATTGCATTACACCCTCTGGGTGTGTTTTGATGAGCAGAATCCATTTTAAGAGGCAAAAAGATTGTTCAAGGAAATGAAGTTTTAAGAATTCTTGTAAATTTTAGAGACTAACAGTAGTAAGATCTCAGGAAGCCCTTATTGCAGTTTAAAGTGTGGAGTTCAGCAGCAAATTTATTTATAGCTTTTCTACTTGAACGTTTTAATTCTGGGTGGGAAATAAAAGCACCCAGGTGGGCAGCCCTGTGAGTACTTGAGTTTATTATGAAACTGTGATAAAGGAAGGTCTCAGCCTGGTATGGGATGAAGAGGAGCATTGCTAGCTGAGCAGTCAGAGACACTGAAGGTGCTCAGAGGTCCCTGCCCGCTTCCTTGGAAATGTGGTGTGCTACACTGCCAGCTCACTAACCAGAAATTCATAACATGAGCAAACTGCAGGGGTTTCATCTCTAAAATCCCACTTTCCTTTCAGCTTTTAGGTTTGGTCTTTCTCAGTTGTACCCAAGCACCCTGGAAGGATGCACATGGGGCCAAAGGAAGGGCTCAGTCTCCATCCTTCCAGGCAGGTGGTACTGGCAGTAATCCTGCCTGTGCTTTCCCCATGCATGACAGAAAACATCCCATTGCCATTACTTTTTCATGCTGTCACTGCAGATACTATGTAGAAAACAAAGTGGAATTTTTCATCAGCTGGAAAAGTGGGGACCTTTGGATAGTATCCCCATAAATGTTCTCAATCACAAGGTTTTTTAACATGATACCTCGCCAGTTGTTTGTCACCACAGAGTCAATCCTCAAGCTCCCCTGACTGCTTCACCTCTTTCAGTGCACAGATTTGCCAAGCTATAGTCTGTCATGCTTGAGTGGCTTTTCCTTTGGGAATTGTTCAGAAGTGTGTTTGTCCTGTTGTGGAATGTATCTATCGTAGACCCTAAATCACCTGCAGCAGGGGCTTGACTTCTGCTCTCAAATCCTGCCTGAGTACACACATAACGTACGGATTCCTTAGCAGCTCCCTGTATCTGCAGCACCCTCCTGCCATACCCTTTGAAGTATCACTGGGTTTTCCTTTGCCTGCTTGACAGGAGGGACCAGGCTCCCCAGGGCCAGGATAGGCATGATGGAGCATGAGTCACGAGTTCTCCATGTTTTGGTATTTGGAACAAGTTCCTGAGTCTAATTTAAACCAGACAGTGCAAAAGAAATGTGGCTCTGAGCCTCTGCAGATGTGTAGGCAGTCAGCAGGGGCATCTCTTAGCAAAGGGAAATATTTTGTCTCATTCCTAGTTAAAACTTAACTAGGAGTTAAGCAGCAGTTAACTGGGAGTTAAGCATTAGGAGCCCCCAAAGAAACCAGGAGCCCCAAGTGTTACCAAGTGAGGCTTGAAGAAGCAGTTAAAGCATTTGCCTGCCCTCAGGTAAGTCGCAAGTCCCTGAGCTCTTTGATGCACTCCTACAGATCTAAAAGTGTCAGTCTGGGGTGCTCAGCTGGCTGCTCTTCCACAGGTACCTTCCCTCCAGGTATGGCTTTTCATAATCCTTAGCAATGGCTTTACCCAAGGGTTGGTCAAAGCCTTGATGTGGATCTTGCACACAAAAACAAGGAAACACAGACCTGAGGTCAGCTCGGTGCCGTTGTGCATCAGCACTGTTGGAACAGCCTCAGCTCTTCCCTGTCTGCTGTCCTGTGACTCTTGTTTGGATTCAGATGTCTCCATGGTCCGTATCTTCCTGTGACCACAGGGATTCTGCAACATCCCGAACACACAGCTGCAAGACAAAGCAACCGAGCTGTGGTCGGATGCCATGGCTGTGACAAGGAGCTCTATTTACAATTGCAGTTTGGAAAGGCCAGCAATTAAATCCATTTTATGCATAATTGATGAGAAAATTCTGGCTGCCTACCACTAAGTTCTAAATAAGAACCTGGTTTAGAAAGAACTTTACTCTTCCCAGAACAGGGTGCTCTATGGCTTTGGGCTGCAGTTACTTCTCAGTCTGTGCCCATTAGCTTGGATGGGCATTACCTGATTCCTACCCATTTTTTGTAATTCTATTTTAACATAAATAAGTACAAAGGTGCTATTCTGACATTCTTCTTCCAGTATTCATGGGATTCACAGGGAATGGCAGGAACAGAGCAACGCCAAGAGTCTCTTTTGTGGGGTTTCATGGAGAATCACCACATTGGGGTAGAATGCCGTGTCCTGGAAGGCAAAGCTGACTCACTGCAGACCAAGGCAAACATTGAATCATGAATATGTTGGTCTGCACCAGCCACAACCAAACACAGGATTACAGATAGCTCAGAGCAAGAGATCACAACAGCTGGAACAGCAAGACACGGAAAAAAGGAGCAAGTTACAGATCTAACTGCAGCTGCCCACTGCAAATTGGGTTGTTTAAGGTAAAGGGAAACTGGGAAGTCCCCAAAGAGCAAAAGGAAAACAGCTGGCCAAAGAAGAGTGTGCCAGGTCACTGCTGAGGTGGCGTTGTTCCTCCTTGCCTTGGGCACTGAAGCTGCAGCACTTAAGGATCTGGTCTGGAATTTTTATTACATTTAGGAGCAAATTAGATCTGGTTTAGGAATTTTCCAGTGAAATCCTTCTTTGCTGGGGATTGTTGATTCACTGAATGTAAGACTTTGGCACTATGAAAGCTTTCTTGTTCTAACCTGGGTGGGACTTTTGGTAAGAGATAGAGGTAATCACAGTATAGCTCACACTTGGACTGGAGAAACTAAGGTTGGTATTTTGGGCTGAATTTAGGCAAAAGGAAACTGTCCCATCCCTCAGGTGCAGCTTGGTGCTTTTCCCCACCTGAGAGATCCAGGTGATCACACAAGGCTCTAGGAGGACTCAGGCAGTGCAGTGAACTAATGCTGGGCAGTTCTTGAGCTGGCTGGCTCCTCACAAAGCTCAAGGTGGTTTTTGGAGTTTGGAGGAGAGGATGTACCCTAAGCTGCCTCCCAGTGCTCTATGGGCCAGTCATGAGGTATCCCTTGAGCACACAGAACTTGTTGGGGATTTAGGAGGAAGTTCACATCTGTTCTTGGCTCCACAATGTAGAGAATTGTCAGGTTTAAGCATTTGACTATTTCTGGCTTCAACAGTAGAATAGCTTGATTAAATCCTCCCATGCATTAAAATTTACGTTGCCTGTTTACACCCTGCTTCTGGTACTTCATCACGAAAGCAATGACTATTACTTCAAAATTTCCATTAGACCTTTAAAACTGGGTCTTTCGGAAGGACTGAGGCTCTGCTGTATTGGAAGCTCTGGTTGAACCTACTCACATCCATGCAACAACACACAGCTCAGGCTGTAGCACAATGTCAGGCTCAGAGACAAGAGCATAGTGACCAGCAGCCTGGGCACCCACCTCTGAGTGATCCTGGGCTTGTTCACCCTCTGGATTGGAGCACATATATCTTGCTGGGCTGACTTATTCCTTACAGTCCCACCCTTTGGTGACTTGTATGTGCCACACGCTGATCCAAAAGCAAAGGCTTGTATCAGTGTTCTAAAAGAGCTTCACCCACCAGGGATCTATTCATAGATGTACCCTTGAGTTATCTCCTTCAGCCCACACCTTTCTGGAAACCTTCTGTTTCCCCTGTTATTTTCAACTCTGTCCAGAATTTAAATGTGAGATGGTGCAGCACCAGCTCACAGCCTTTTCTGTGATGGCCGTGGACACTCACCTGCCTCGTGTGGGTGTGAGACAGCTCCTGGTTTAGCCCCTCCCTACCCCTGTTGTTCTGGGAGGATCACAGAAGAGTTTGGGTTGGAAGGGACTTTTGAAGATCACCTAGTGCAAGCCCCATGGTTCTGCAGCTCAGCCCCAAGTGCTTTGGCTACTGCTGTCAGAGCAGCAAATCACAGAATGGTTTGGGTTGGAAGAGATCTTAAAGATCACCTGCTTGCAACTCCCCTGGACATCTTCCACTAGACCAGGTTGCTCACAGCCCTGTCCAACCTGTCCTTGAATGCCTCCAGGGATGGGGCATCCACAGCTTCCCTGGGCAATCTGCTTGCCCACTCAAATAAACTTTAAGTAAAGAGACACATAATCTATGTCCTTCTGTAATACCACTGCTACCCACCGCAGCAGCAGCTCCGTCCATGCAGTAAGTGCACGTTCACATTAGAGTGGCCTCTCAAAGCATGGCACAAGATCTATTTGGGAATGATTACCCATCCTTTCGTAACCATGTGCTGATGGGATGCAGACATCTATAAAGGCTTGTTCTCCAGTGGCTGCAATTGCTGCTAGCTTAATCTGGCAAAGACTCTGGAATTTGTTCTGTGTTTCATCTGCTGGATTTTAATGAGGATTTTTTTCTCCATCACTCTACATTTTGCACAGACAGATGCCTTGCATTTTATGAGCCTTATGTAGAAAACCTACCACCAGTGTAAGGTTGTAGTGTAATGATGTTTACTATAAACTCCATCCACATTCTTCTGGTTCTAGTAATTTGTTTCTGGAGAATAGATATCCATGGCTCTGGCAGTCAGATATGTCCTAACTGTGTCACACCATTACTGTAGGAGCAGAATTGCTGTCACTTGAAGCAAGCCTGTGTTTTTATTTGTTCAGTGGTGACTATAATTGGAACCTCCTGCAGCCCCTGAAGCCAGGAGCCTTTTGGCTTTAACACAGTTTGCTGAAAAGGCTAATGCAATTACTTACGTGAACTAATCTGTAAAGGATGTTTTTCTGTTGTCTCTGCCTTAATTGTTTCCAGCTTATGGCATGAAAATATTATTGGCCCTGGGAGGCCAAGGGAGAGGGGAAAGAAGGAATGTCAGAAGCAAATGGAAGGTTTGGATGAATACAGGAGCTACTTGGAGTTTTTCCTGCTACTCCTGAATTCATTAAATCATGGGAACAAAGGTAAAGCTATTTAAGTCACACTTGGTAGAAAAGGCCTTGGTCTGCCACAGGGCAGCTCAGAACTGCTCTGTAGCTACAAAACTTTCTTAAAACAGGTCATGCTGGTCTCCACGTGTCTCTTGCTGCTTAGGAGCAGGTCCTCAGCCTCCCTTCTGTTCCTGGTGCAAAGAACTGGCTCTAGTAAAGATATCTGGGATTACTCTCCCTCAAGAGAGCCCACAGACACACTTGCCCCGGTGGCTGCTCTGGGATTCTATGGCTTCCCTCAAGCTGATCTGCTGCTCTGCATCTCTGGGTGTTTTTAAGGAGAAAAAACTTGTGGAGAAGATTTGTCCGTTTTCAGCACTTGTACTGCTTGGGAAAGAAGGCTCCGTAAGTGAAGCTTGGAGCATTTGAACTCCCTGTTCTTGAAGGGGATGTTGGAAATCGTGTCTGACCCTCCTGTGTCTCTGAAGACTTCAACCATGCACGTCAGCGCTCAGATCTGAAGGCAGCTGTGCTGAAGAAATGTTCCCAGATCAGAATGACTCATTAGCAGAGGCTGGGGCCATATGACTTTGAGTCAAGCTCCCCTTGCCTCGTCTCCAACAGCCAGGCTGCTCCAGAGGCTCTAAGAGCTGGACGACCTTTGCTCATTAACTACCACACGAACATCTCTTCCCAGCAGTAGCTTCCACATGCTGAATTACTCACTTGACATCTAAATTTTAATGGAAAATGTCTTCTTAATACTGAAAGCTATTCCCTTCTTGCATTCATGTCCAAACTGTAGCCTTTTGGATAAGCTTCTGGCTGGTTTCTCCAAAGCAACCATCTCCTGCAAAGGGTAAGCAGCTAATGGAAAGAGAATGTTCTTTTGAAGCACTTGGAAAAAGAGGTCAGGAAGGTGCTTCACACAAAAGTGAAAATTTTAATGACAGATAAAGAAACTAGAATTCCTCATTGGAAATGCCTATTGCTTTGCACTGGCTGTTCCTTCCAGACATTAAAGTTTCTCCTACAGAAGCAGGGCAGGGGAGGTAGGTGTTGCAGAATGTTTCTTATCAGGGTGTTTTGCACATTTTTGTGTTGTTTTCCTGGGATGGTCTCTCACACTACCTGTTCCTCTTTTCTGTTCCATTTTGAAAATGAAAACAACTTGCTGTGTCGGTGCTCACAGCTCAGTGCCACAAAAAATGGCAGTTTTGCTAAAGAAAATATAAGCAAGTTATTTGCCTATTTACATAGGGTTCCTTCAAGCATGTCAAGTATTTCAGTTGTGGAAAGAGCACAGCAGTTTTAATACGTTCAGACTGTACATAGACAGCCTACGGATTTCAGAAATCATTTCCTTAAATTTACTGCTGCTGCAAGCTTTCATTCTGTCTACAATATTGCGTGTCCAGGGATTTCCTCTGCAGCCAATTCACCATCCACAAAGTTGTTTTAGATATGGTACTGTACCGTGATCCACTTGCTCATTAACCACTGTTTTGTAGTAAGCAGAAGTGCCTTTGCTTTGCCCTCTAGAATCAGGACTGATTTCACTGAGCCTCAACCCAAGAGCTGTCAGTTCCCTCCCTTCAGATGTGGCTAACTTTTGATGAAAAAAACAAATTGATGATGCACTACTTGAATAGTAATTCATGGTCAAAACCAAAACCAGTATAGTACCATTAGGTACCAAGCCCATTAGGTTTCCTGACTATTGCTCTACCATGTGCCATTTTCTTCCTTGGTTGTACTCAACATGTTAAATTCTAAGTGTGACCCTAAGGTCTTGAAGAAAGCGTTCAACTCTGATTTTATTCACGAAACATTTTGTTTCTATTGCAACCAAAAAGCTGAGGTCTTTGGCCCTGTGGTTTTCAAAGACTGTGGCTCTCTGTGTGGTTGTGTTATTCCACTATGCAATCTGGAATGCTGATGCAGGTGGAGAGCCAGGCATGGGCCATGCACCCACCAGTTGGCTCCTGATTTAACATTTCTAGCAATCACTGGTAGTGATGATAAGGCACACTGGAACCTTAGTCTCTCTGGGACTGAACTTCTTCTGGAATCAGCACTGATAGTCTTATCAAGAAATCCCTCTAAAATCAACTACAAACCTCAAGTTTCAATTTCTTTATCATCTGTTAAACATCAGCACAAATATGTGTCTGTTGCCATGTAATTAAGATTATTTCAATTTATTTAACAGTGTCAGGACTTGGTGGACTTTCTGTTACTCCATTGAAAAGTGGAACAACCTGGGTGTGGGCTAGTAAATGGAAAAAGTATTCTCTTAAACCCTTTAAATCCTTCCTCTGCCACCAGTTCAGCAGCACCACGTACATAAACTCTGGGGGAGAAATCAAGCTCTGGTGTGGACAGATGTAGGTCCCTGGGCATCACCCTCTCTGTCTCTTCTTGTGGAAAACAGCCCAAATGTATGAGCCTCCTCAACTTTTTGGGGGTTTATTCTGGGCTTCTGTTTCTCCTCTGGGGCATTTCACATTTTAACAACAGGCTTTTAGCTTTTAAGGCTGTTCTGGAACTTGTCTGTCCTGCCATAAGTGATCACGGATTGAAAGTGCCTCTGTTCTTGTGTGATGGTAAAAGACTTATTTCTGTGTTCTCCTCTGTGTACTCGGTTTCTCCTATAACCTCTTGGGTTTTTTGCCCTGGAGATCCTCCAAATGGCAATGTGTTTCAGGGTTAAAGAAAGAAGGACCCTTGACATCTGCTATTCCTTTGCTGTAATCTTCCACACAGACTGAGGAACTGTCCCTTGGCAGGACCTGGCCTTGTTGTCCCTAAACTTTCAAACGAGAGTTTATAGCAGCAGAAAGCGAGGAGAGAGAGACAAATGAGGCTTCCTTAAATCTAAAAATAAAATTAATAGGATGCTGAGAGGATTTAAAGATAAATGCCTAATCTCCCAGCACTCGTGGAATTCCTGGGGGCTGCACAAGGTGAATAGAGAATTAAAGATGAATTTAGACATTGGCCTCCAGGATGAATTTCTCTTGAAGGTCTCCTGGCTTCTTCCTCAGTTTAACAAACCTCCATGTGGACCTGTTTCATGCAGCAATGGTCTCTCCAGCTAAAAGTGATGCCAAAACCTTCTCTAAGAACTGAAAGAGATGCAGAATAAGCTTATTTCTGCATATCTGTGCTGGTCCAAATTCTGCTGAAATTAAAAGTATTTTACAATGTTTCAGTATTTTGTTTCTGTGTATTTCTGTAGTTCCATTCTCTGCCTTGTAGGAGGAATTAGAACTGTTAAAATACCAAGGGACTGGGATCCTCCAGTCCTCTCTTCTAGTAAAATGATCCTACCTTTTATATGACATTTGAATTGTCCAACCTTTTCCTGTGATGTGAAAAACATGTTGACAATAATGAAATCTGCTTAGTTTCTGCAGGAATTATTGCTTTAGTTTGGTGCCACTGTAAATTCTGGCATGCTTTTACAAGGAAGATGTCTGGAGTTTCATTTATAGAAGAAAATTAACAATAAGCATGTAAGACTGATAAGAAAAGCTCTGCTTGCTTTTGAGCCAAGCAATTTAAAAAGCGGAAGAATTGTAAATGAAAGGAAATCTCTCTAGCTATCTAGATTCTAATTTTGTTGCTATTAATTAATTTAATTTAATGGAACTTTTCAAAGCTGAAAATTAGATTTAAGGTGGAAAAATGAACTGTTATTCAACTATTCTTTTAGAGGTAATATTACATTAATATTTATATTTAATATGTTTTCCTTCTACCTGCAGAGAAAATCTGAGCTCTCGTCTTTCGAGGTGAGGACAATTTAACTTCTAACACCAAGAAATGAGGCGAAGAACAAAAGCACTGAGATATGTAGGGAAGCTGATCCAGGAAGGTGACAGGAGGCAGCCATTACACACCCAGTTTCCACAGCTTGAAAAAAATTACTTTGACCATCTCCGACATTACGATCGAGCCTCTGGCTGTAGCCTACGAAAAATGTGGGAGTTCAACACATTCTAGGATTACACTTGGCCAATCATGCCGCTAAGTAGAATGGCAGAGTCACCATCCCTAGAAATGTTCAAGAAACAAATGGACGTGGCACTTTGTGACATGGTTTAGCAGGCAGAGGGGAATTAGGTCAAAGATTGGACTTGATGATCTTGGAGGTCTTTTCCAAGCTTAACAATTCCAGGATTCTAAGCCAAGTACTGCGGGAATGCAATGCAGTTGGTAACGTTTGGGCAGGTCCAAAGGGCAGGGTATGTGTTTCAGGCACGGCAGGCAGCCAGCCAAGCCCATCTCTCCCGGCTCCTGCAGGAAAAACACCCACTAAGGAGATGGAGCTTTTTCATTTCTTCTGTTTTCTGAGTGTGATCCTGTTACACTGTCTAGAGGTGTCACTGGCCCTCGCCTGACAACATCCCATTCTGCACTGGATCCGTGAGTCTTTGAGGTCACGGGTCCTCGTGGAGGGAGGGATGTGGCTGGTAAAAGCCTTGGCTTTGATGTGATGTCCTTGAGGTGCAGGTCAGCAGTACACAGGTTGCCAAATGAGATGATGGTATTTTCAGGGCACAAATTGTTTGCCCAGAAGAATCCCTCAAAGTGGGGGTTGGCTGTGTCTTTCCAGAAAGCCCAGTTTCTGCTAGAAAACCTTGTTTATAGAGAGCCGGTTTGGAAATATGGAGTTGCTGCTTGTCCTCAGGCTCATCCTGTATTTATCTGCCTTTATTTTAATTGGATAATTCTTGGCTCTGGAAATGTTTCCTTTGAGTAATTACAGCTTTCGTTTCTTCCTCTGTCTCAAACACATGGTCTGAGGGAGGCTTCATTGCTTCTCAAGGGCTTTTCTCTCTACTACATTACTTCTCCCTGACAGTGTCTTCAGCAATCCCCTCTCAAAACCCATCAGGTGCTCCTAAATCCCTTCAAATTGACTTGAGTGGTAGTTTGAAGAAGCAGACAAAGATTAACTTCCTGTGCTTGATTGTTTTTCTGGGTGTTCTTGAAGAGCTGTCTTGGTCTCGCTTTGCTTAAACCCTTTTAACAGATAAGGCTGCTTATTTCTTTCAAACATTTTGAAGCTCTCCAGCCACAAAATTTACTGGTTAATTTCTGGTGTCTGGATCTACAAAGCTGGGGGTGTAGCTGCTTCCCTGCTCCCTTGCTGCTCATCAGATTTCAGGTAAAGGCTGAGTGCTGTGTTCTGGCTTTGAAAGCCATTTTCCAGCATGATTTCCAGACATCTTTTTCCAGACTTCATGCTCTTATGTTGTTGGTTAGACAAAGTTATCAGTGAGGGAGGATGCAATAGCTGGCTGGCAACTTCTGCAACTGGTACAACCACAGCACTGCTGGAGATGCCAGGGAGCACCACTCCTGCTGGGTGTGCTCTCCCCGGGACCTGAGTCTGGGCAAGCGCTTGTTTTGGTGCCATCTAACAAAATGCCTTTACAAACCAGTGTGGTCTTCTGAAACCCTCTTTCTTTTTCCTGGCAGAGTGCTACTTCAAAATGGAGGGAAACACATTTTTATTGTAGAAGATGATGTTCACAAGGAAATGATGATATCAGGGGGAACCATATTGCTCTTTATAACTCCTTGAAAGGAAGTTGTAGCCAGGTGGGAGTCAGTCTCTTCTCCCAGGTGACAAGTGACAGGATGAGAGGAAATGGTCTCAAGTTGTGCTAGGCGAGGATTAGATTGGATATTAGGAAAAAAATTCTTCACTGAAAGTGTTGTCAAGCACTGGAACAGCCTGTACAGGGCAGTGGTGGAGTCACCATCCCTGCAGGGATTTAAAAGACACGTGGCACTTGGGGATGTGGTTTAGTGGTGAACTTGGCAGTGTTGGGTTGGACTTGATTAACTTAAATGTCTTTTCCAACCAAAATAATTCTACAATTCTATGAAGGAAGAAATAAATTCATGTTCAAGCAGAAAGCTGGGAGGTGATGCTTCATGTTCTGCAGCCTATGGTCACCACCCTGTGTGTGATGCCAAGTGTCTGGTCATTAAAGTGTTGAGGTGACAGAAGGACAGAGCTCCTTACATAAACAGCAATGACAAGACAAAAGACCTAGTGGAGAAAGGAGCTAAATTTGGCTGTACATATAGATGACTCACACAGAAATATCATCCATTTATAGGTTGCCTCCCGGATAGTGACTGGCCCTGGAGCAAATTCACCCTGGAGTCAGTGGAAACACTTACAGGGAATTCAGTGGGAGTTCAGCTTGGCCGTAGGGAATATTTTCCCCTTTGTAGCTCTTCGGGTTTTGTTGAATTGTTTCTTTCAAGCCTGTGGAGAGCTAATGGGCAGCACTCAGTGTGATGAGGCAGACACATAATCCTTAGAGCATTGCTGCTTCAGCTACTGATGAAACATGACTTTGTGCTGAAATCACATCTGGGGCACTGAGGAAACAGGGTTTGAAGCAGATGTTGGTGCGGTGCTGCCTGGAGATTGCTGCAGGGAAATGTTGCTCAATCACCCATCAAAACAGCATCTGCACACGAGTGCCATTGAGTGAAAGCTGTGGGGCTGGAGAGGGACCTGGAGGGTGCCAAGGAGGAAAGGTAAAAGGCTGGAACAGGAAAAAAGTGACAGATCATAGAATCATAGAATGGTTTGGCTTGGAAGGACCTTGTCAAAGTCATCTTGTCTGACATCCCTGTAATGACCCAGGACACCTTTTAGACCAAACTGCTCAGAGCCTCATCCCATCTCACCTTGAATGTTTCCAAGGATGGGGCATCCACGACCTATCTGGAAAACCTGTGCCAGTGTTTTACCACCCTCATCGTAAAAATCTTCCTTACATCTAACCTAAATTGACCATTTTTTAGGACAGAGAGTAATGGTTTTAAACTATCAAAGGGCCAGGAAAGGGTGGGGTGTTTTAAGGACACCAGGCTCTGTTGGTGAGGAGACACCCTTTGCCCAAAAAGGGAAAACTAAGACTAAACAGCACCCGAGCTTTTTAGTGGAACGTTCAGGAGTTGGCATGGGCCTGCTGTGTTCACAGAGCAGCAGCCCCCCCCAGAGACCCCCCTGTGTGGGCAGCAAACCCAGGGAGATCCTGGGGGCTTTCCTCCTCTGCCTGGCAGCAGAGCATGGCTGGAGCATCTCACTGCTGAAGTTTGTGGGATGACTCCCCCTGACACTACACTATGCAACTTGGGGAGCAGAGAGCCGGGAGCAGCCCCTCCACTCCAAAAATACTGTCTCCAGCACAGTGCAGCCCTGCCCAACTGCACAGGGAGGGCTCCCTTCCAACTTCAGCAGTTAAAGGAAATTATCATATCAGGAAAGGAAACCCCCTTAACATCAATACAAGAATTAATCTGCACATAATGCAGAACCCTGGTGATTCTTGCTTGCAGTCATTGTTTCTCACTCATGGAAAGGCTGCCCGTTTTGGACCTTATCATTCAGGCAAGACAGCACAAGATGTTTGCGAAGGCTGTGGGCAATTTTGAGATTGGAGTTTTGCCATCTTACTATTAACAGTACAAAGTTTATTATTAAACAGGTGGAGTCGTGCATGTGGGTGACTACCACTTTTTTGAGGTACCATTTAGAACTACCATTTCTATCACCACTGAAAATTGTTCCACAGCAAAATTATATTTAAAAATCTATATCTGATTTGTGGTGCATTCAGAGTATGTTTGAACTGTGGTGCCATCAGATGTGAGCAAAAAACTCCCAAAAACTGGTGGATGCAGAAATAAAATTTGAAACTGCCAAACATCTCTTTGGTGATGATGTGAGGCAGAAGGGGCTTTTTAAACCAAATTCTGTAAAATTTGGTGATATGGTTGGGAGATGCAGCTTGGATGGAGGCACCAGGTGGTGCTGGGAATGAAGGTCTGGAAGGAAACCTCTGTGCTCTGAGCATTTCCAGAAAGAGGTTTTAAAGAGTTATTCCTGATAGCACCACACGTGCTGCGATAGAGCAGCAATCCCAGAGCCTTTCCAAGGGAGCCATCTGGAAACTGGGCTTAATCGCAGACTTGTACTCATAAATGTTTGTGTATGTTTGCTCACCCCTGAACCTCTTCTGCAAACACCGTCAGCAATTAAGCCCCATTGCAGCATTCTTGCTCTGAGGCTGCCTTTGCTAAGCCAGGCTCGGGGGAAAGCAGAGCTGCTGTGGGCGCTGCTGGGTCACACGTTCCCTGTTACGTGACCTGCTGGGTGATGTTTGTGAGGCTGGTTGGGGTTTGCTGCAGGTGTGTGCTGGCACAAACTGCAGCTCCATATCCTCTCCTTGTTCCTGCGGCTCTCCTGGGAACTTGAGAAGGCAATCTAACCTCTAATCCAGTTGTTGTGGGAGCTTAATTATCCTCAGATTCATGCTAGAGAGAAAAAAAATCTCCCACCAGAATGGCCAGGATTCAGGGCTGCTTCCATGGGAGGCTTCTGATGCCCCTGGACACCCTGCCAGCTGAGGACCCTGTTAGGAGAGGGACGAGGCAATTGTTCAGCCTTAAGCAGACATTCTGATAATGTCCCCTTGGTCCATTCAGCCTCCAGTCTACCCATGGAGGGGTTAATTGTATGTGGCTTCTTGGTTTTGGGCATTGATGGGTGTTTCATCTCTCCTCCAAGGTGTGGAGGGAAAGATGTCACAAGAAAGCGGTTTTTAATGGGAGAAGAGGAATCCATTTACTTAAGCCCTTGTATGCAAATGTACTGATTCAATTCCACTCTTCTTGGGAAATCCAAAAATCAGAATTAAATCACTACACAAATGTTACAGTGGGGGATGAAATGTTTTCTCCCTCCTTGGATGTAAACTGCAAATAAAAGATTCTGGTTTAAACGAAGTAGAACAGGTATGTGATTCCCAGTGAATGGTTATTGGATTTTGGTCTGTCTTCTGGGCACGTACACTTTCTCTTGTTTACCAAGCTTTGATTTGGAATGGGTGTGGAAGGGTAGAAGTTGCTGACATGTTTAAGTCCCCGTGCTCTGGCAGTGGGTACATGGTGGCTCCTCAGCAGCTTTGCCAAGCCGTGAGGCCAAAAGCACCTTGTCACTCCTGCACCTCCTTCCTCACGTGCACTGGTGGCAGCTGATGCTGGATCAAGGACCATGTGCCTTTTCTTTGAAAATGAGAGCAGGGTTTCGCTCTCCCGGGAGCTTGGCAGTTGTAACCAGAAATATTCACCCGAGCCTGAGCTCAAAGTGCGGGCTGCTGCTCCTCGCCACCACTGCAGGAATTTGACTTCAGCCAACAGCCCCATTTCAGGGGAGCTGTGATGGCCTCGTGCTGAGGGGGCTCAGCCGGGGGGGGCTGCCCTCTTTCCCCGTCCCCCGTGCTGCAGGAGATGGGATGCTGCCTGCATGAGCCTCCCACCCTCTCCAGAAAATGCTGGCCTCTCCTCTGGAAGAGCTGGACCCAGGCGGTGACCCAGGGAGAAGCAGGACAACCAAGAGCTGCCTCTGGCCGCCCGGAGCGGGGAGCTGGGCACGGCGGGACGGCTGGAGCCCGGCGGGGCGGCTGGAGCCCGGCGGGACGGCTGGAGCCCGGCGGGACGGCTGGAGCCCGGCGGGATGGCTGGAGCCCGGCGGGATGCTGCCCGGCGGGATGGCTGGAGCCCGGCGGGATGGCTGGAGCCCGGCGCTCCCAGCTCTGAGCAAGAGGTCCCCCTGGTGGGGATCTCCGCTCCACAGCCAGCCCGGAGCAGCACCGCCACGGGCAGGGCTGGACACCAGCGGGTTTGTCCATCTGACCCCACGGCAAGCGAGGGAAACCCCTGCTCCGGGAAGGATTCCTGACACCCCTTCCTTCCCGGCTCCTTGAGCCGCTCGCCGGCCTTGGCTGGGTGGCACATCGCGGCTCCGCTTTCACAAACGCGCCGGGGATCTGCCCAAGAGCCCTGCCAGCCTGTCCTGGAATCTCCCAGGGAGGGATCCAGGCTCTGTCTGAGGCGTCAGGGGCTGGCAGCATCCGCCTCCCTTGCAGCACAGGGGCTGCCCCAGGAGCAGGGCTCCCCAGGGGACTGCCCCAGACAGCAGGGGCTGCCCCAGGGGACTCGGCAGGGTGAAGGCAGCGGGGTACGCCCTGCACCTCTCCAATTGCAGTTTCCGAGTGCAAAAACAACCCAAGAGGAAAACCAGGACACCTGGCTTGTTTGCCAGGAAGAAAGGAAGAAATCCACCTGGGAGAAGTTTGCTTGCCCTGGAAGCAGCAGCTGTTGGTAGCACAGAAACGATCCCGTGACAGAGGTCAGCACGGGAGTTTCTCCCTGTGTTTGCAGTGGCGGGGAGAAATCACCTCTCCCCGCCTTTGGACACGCTGCCACTCGAGCCTTGAGCGTTGTGGCTTGCCTCGCTTTGTTTGTGATTTCTGTGATGTCCCCACCCTGCGTCCAAGGGCTTGGCAGGGCTGGGGAGGGCAGGGAGCGCAGGAGCGGGGTGGGAATGCTGCGGGACAATGCAGGCACGGGCTGCGCAAGTGCTCGCGCCGGGCCAAGGTCACCTATTGTTCCACGGAGTATAAATAGCTGCGCTGTAACAACGCAAAACCGAGCCTGGAAATGAAAACTGGATTTCTTCTTCAGCTCTGAAGTGAGGAAAGTGAAACAAGTCACCAGGAGAGAAAGGAGCATCTCAAGGAATGCCCTGTCCACAAAGCAGATCTGTAAAACATTGTTATAAAGTTATGCCTGGGTTTCCTGTTTGTACCAATAATAAGATTTTTTTTCCCTCTGCAAACTACAAGAGGTAAATCTGCTCTGAGCAGAGATAAAATAATTAGTGTGTTTTCCCCTGTTATAATAAATGTGATATTTGTATGTCACAAATATCAATGTTACTTCACAATGTGTAATGTCACAAATGACAATGTTACTTCAAAATCAGGTTAGGAAAAAAAAAATCAAGTTTCTATTTGACAAATTTTCAGATACAAGAATTAGATATTGATTTTTTTTTTCCAATAGTATGGCTAAACCTCAGCAAAATCCTCACTGTATTCGTCCTTTGGGTGAAGTTATTGGTTTTGCTACTTTGGAGAAGGACTGGCTCTGCAGGGCAGCTGTCTTCACCAGTGCAGGTTGAAGGACATTAAAAGTGAAAACATTCTTGTTCAGTGGCTCCTGGTGCCCACTTGCAGCCTGTTCAGTGTGGTCTGTGGATTCAATCTCATCCCCACTGGTCTTGGCTAACAGGGTTAATCCCTCTCTAAATCTTTCTGTGATACTGTCTGGCTCTGGACTGTCCATGTTGTTGCCCAACACGAGGGGTTGGCTTTGGGACGCTAGCAGAGCAGGATATCCCTTTTGATTAGCAGGGTCCTCCTTTCAGAGAAGACACCTGAAATTAGTCTAATTGAAACAAAAGAAGTTGTAAATCTAGTCATCCCCAACCCTCATTTCTTCATTTGGGAATTTCACTTGAAAATTAGTATCACGCTAAAACCCACCCATGCTTTGTAAATCATGTATGCATTGAAGGAAAAAGGCACCACAGATAAATTTTCAGTTAGGTAAAGGGCAGACTGTATGTGCAGATCCTAAACTGGCTGAGTAAAAGGCAGTTTTAGAGAAGCTGTGTAAAATTAATGTCTGTTCTCGTGACAGTGTGAAGTACTTTCATACTTCTCAGAGCCTTTATCCCCTTTCACTGTGCAGTTTTCTTTCTTCTATTAAAGCATTTATTGTTTCTAGAAATTAACTGAAAACTTGGACTTGCATGTCCACTCTTTTTGTGAACCAGAAGTTGTCATGGGTATTTAATTGTTTGTGCCTGTCTAACTGGATTGTGGAGTGATGAGAGGAGATGGTCTGTGCCATTTAGCACTGATGCTGCTGGGATCATGTGTGTGACCAAACAGAAAGCTGTGCACTTCGGCTTCGAAACGCTGTTTGCAAGAAAAGTGCTCTGAATTGTGCTCTGGAGTGCTTTGATTGTATTAATGACAGCATTACTGCACCTTATAGCTCCAGTGCATGTGTTTATATCTCATCTTCCTCTGTCCTGCGAGCCCAGAACAGATATATTACAGCACATCTTTCCTTTTTAAGTTTCCTGCTGGGATATTTTCTGCTTGAAATCAATGCCTGCCAGTGTGCCTGTGAAATTTCCTGAGGAAGTAGTTTAAATGGTGCTGTAAAAAACAGGACTGATTTGGTAAGCAGGAGCAATCCAACACTGTTTCCAGAAACCCATTGCACAGAGGGAAATAGAGGGCAGAGGGGCTGGGGAGTTCGTGCCCATCAGCTGCTGGCTGCACTGCTCTACAAATACCTGCATGGGAAGGAAAATAAGTGGAGAAAAAGGAACATGGATATGGAGCAAAGCAGATACAGGACATCAGGAAGGAGCGTGTTACAGCCACACAGGAAGGTCTAATGAAACAAGGGAAACAGCATCATTGCTTCAAACTGCTCTACTTGCAGAAGGTGTCCTTGTCTCTCATTAGCGCAATCTAGAGTTGCGTGGGAAATAGCAGAATAATTCCCTTTTTATCTCCTCCAACTGTCTCCTGTCTCGTGTTAGGATGCACCCAGCCCAGTAGCAATTGTTAGCAATCCTGATCTTCACTGCCACACGCTTGGCACCAGCAGCAAGCAGGAGAGCGAGCACTGGCCAGCTGGGAGAGGTTCCCAGCATTGCTCTCCATATGAAGCCAAGAAAGAAAGATCTGTCTTTTCCTCTCCTGTCATTCTTCCCTTGCTGTTATGTTCCCAGGAGTGGAGGATGTCTCTCTGGCAAAATCTGGAGGCCGTACTGCTTTCCGCACACTCATCAACAGCATCTCTGATGGGGCCAGGCTGCATCTGGAAGTGCTGCCAGGCTCGGGGAGGAGGGGGTAGACATCACCCCACTTTAAATTCTCACACAGGTGCCAGGCTGCTGCCCTGGGGATGCTGGACTGGAATTGGTGGTCTGGAGGGTCCCTTCCACAGGTAGCTGTGCTTGGCAGTTTCATAACATCCCCCTCCTAAGCACTTAAGCCTCTGTGCTAAGAGATGTTTGAATTGCTGGGTGTGAGCATTGCCACCCTGCTGCGAGGCTGCCAAAGGAGCCAGAGTTTGGGGTGGAAGATTAGAGCAAAGGGCATTTCTAGGGTTATGGATATGTTTTACATCGATTCACCATCAGATGGAGCAGTTTTGGAAGCAAAGACCAGAATTGTTCCACTTCCACTGTGCCTGAGGCCAGGATAAGCAGTGCTATAGCATCCCGCTTTCAGATCAGTGAATCTTCAATTGAGAGCCTTTATCTATGGGGTAAAACAGTGGGTTCACAAGTCACTGTCAGTAGTCGCTCTCTTGGGAAGTGCAAGAGGCAGCTTTCAGTTTCTTGTTGCAAAAAAATAGGAATTCAGCCTGGAGCACTGAGTGCTGCGTGAGTGTGGGGATGGCAGTGACTGCACCTCGTGGGGAGCTGTGTCTGCAGGAAGAAAAACGGGAGAGGCAGTGCTGGGTCATGGGAACTGCAACAGCGTGGGGCGAGTACAGAAACTGTGTAGTGATGTTTCAGGTGAGGTGTTAAAGCAGTTCCCCAGGTGAGTGAGCAGCGCAGTGAGGGTTTTCAGGGTCACAGCCTGGTCACAAAACGAGAGCAGAGTATGCATTAGATGGGCTCAGGGATTCCTCTGGCATATTTTGGGATGGAGCCAAGTCTCCTGCTCTGTGCCTCAAACACAGATTTGTCCTGTCTCACCTGTGACATTGCCCTGATTTTGTTCCTGTGAACATTGGTTCAATTGAGCCAGGCTGTGCTGCTTTGCTCCAAGAGCAATAATCAGCTCTTTAGGGCAGATATTCAAGCTGTGTTCCAGAAAATCACTTAGTATTTACTTTGACGCTGCAAGAGCAGTACATAAGTAAGTGCCTCTATATTTAGGCATTGGTCCATCAAGGGAAGTTTGCTGGAATGGGTATCTGAACTGTGTGAAGTGCACAGCGAGGGAGGGATAAATGCTGGCTGAAGCAGTGGAGACGAATAAAAATGCTGGGTCTTGAGAGACTGAAAAAATCCCTTTGCCTCTGGAGACCTCTGGAGAGAAGAGAAAAAGAGTATTTTTCTTTCCAGCTGCATTACTCCAGTTCTAGCAAGGCACAAGCTGTTGACTGCACGCTGTCTCCATTAGCATCTCGAGTGCTCCACAGAAATACACCTGCTGACTCCTCTTAATAAGAGGAGTTAAATGAGGTTCATTAAAGCCATGTTTCCTTGCCATGAATTTCCAGGAGCTCAATAATGCTGTTTTGGCAAGTTAATCTGGCAGTCCTTGTAGTGATGTCTTTAAAGGGTCATTAAAAGCTCTTGGTTTTTTTCTAAACAAAACAACTAAACCAAAGATTTTTGTGAATAATGACCTGAGTTAAAAGACTTGGTAAACCCGCTTGCATCACGTGGTACCTCATTATCCTTATGATGCTGGAACAAACATCCTGATGATGCCTCAGTGTGGGACAGCACCTAATTTTCTGGAGCTTCCCCAGGTATTCACTGCCCTCAGCAGCTCTCCTGCCCAAGGTGTGCCCCATCACCGCAGGCATTTCAGATTTGACATCACTGCTTGGTGACAGACAGTTGTAGGTGTTAGGGGTTAAATCCTACCCAGCTCTGGGTACTCATCAGGAGTGAGGACCTTTTTAAAGTGAGTTACATTCCTCTCCCTCCTCCTTGCAAAGGCTGCTACAGCTGGGATGCAGACAGGGAAACATGAACCAGCCCAGCCTACACAAGGAGATGACAACCTCCCTCGCATCACCCAGCCCTGCCCCCGCTGTAAATCCACTCCGTTGGTTTTGGCCAGTAAATGAAAGCCAAGCTGAGGCCTTGATCCAAAACTTGGTCCCAGGCTGTGTGGGAGAGTTTGTATACGAACCTACAAAGGACAGACTGTTTTGTTTGCGAGGTTTTTTTGGTGGGTGGTTGATTCCTCTCCTTTCCTCAGTCAATTCATTTTAGGTTTCACAAACAATATTAAGCCAATAATGTCTGTGCCAACAAATTGTGATTCTAATCCTGCTTCCTGATACTTGCAATCCTGACTGTTTGTCTGGGTGAGCAATTTGTGTCAGTTGGCTTCTTCCCTGCCTCCCAAATAACTCTCTCACTGTTGGGAAGCCCTCTGCCCAGGCAGGCTGGGAGAGGCTCTTCTGTTCCAGCTGCCAGTGACAGTGGTGCTCCAGCTCCTCTGTGGAATTAGCAATCACCCTGCAGGGATACCCATCTCTGCCCTGTCTGCTGGGGAGAGGGGCTAAGGACATACTGACATGGATACTGGGATGAGAGTTTGGGTTTAGCACGAGGGGAAATAATGTGAAGGCCATTGCACACGACAACTGGTTAAATTTCGAGCAGCCTGTAGCTATTTTAGTTACAGTCTCTTTTAAGGAGATCAACACTGAGGGCAAATTCCTTCCCAGATAAATCACGCTCATTCCACATGCACGAGAAAGTGGGGAATTTTGTTTTTCAAGTGGCTGCTTTGCATGTTTCCCTGGCTGGCAGCTCGTGTGCCAGCGCCAGGGCCGGGTTCACTGAGGGCGAGGGTTGTCGCCCCCGGTGTGGAGGGAGTTTTGGCCTCACGTGGTGCTCATGGGATAACACTCCCTAAGATAACACTCTGAAAAAGCACAGGATTCTTTTAAAAATCCTTTTAGAGAAGTGTCACCCCTGTGCTCTTCATAATCTTTTGGGCCTCAGAGTAAGTTGTTTTTTTGTTTAGAAAGGAAGGGGAAGAACAGGTTTAGGGCGCAAGCTGCTTTTCCTTTGCCCTGACAGGCTCGTTCACATCCTAAACCTTGGGCAGCTGCAGCCCCTGCACTCCCTGCACGTCCTTTGGATGTCCCAGCCCTTCGGATGCCCCGGCCAGGGCAGGCAGCCAACAGCAACACCAGTGCTGTAGCCACCTCCCTGCACAGGACCCAGCTGCTTCCCAGGTCACTTCTGGCCTGAGCTTTGCCGTTCGCCTGACCCCGCTCACAAGGCACAGCAGTGGCTCCACAAGATCCCACAGGAGATCCACAGGGGCTGGGAGCGCTGCGGTGGTGAGGACTGAGGATGCAGATGCCTGCACCTCCTCGCTGAGACTCTGAGCATCACCTCTTTGTGCCTGGTAATGACAGATGAGGAAAAGCTTTAGTCTTTGCTGCCTTCTTAGAGCTCCAAGATTTCACTGCAAATACCTTGTTGTGGGAAAAGAATGGAAGACCTGAAATGTGGTGACCTGACCTTTCCTATTCCTGCAGGCAGCTGTAGCTCAGTGTGGAGGTTTCTTTCTCTCCCATCTGTAAGCTGCGTGCACAGAAAACAATGAATTCCCAACTGCATGCACAGAGGAAGCTCCATGCCTTCCACCAGGACCATTCATGGAGATAATTCCTCTGGAGATACTCATGAACACCATGAACATAAACACAACCAATATTTGTCTATTTTATCTAGTGAGATTTATCTGTCCTTTTTTTCATGGTTGAGCTGTGTCTTAGCTCTAACTCAGTTGTAAACATGGCTTAAATTTTCCATGTCTGTTACTCTGAATGCAGAAGAATTAAGATGTTTTTGCAAACTCCCTTTAATGCTAAGAGAATTAAGACGTTTTAGTTGTCAGAAACAATGCTGGTAACTTCTATGTGGTCTGCACAGCTTTGTACTGTACAAGGAGGCCAACATTGCCTTTGGATGCTTCTAAAACTCTTTGCATCTTGTATTTGGTTTATAAAATTACGGCAGGCACTGTGAAGGTGACTTTGGTAAATCACTTTGTTACACTGGCCCAAAGCTAATCTGAGTCTCTAGCCAAAGCAACGGATTTGGCACGTATTAAAAGCTAGAGATGGTTTCCTTACATTTGCATAAACAGCTCTAGATTTGAGGGTTGAACTGAATTTGTTTTTGGAGGAGTCAAAAACATATGTCTTGGGGGCGATTTCCCCCCTCCCCATGTGTCTCAGGGACCCACGTGCTTTGTGTGAGTTTTTAATTTTACATGAACGAGCACCAGCTGAAATGTTCTGCTCCTTGCTGTGGATAACAGCGTCTCTAAGAGGAAATGCTGCAGAACCGTTCCTACATTTTTCAGTAGCTCCTGACCTTAAGCCGGTTGTTTCTGTAGCTTGCTCCTTTCTTACTAAGAAGCTGAACATACAGGCAAACTCAACCAGACCAAGTGAACTTAGGGATCCTGGGCTGAATTCTGCTCCTTGACTCTGTCATTTGGTTCATTGATGCTTGCTGGAGATGCACTTTCCATGAGCTCTTCTGACTCACATGAAAGGGCTCTGATTTCCTGATGTGTGCTGTGCACATTAAACTTCACAAGCAGATCCCGCTTTGGGCAGCATCTGCTTTTCCCAGTCCCAGCCCTGCTGCAGCCCTGGTATTGTTTTACATGAATCTGAAGGCCATGTGTGTTTGTCCCTTCCACGGATAATGTCATTTCTCTTAAGAACCATCATGTGCTTTTTGTTTTGATCCTTTTCCCATGTGCTTGGGATGTACTTAGGGTCATCTTCACTGCAGGCTGCAGATCACGTACAGGGCAGTGAATATTTGCTGGATTTACAAGAAAGGTGTTAACTGCAGTTGCAATGAGTACTTATTAGTCTATGTCACTGGATTTGATGATAAACTATTTTCTTTGCTAGCTCCTATTGCTGTGGATTTCCTTTGTCCAGAGCAATAGGATGTTCCAAGGTAAATATAGGGCTTCTGTTTCACTTAGCAAGTCTGAAAATTGTATTTCCACATGTTCATAGACTGGTCTTTTATTTTCTTTTGGGTTGTGTTTTCTGTTGTTCTTGTTATTTTTTTTCTGCTTGAGTTTCAGTCTGAAGGTTTCCCTTTACTCATGTTTCAAATACCTGCATGGATTTGAGACCTTGCATGGAATTGCTAATAATGCTCTTTTCCCATAGATATTTGCTCAAAAATAAGCATTTGGTACATATTCTTTTTCACTGTGCCTAGACAGGGAGGTGCAGACTAAATCTACTGAGAATATTCAAGTGGGCTGGTTATGGGGAGCTGCTTTTAGGGTAATTATGTTTCCCACATCCCACTCATGCATGTGATCTCTGTCAGTAAGGCTGCATGAAAAATATCCCCAGAGACAGGTCACACATGACCAGAGATGTAACTGGTGTCAGCTGAGCTCTCTCAAGAGAAGCCAGAAATGCTGTGGTCTATCAGAAGTACAGAGATACTCAACGAAAATCTTCTCTATTGGAGTTTCTAATTGGAATCGCTGTGGTGCCCTTCTCTGAACAAACCGCTGCACAGGCCTGTGGGAGGCAAACCCAGGGTGACACTTTCAATACGTGCTTCTGAAAATCTCCCCGAACCCCATCTGTTGCTATCTGTGCTTTTAAAACCCTTAAAAATCAAGTTCTAGAAAACCAGCTCTTACTGTTATCTGAACTTTTCAGTGCTTTTGAAAACCTTCCTGTGTATCATGGAGCCAAATGCTCTGTTGAAGTGCAAGTCTGTTCAGAATTTAGTTCAAAGGGGCTGGAAGGAATTCCTGGTATTGCAAAACAGGCAGTGCTGGAGGCCAATCACTGCCCCTCCACTGCTGCACGGGCCTGGCCAGAGCCCAGGGATGGCAAATTGGTGACTCAAAGCATTGGGTTAGTCACTGCCTGATGGGGAATCCAGTAAGATGTCCTGGAGGATTGCACTAGATAGGATGTTCTCCAAACATGGCAAGGAAAGAACAGCTAAAACAACTGAGAATTCAATGCATGCCTTAATTTAACCATGCCTTAGCAACCCTAGCTATGTATTTTCATGACAACTCCATCCATATTTTAAGAACAATCACTCCCAGCCATTAAACTATCAACTATGTACTCAGTGTAACAAAATAATTCATAAACTGATGGACTAAGTGCCAGGAAAAGATGTGATCAAGCAGTCTCATGATACTCCAGAGAAATACTGTATTGCTCCAATGTGCATTTGAGTTTATTTTTTGTTAAAAATAGATGGAGATGAACATAAACTGAACACAGTGAATGTCTGAGATAACTTACAATAAAATGCTGGGGGTGTTGAAATTGCAGCACCAAAGGAAAAACATCGTGAGATCTTACACTTTGATACTAAGGTACAACTTGTGGGCTCAGCATTATTCTAGGCTTTACTCTAAATTTCAGCGACCTTGGCCAAATGAGAGCTGATCCTAGGAGCTCTCCATCCCACTGCTCCCTCAGGAGCACTCTGCAGGGGTTTGGTACTCTCAAGTGCAGCACTCTCACAATGTTTCTTCCTTACAGGAGTGGAATGAAGCAGCAATGCCTGGGGCTCCTTATGGAAGGACCTACAAGTGGGAGGATGGTTTGTCACTGGCTTCTCTGCCCAGAAAGCTTGAGACCACCCAATGAGGGCACACAGGTCTCTGTGATCCTGTGTTGGGCATTTTCATGGTTAACAAGGATGAATATGACTTGATTTCTGAGGGATTTCCTATATATTTCCTCGGTAGTCTTTTACCCCAACTTAATCTCCTGGATTTTTCCAGGGCATTAACTTCTCCTTGCTGTTAATTCCCTGGGAGTTTGGCTACACAGACTGAGCTCACTTTGTGCTCTGCACCCCCAAACAAAAGAGGTCTGGTGCAAATGGGGGGCACACTGGGGCACCCCAATGTCCCATCAGCCACAAGCGCCTTTGCCATGGTGGCTGGCCCAGCCCCACCTCTGCGGCCCAGCATTCCTGCCTGTAATCCAGGGCGAGACTAACCACCAGATGTCTGACCTCCTCACCCTCCTGGCAACACTAAATGTCCTTTCCTGTAAAGTTCTGCAGGGTTTTATTTTCCTTTCTTTTCCCAGTCTCCAACTGCTGGTTATTATCATTATTAAGCATAAATGGCCTCTTTCACACTCTGCAAGGCGAGTGCTCCTATGAATGAAGCCTAACTAGCGTGAAAGGGTTTGCATGGTGATACTGCACAGGATTCAGAGAGCGCCTTGTAACTAAATTAATAAGAGAAAGGAACATTATGAACACATCCCCTTTCATAAGCGAGGGGATTTTCCCATAGGCTTGGATCAAGAATGTATCCTATACTTTTGCAAATGAAAAAAAAGACCAAAGTGAAGCCATTTCCTTAGGATAAGGAAGCTATCTGAAGCACAGCTAGGAAGAAGGTTTCAAAAACTGAGTAGTGGGAAATTATTAAGATAATACTCTAGCTCCCAGCCCAAATGAAGAGTTGTTTTTCAGCGGTGAGTGCAATTGCTTAAAAAGAAATCTGGCAAAAGGCATCCATCTACCTGGCAAGGAAAAAAAAAGTATCTCTGCCATGGAACAGATGAGTATTGTCCTTGCACTGTACTTTTAATTTATCACCCATCACATCTATGCACTAAGGGCAATCTTAATGCAAATGTTGCTTTTATTTGCATGAAGGGCTGAAAATAGCTGGATGCAGGTTACAGTTACAGGCATGTAGATATCAAACCACCCCTACCCGCATCCCGTTACAATTAATGGGCTGTTCGTACCACCTCATGCTGCAATGCCCTCAAATATCACCAACTAAGCAGAGTCAAGCAGGATCATTACAAGGAAAGAAGAGCTCTGAAGCATCCTCCTGTGCTGGCAGCACAGGTCACTCCGAGCTGGCATTGTCCTGATTCCCAGCACAGCCCTGGGACAGGCTGCTGCATAGAAAAACTAGAAAATACACAACCTGAGACTGAAATTCAGCAGTCTTACATATTATATAGAGAGATTTTTGTCTGTTCCCTTAATTAGGATTTGGTGCACAGCTCCTGCATCGCGGTATTTTCTCGGTAAGGCCAGGTTGATTCATTGCTACACCAAAATCCTGCAGAGTTCATCCCTGAAAGAGCTGATTTGCTCCTCTCTAGAGGGAGCTCCTTCTGGGCTTACATACAACCATCCTTTCCACCTTCAACAGAGGGGTGAGCACCCCACAGGTGAAGAGGAAGGAGGACGCATTTTTCCAAGAGGAATTGTGAATATAAGTACTGTTTTGGAAAATGCATCCCATAGAAATATCAAATACAGTATTCTATGATCAGGGGGAGGTTCAAACCAGCCACACAGATCTTTAAGACACACAAAATTCAGATCCAGAAAGCCCCCAGCCTGAGCTGCTGCACATTGCGGAGTGCAGAGATTTCCTCAGGGCTGCCAAAAGTCCCAGTTTCTGAGTGTGTTTCATGCACCGTTTCAAAACCATTTTGCAGAGGTATCAGGACACGTCTAATCCTTGAAAAAAAGTGGACATCAGGGTCATTTAGCGAGATTCCCCCCCTTTCCCTTTCCTTTGTTAGAGTAGAATGAGGCTGGATGGACTGTTGTTTACAGTCCCTTACAGTGGCCTCTTTTACTGCCAATGCCACAAATGATGTCATTTGTTTAGCGGGAGACTGACTATTAGAAATGCCAAATGTAATTAGGATCTTTCCTTTCAACTGGGCTCTACAAACACTGATAGTGAGAAATGGCTCCTACCTTTTGAACTTTCAGACTAGTGGTGGGATCCTTGCCCTGAGAGGACTCTTGGCAAAGGTTTCAACCTCGGGTGAGAAAAGATTTCACACGGTATTTGTAATTCTCCTCTGAATATGGAAAGTTCATAAGCTTTCAGCCGAGAGTGACGTCACTGAAAATAACTCCTCTCCTGGGTGAAAAAAAACCCCTCATTAACCCCTGGAGATTGTAGAGCCGAGGCTCTGCCTGCTTCAGGTCCTCCAAGTCTGGGAGAAATGGGGCTGAGCCTGGCCAGATGCTGCCAGCTGGTTTGGAGCCAGCATACTGGGATCCTACTCCACCCATGACACTTAGAGAGAAACAAAGGGTGTAAAGGGTGTGTTAGGGACAGGAACAGGCGTGCTGCTTGTGACTGTACTCCAGCTATTCTCTACTGTCAGAAGCCCCCTGAGGGAGGAGGTGGGAGGAGGCCAGGGGAGGAAGGCCAGGAGCAGATGGCATTAATTTAGCACAGCCCAAGGCTGCAGCACAACATGCAAAAGCTTGGTCCTTGTTTAGAACCAGCCTAAAAACCTGCAGCCCTGTCCTTGCAGGCTGCCCTTTTACCCATCATGAGAGGAGAGGAAACTGGGCATCTGAGCCAGTCCTGAAATTCACCCAGCGAAGCTCCAGCTGACATCAGTCATGATGTCTGAGCATGCAGTGAAGCTCCAGGGGCCCATCCAGCGCTTGCTGATGTCAATGGAAACCTTTCAGTGGACTTCAGTAGCCTCTGGATCAGGCCCTTGGTTCATAATTGTGGGCGTACATGGATCCTCTCCCTCCTTCTTCTGACCAGAGATGGTAAAAGTGCGTACGAGACATCTCTTCAATGGCTCTGGCTGTCCAAGCACCTTTCTTCCCCTGACAACAGGAGTGTGTGACCAGAGTAACACGATGCAGACACTTCTAGACTTACGGCATCTGTTTCATTGTGATCTAGTTTCAGCACACTCAGCATGAAGAATGCCACTCACTAGGGCAGCCGGCACTGCTGAGCTCTGTGGTTTCCAGCCCCGCCCTCTCCTCTCCCCTTCTTCAGCAAGAGTCTGCTTCTCAACCTGATGTTGACTTAACTGTAAAATTTACAACCAAGAAAATCTTATGGGTCCATTTTCTTTATTAGGTCCTATCTGTTCTTCTGGGAAGATAAAAGCAGGTCACCTAGCAGAGAGCCCAGCCTGTGACTGGGCAGCTTTGTATTGATGTGATGAAGTTTAACCCAAAAACTTCTTGCTGCCTGTGATCCTTCAGTGCCAGCTCCATGCTCTCCTCAGACTGTTTCCTTCATCCTCCAGAGTCCTCCCACCGCCTCTTCCAGGGATTTTTGTGCAGGTTATTCGAGGATAGGGGTACTTGAGTGAAAATATGGTGATGAAGCACCTGTGTTTTGACTATACACTACCTTTTGCTGCTGGTTTTAACGTTCTGTACATTCCCATGTGATTACTTTTACTGCATTCCCTCTCTTTTATTGAGCTTGCAAATGCAAATCAGTTCTAGGCTGTTATTAATTTTCTTCCAACTGATAAAATGTCTGTGAGGCAGGAGGGAGCCTGAAGTCTGGTCTGTGTCCTTTAAGCACACACTGCATGCAGCAGCAATTTTATCCTGTGGTTCACAGTTATATCCATAACAAATGGATCAGAAAAGAAAAGCTGGTTTTATTTGGAAAAAATGGAAAAAAGGTTTTTCTCAAAATTTTCAGAAAACTGAAAAAAAGAAAAGGGATTTGTTATCAACATTGTGGAATTGAAAAATTCCCCAAGTTACTCTTACCTTCATGCTGCTAAATGTACTAAATAGCTTTTGCAAACCCCAGCCACTATGTGGAATTCTTTAAAAGAGCAGCCTAGTTAAATGGTGAAGAACTTCCCCAAAATTTCTCCTTATTTTATGTAAATTTGCCATTGTATTTTAGGGACCTTGTTATTGCTTCCTTCGGGTTTTGAGGCTAAAGCTTCCTTTCAATTCTTCCCGTTACAGTAAATCAATGACAATGCAGCTTGAGGACAGATCCAATGTGTTTTACTGCTTTTCTAAAGCTTTCTGGTATTATTTTGGTGCTACCCTTTAGTTTGCACATCTATGCCACTGAATCCACACAGCCATCTATTTTCATCAGTCCTGAATCTTTTTCTGCTGCATCAATCGGATAATATTGTGTTACCATTCTCAGGTTATATTCCTAGCCAAGGGTGAAAAAGAATTTTCCCTGTTCAGGTCATAAGAGGAATACTGTTAACCAACTTTTGTTTTTAGGACTTGTAAATCAGCACAGAACTACAGAGATTTAGGAAGAGGGTTCTCAGTCTCTTGTTTCTGTGCAGGATGCATAAGTCCAGTTCACTGCCTTCTTTTCCAAAGAGTAATGGACTGATTTAAAAACTACTTCTCCCCCTTCCCCCTCCCCCTACTTTTTTACTTCAGAAGCAGAGGATGAGATGGGAAGCTTGTCACTGCATGCAAGTACCTTGGTGTCCACTAGCCAGGCCAGACTTCATTGCATCAGCAGAGCTCTGGTTTCAGTGTGGGGGTGGATATGAGACCACCAGTTTCTGGAGGTCAATCACAATGTTCCTGTGACTTTGGGCAAGGCAGAGCCAGCACAGTCTGCAGCCTCTGTGTGCCATGACCCTGCTTTTCACAGCGGCTGGCTAAGGGCATCCTGGGCCTGTGGATGCTGAGTGAAGTAAAGGAACTCGCCCAGAGTGCCCAAACCTGGCCAGGTCTGGATTTGCTAAGCACATCCCTGGACAAGCTGCATGCTCTTGATGCTCCTGATACTACCACCAGGAGCAGCATCAAAGCGAGCAGTCTCAGCAGGGCAGCTCTGTCCCTCCCCCGGATGTCCCAGGAACTGATGGGGCTGTGTGTGCAGTGAGTTCCTTTCCTTTGCCAGAGGTTAGCTCGAGATGCCACCGTGGGGCCACGCTTTGTTCCAGGCAGAAAGCTGGTGCAGGACCCACTTCTTGGACACAGGGAGGAAGGAAACCCTAAGGAAGGAAGATGAACAGCACTGTGAGTCATGACCTGAGTCTCAGCCTGCCTGTGGGCAGCACATGAGTGGGGTTTAGGGCAAACTGACAGCAGATGTTCCAGACTCAAGTATCATGAAGAAATTGCTCTTAGGTTTTCAACTACGCATTCAAGAATTTATATCTAGACTGTTTTTAAAGGTGAATATCTGGAGGAATGTTTAACGTTGTGGCTTAATCAAGCAATGTTAACAGCAAGCACAGGTCAGTGCATAAGGCAAGATAATGAAGGCTGTAGTGCTGCCCATGTGTTGTCCTGGTTTGATGTACCATCAGAGTTGGTGGCTTTGGCCAACCCCTGAGAATTTCCAAAAGCAAACCCAAAAGGGAGCTGGAGTAAGCCAGAAGGACACTGTCAGATGGAGAAGACTTTGCAAATTTTTTGTGACTTGACTTCAACTTGTTCATATACAAAACCCTTCCATTGCTGACGTACTTGTTTTAAAGAGGAGAGTAAGAGTCAGGAATACTCAGCAACTTCAGGCTTGAACTGCACCGTGAAAAGCCTTGACGGGAGGAAAATGCCATTTCCTCTTCTCCCTGATGGTCCATTCTCGACTATGTCACAGTCCCTTCCAGGCAGGGCTACCTACTAAGGCTAAATGACCTTCACACATTTGATATCGTAAAAGGAGGTTTGGGTATTTCTCTCATCAGAGATGTCCATTTATAAAAGGCTTGGTGCAGTTACTTAGCTAAAAGCAGTAATGAGATGAATTCTTGCAACAGAGTAAAAATGGCAAAGCTGGCATTTTCTTGTGTTGGAAACAGAATTTTGTGACAAAAATTTGAAGATTATCAGTGAAAGGGTACCAATGGGGTTTTGACACTAGTTTGCCCATTGCTCTCTCCATGTAAATTCTGACACATTCAGCCTTCAAAGAAAGTACAAAAGAGACAAAATTCTCAAAGTTTGAGAAGAAATCAATACTGAGGTGAAAACAATAAAAATTTTTGAAAACAAGGGTAGCAAAACCTTGAGCAAAGGTAAAAATTCTTTGCTAATGTTTGGCTTTCCAGCCTCAGATCCCTGCAAAAAGTTTGAAAACTCAACACAGAGATGTTCTTGTTTATTGGTTCTTTCCAATCTTCCATGGTAATTTGAAAGTTAAAACAGATCCTCCTCCTCCAGACAGTCTAGTACAGTGAAAGCAGATAGGAATGTTTAAATAAAAATATGTAGAATAAAAGAAGGAACTATTCATGATGCATCACTCCTCTGACAGGCTGTGAAGTTATTTCACCCTTCAACACAAGTGCTAAAACATAATGGAATCCCTACTGAGTGTTTTCATGCTTACCAGAACATTAAAAAAAAGCATAACAAAATGCCCAGTGTACCCCTAACTATTAGCTTGGATGAGTAAGGAGGCCAAGGGAAAACAGTGGCACTGTGGGAAATATTTGTGGCAAGGGAAGGAAACAATAACTGAAAGTGATAAAAATGGATGATTCCCGCGGAACCACCCACCGGCCAGGGCAGCGCTTTGTGCCCCGTGCAAGGAGCACAGTCTGTAAGCACAACACCAATGTAGATTATGGGGTTTTTCTCTCTGCTGCCATAAAGAATTTTAAAAGCCAGATTCAGGTCTAGAAAAGGCCTCCAGTAGGGAAAGGAGGCCATTTTTTGGTTACCAAAAAAGCCATTCAGCTTATGAGCAAGACTATGTGTGAGATACTTGTAATGCACCATTTCAATCTATTCTTCTTGGCTTTTAACTTCACTGAGAACATGAAATGGGCACAGATGCAGCACTGCAGTGTGCAAAAGTGGGGCACTAAATGGTGCATTAACATAGAGATGAATTCTGCTGTTGTTAATCAGGCCCTATTCAGAAAGAAACAGTGAAACTTTTGCCTGCATAAAAACACATATGACTTGGCCTTTAATATACAATAATTCATTTAAATTTACTGAATCCACTGAACTTTATGAACTCAGAGTGGTTGCTCAGGTACACATTAATGGTGAACCAGCTGTAAATGATGATTTACTCCAAAGAAGTTATTAACTCTTACTGCTTTCTTTTCCTCTGATTCGCAGCACAGATTGTGAGTGCTTCTGAAGCCTTGCATGTCATTTGATGTTTAAATGCAAAGAACTTTCGAAGAATTGTCCTGAATTATTATCATTTACAACAAGGAAGTGAACTTTTATGGAGGTTCCAAAGACCTTCTGTACTCAGAAGATGGGATGGTTTAACTTTGTTCTCCCTTTGCATTGATGTAGCTTCAAAACCACCCAACGGGAAGTGATGGTTATAGTGTTGTAAAACTGGTGGAAATAACAGGATTATTTTTGACTAGCCACGGGGTTTTCCATGTCAGGAATTTGAACAGCCTGAAATCATTCTGTCCTCAGACTTTTTTTACCTTTTAGAAGAAAGGACTAAACAATATCTTTAGGGCTTATACGCGTCATTATGCAAAGCCTGTGAAAGTAAGTGGAAAGGACAAAAGGCAGGCAATGGGGAGCAGTCAGCCAGAGGGACCTCGTCAAACCAAACCCAGTATTTCTTCAAGTTAGAAAAAGGTGTTTGTCAGTGAGACGAAGGGTAGGGCGTGGGGAAGCCATCCTACTTAGCATTATGCTGTCTGTAAATTTTTGAGCCACCAGCAGCACCATTATGCTGTAATTTGAGAGAAAACCCTAAGTGCTCATGCAAACTTCTCAATGTCTCACTTCATTATCATTCATGTGAACTTCCTGCAGCAATACTGGCCTGGAGGAGGGAAAGCCCACTCTCCTTCCAGCTCTCTGGGCTGGACCATCTCCCTGGGGTACATGATGAATATGCTCAAGGTGTGGCAGCTCAGGTGCTGGTTGTACCCACAGCCACCTGCCAGTTCTTGCAGAGGTGAGCTGCTCTAAACTGGCTGTAAATCACTCAGAACTCTTGGTTTTGAAGGTATCAAGTTTCCTGTCTTGACGTTCTCCCAATATCCGTTCAGTATTGTTGTTCTTCAGCTAGGAATACTTTTTCCTGTATGTGAAAATAATCACAGCAATGTTCACAACACAAAAATGGAAGTGTGCTACATGTGTTCAAGGTATTTTTTCATACGGAGCCTTTGCTAATATTATTCATAGAAGTAATTGTATGAAAACCAGAAATTCCAATTTTGCTCAGCTTGCTTTTGGTCTGGTTCCATAAATATTAACAGTGTTAGAAAATACTGAAAGTCTTTTATTTCACATTAATTGAAGTAACTATGACAACATAACATGATTTATTTCCTTTAACATTGAATGGTGGTAAAATTGGCATTGTTTTGGGCCAGTTCACAATTTGCAGAAATAACCCTGCCAGTGGCATAAGCTGGTTTATGCTCAAATTTTTCAATTATTCTTTTACTTCTTTTTAAAATGGTTACTTCTCTAGTGAACGGATCAAGTGTTAACAACATTTGAAAGGGCTTTTTTTGAGCCACGTAAGATTTAATAAAACCATAATTTTTCATTTTATTGCTTCAGTGGGGAAAAGCTGTTAATTAGGAGTGCCATGGTAAAGAAAACTGCTTTTTGGCTCTGCCTACCAACTGGTTTATTCTGCTTATAAACAATTGGTCCCACTTAATGACTAGACCATACTGTATTTACTAGCTACCGTCAAGCATTCCCAGACCTCATAGTTTTATGTCTGTGAAACACTTGCATATTATGATCTCACCTCATGATACAGAATCTCTCTATTCAAGTTTATACATGACGTGGAAAGTCTCCGAGATGTACTCTGAGGTGTAAAATTAGTGTAATTCCCCTGGAATGAAAGAGACGTGCCAGTTTATATCAAGTGGAGCTATGGCCCACAATGTCTCAAAGACATTTGCTTTTGTCTAGAAAACAAGCAAACAAACGTTCTTCATTTCAATGGAAAACAACACTTGTGTCTCTCCTTGCTCAAGTACAGAAGGAGATCAAAGATGGCACAAAGCCTCCTTGCAAGGCAGTGTTTCACTTCCAGACAATTAATATGATAGTATCAGGGAAATGAAAATCTATTCCATGCCTCGGTGTTTCCCCTCATGGACTGGAAAACTACTTGGTTTATCATTTTCTGTCTTTAGGCAAAAAGGTAACTCTTATTTGCATGTTTGTCAGTTTGTGCTTGAGAGTACAAAATTTACTTAAAAACAAGCTCAGCCAGCTAAATGAAATGCCAATGGTCTTATTACCCTGAGAGAGCAAAGCACTTAAGTCCATTATTAAAATGAAGTTAATTGAATTTAAACGTGTGCTTAAAGTAAAGCACAGCCATAAATACTTCACTGAATAAATGGGAGATTATTCTTATGCTTAAATGTAAGCACTAATCAGTATTTTCCTAAAACCAAAGTTTATAGCCTTCTATCAGCAGTTCCAACTATCCCACTAATAATACCTGGCACTAAAACCAGAATTTTTCCAAGAAATTTGTTCAACAGAATGAAAATCAAGACATTGCTCTTACAATAAATTAGAAGAGTAGGTTTGAAACAAGAACACAAATATTAAAATCTGGGTGTGATGAGTTATGTATAAGAAAGGCAGGAAAGAGCTTATTTCAACTTGAATTGTGTGGCTTTCTCAGAAACAGCTCTTTGGCAATCTAGAATGGAAAAAGCTTCTCACTCTACAAAACCCCAAAATGTCAGTATTTAGGGGTGGTGGGAACTGCAGAGCAACTATAACTGTTCCGTGTTTATACAGCCAAGATCCTCTGCATCAGAGTAGTCTTTGGAATCAAAATTGGGGGTTCAATTAAAAGCTCGAGCTCTGAAATTGCCACTGATATATCTGACTGATTTTGGGCATGCGGCATTTTGTAGCTGAACCTAATTTTCTTTGTATTTCTAATAGCAATGTGAATGCTTTTCTCTTAGAAAGTGTAATAATCAAATATTCCTCAAGTATGTTGCTATCCTTTTGAGCTGGACCAAAGAATCTTTGGCCTAAATCTGTTCCACTGGCCTATATAAATTTGTTAAAATACCTTGTGAAATACATTGTATTTTACTGCTAGTTTAGAGAAGGAGGAGAATGGACAAAAGGAGAAGTTCAGCTGCGATCCCTTCTCATCATTGTCAAAACTCAAGTTTTGGAACTTGGTTTTCCATTAGATGTTCCTCACTGGTACTACTGTTTCAAACGGATTTTTTTTTCTATCAAAAAAAACTTTTCAAATGCCAAATGATTGTTCTGCCTGCTACCATTTTCCCTTCACAGAAAATGCAAAAAAGCCTTCTATTTTTTTTTTTTTCTTGTTTGGCATGAAGGGAAGTTTCCCATTATTACACAGCCCTGGTATCACTGGAAGAGACCAGATGCCTGTTTCAAAACATAACATTCATTGTTGTACATAATGATACAAAAATGTGGATGAAAAGATGCAATAGGGTTCGTTCACTTGGTATCGACACTGGGCTATGAGCTTTCATAGTCATGCTCTACCATACCGAAGCTTCACTAATTTGAGGTTTCTATTTAAATTACCTTTAATATGGAATTCTTAATAATAGTTTCTTAATGTAAATTAGAATAATTGACGCATTTTTGAGTTGTAAACTCAAAACTCAGAGTGTAAACTCATTACTGACTTTTTGAAATCTTTGCTTCTGAGCCTATGGAGAAAGCCAGAGTGGTACATAAGTAAAAACAACTTCAGTTTTTGAATAGAAGACTTTTATTCCTATTAACAGATATGTTTATATGTGTAATTCATGCAGATGTAAACTGTTTGTAGAATGGTGGAGAGGTAGAACTGGGGTATAATACAATTTAGAAAAAACACAGACCAGAATTTGTGATATTACAGACAATAAAATACGACTGCAATGAGAGATGAGCTCCAGACTGAAAAACAGTTCTCCTGACAGTGTGTGAAGAACATGCGTATGACCCGTGCAGGTGGGATCAAAGGCCTGTCTAGCTCAGTGTCCTGTCCAACAGCCACAACAGGGATGCCCAGAGGAAGAATGCAAGTGCTGGGGAAACAGTGATGGCATGGAATCCTCACCCAGCGATTTGCAGCCACGGGACTTCCAGAGCCAGAGACCAGTGTCTTGTATTTAATAACTTTTAACGGGCTTTTCTTTTGTGAATTTGCTCTGTCACCAGTTTTGATTTTTGAGTTCCTGTAAACTTTAAGTATTCACAATATTTGGTGGCAGAAATTTGAACTCGTTATTACACTTTGAATGAAGAACTACCTTTTTCTTCTCAAAAGCCTGCAACTAAGCATTCTTCCTCCAGAATCTGAAGACAAAGGCTTCTTTCACCTTTTCAATTTGGGCTTTGTGCAGATGTTTTTAATATCCCTTTTCAGCTGTTTCTTTTCCAGATGGAAGAGACTATTTAGGCATGCTCTTCATGGGACCCATCTGATCTTCAGATCACTCCTTTCAGCCTTGTCTGTACCTCTACAAGATGTAGCATTTCTTTCTTGAGATGGAGAACTGGCCCTCTGCTCGGAAGCTGTCATACAGGTGCATCAGGAATTCCCAGCATGGAATCAATCTTTGCTTTGTTTGCCATTGCTTTTCTAGCAATTCCTGATGTTCAGTGCACTCATTGGTGATCAAAAATTCATCCAATGTCTGTGCTGAACTATTACAAAACATGGCTAGGGGATGATAATATGTTAGATCATGTAATCTTGGATGTTACTTGACCCCCATGTGTGCTACTCTGCATTTATATTTAGACTGGATTTCACCTACCTTTTATTTCCCACTCAATATGGGAAACTCCTCCTTCAGTTCTTCACACCAAGTCCTCATCTACACTTTCATACCCAACTTTGATATCCACAGCTCATCTTAGTGCCTTCTCCAGCTCACCCAGGGACACACTGAGCAGCACCAATGGGCACACTACACTCTTCCCTGCGAAATTCCACTTCCTTTGCTGTGAAAAGGAACCAGAAACTGCCACTCTTTGCTGCCTTTCTTTTGAGCGGTTATACCTTTTAGGAGACCATTACCTCCTCTTCCCTGGCAGACAATCTTCCCTAAGAAAAGTGGGAGACGTTGCCAAAAGCCTTTCAGAAATCCAGGTAGAATATATCAAGAAGAATATTATCTTCCTCACACTCCGGCTGAATCCTTCAAAGAAAACCAGCAGTGATCTGCAAAGTCAGACTTTCCTTTGACAAGCCAACACCTTACAGGGGGTCTTAACCTTCCTTTCCACTGCTGGCTCAAATCTTGTCAGAATATTGGTGTTCTGGCAAGGGAACTCAAGTGTGCAGTGTGAGGAAGACACAAGGTTTCTCCCAAACTGGGGTCTGCGAGGGTTGAGCTGGTCATTCATGCACTGCTCTAGTCATCCTCGTGAAGGGCAAGGGCTAATGATTAGCCATAATCATAATAATTTCATTATTTCAATAAGAAATGTTTTGATTCTGCAAGCATCTAATCGCATACATTTTATTTTCTGTTTTAAGTGGTTCTTCTAAGGGGTGCAGCTTTCAAACTGTTCCTGTTAACTGGACTTTGGAACCTCTGTGAGCTCTGTTGTCAACAAGACTAATCAGTTTTTATTGTGTTTAGCTCAGTAGATACGCAGAGAACGATCTATCTTTTGCAGACCTGTATTCTCATTTACAAATGTTACTCTCCATTTCTGCCATCTTGGTTATACACACGGAGTAGTAAAATGCAAACATAGCCTGCTATAAAGATCATTCATACTTTATAATTGTAATTTTTACATGAAAAGCACAATTATCCCAACTAAACTTCCCAGTTTTGAGGTGTGTGTTGATGTGAGCATAGACATAGCATCTGAATACCTTAAATATGTGTATACATATGTGTTTCTATGTGTTATACATGCATATACACATTTATATCCATTAAAAACTCAGATTGCGCATACTCTTTTTGTGCAGAGACTTAATGCAAAGAGTCAATACACTGCGGTTGTAGTTGTTCCCGTTTTGCAAACTAGATAAATTAATCACCAAAAAGGGATCAGCGTGCTCTAGCAAAGCCAGGATTTACACCGGCAAAATGCAGGGATTGTAGGAAAGCACAGCAGAAAAGATGGCTGCGTTGCATCGGAGCGAGGAGCGATATTACAGGATGAAAGAAGGAAGCAAAAATAGACCTGACACACGAGTTTTGCACAGAGTTTCTGAAGCGGGGATGTGGATTCTCTGCCGGCAGCTCGGGGGTGTCACCGCCCCGTCCCCGCTCCCGGCGTGCCGGGGACCCTCCGCACGGCTCCTCCCCGGCCGCCGCCGCCGGCACGGCAGAGAGGGGAAATAGGGAGCACTTGGAAGGGAGCTAGTGACAAAATAAAGGGTGAGAAAATGGAGCTGCAGTAAGTGCTGGAAGGTAATGCTGTGTTCATTCCTTACTGCTTTTTTTTTCTGTGGTTGGGGTTTGTGTTTGGTTTTTTTTCACGCGAGCCTGCCGGCCACTGCATTTGTTACGCTTTGAAGTACGTTGTGCAGCAGGGAAGGCGATCCGCGGAGATGGCGTCACTTTAGAAAAGTTTCCAGATTTTACCGAGCTTCTTGATTTTTCTTTTTTTTTTCTTTTTTTTTTTTTTTTTTTT
>VZTF01002331.1:1613210-1725788 GCA_013397755.1 Cnemophilus loriae | reverse complement strand
GTAGGGGAAGGAGCAGCCCCGAGAGGGAGAGGGGAGCGCGGGGCCGCCGCGGGGCTGCCCGGACACGCGTGGTGCCGGTACAGGAGCGAACATCGCAGTGCTCAGCGGAGGCTCGAGGAGGTTGTCTCTTATTTTTTGTTATTGGGGGTTTTTCGGGTTTTTTGTTTTGTTTTTGTTTTTTTTTTTAAAGACGAGGACTGTCTTAGCTGGAGTCAGGCCTGACCGAGCGAAGGGAGAGCAACACACCCGCACGTTTGCAGCCACTGGTGAAGAGGCGGGAGGCGATGTGAGGGCTCACACACACACACACACCAACACACGCACAACTCNATGTGAGGGCTCACACACACACACACACACACACACACACAACTCTCCCAGACACACACTTGTCCACCTTCGCCTTTCTCGAGTGCGCCCAGCCCTGACAGCTGCCTGACAACAGATGCACAGCTTCGGTGATTTAGAATGGCAATTTTTGTCTTCTGCGGGTTGTAAATTTAATAGAGGAAATATGTTCTTGCGGTTAAAAGCACAAGACTGGAAATCAAGTGATCTGTGGTCTGTTCCAGTTGTGGGGTTTCTGATGTGACCTTAAGGTAATTGAATGATATTTCACAGGAAAATGAGATAGGGAAGAACTGATTCAGCAGTAATGTTGAATATATTATTGAATAGGTTCAGTAATAGTTGTTGAATCTCTTGGTAGAATGGGTAGGATTTTAGAAATTCCGTGCAGTGAGTCACTTGGGCTTGCTGCTTTAACAAAACCTCCTAGGAATAATTCTCAGAATTTGCATCAGTGAAGTTTGGTCTGTCATGGGAAATTAGATTGTCAGGATATGATGGTTTAAGATGAAATCTCTTGCTGGTTTTCATTGCTTCGTTAATTTCAGATAATTAACCTTCCATGGGTGGCTTTGAAATACTGAAAACTGAAATGATTGTTGTTCATTGTGTGTGTCGGTTACAGAAGTTCTGCACAGAATATCCTCCTGGTACTCTGAGGAATCACAGTTTGATTGGAGTAAAGAAAAAGGTGCAAACACTTGCAGTCATGTGCCTGTGCTCATCAAAACCTGTAATGCTTTATGAAGTTGGCAGCTAGTGGTAGTGGAAGTTAATAGAAGCAGCAAATAACTTAATTGAAGATGTTTCATAATTAGTGTGTTGTAACTTTTGAGAGTGCCCTGTCTGTTTTGGATTTAATGTCTTAATCCCTACCGTTTGATAGTGATTTACTTTTACCTCTGATATTAAAATTTTGTTCACTTGGCCTTGAAATTGCTGCTAAGTGCCTAGTGCCGCTTACTTCTGCAAAACAAAACCGCAACAAACCATGTGTTTACTGGGATACCTGCCTTTTTCAAACCTTTCTTTTCCTTTCAAATATGGAGGACATACATTTGAGATAGGAATTTTCTCTTTTTCTGAAGAGGACTTTCCTAGAGGAAGCCCAGATGGACAATCATGATGAGGCTGAGAAATGGAAAAGAAGGAAGAGAGGCTTCCTCTGCATTTCTTTCTCTTGATGACAAAAGATCACAACAGGGTGTGCTGCTGTGTACAGCTGTGGTGGGTGGGGTTTTATTCTTCTGAGGTTTGGAGTTTTAACCTCTGAGGGAACTTAAAGGAACTGTAATTGTTGACCCTGTACAGTTTTGTACTTGTTAGGAAGTCAGATTTTTTTATCTTGCACCTGGAGTGGGTGATATGTGCAGAGTTTTTATGATCACAGACTGTTATTTGAGCTGGAAAAAATCATCTCCCGAGATGGAGTGCTCATGCTCAATTAAGGAACTTCTTGGGTTTATTTGAATGTTCTTTGCAAATTATGTTGTGATCTTTCATACTTCGGAGGACACTTTTAATTGCAGAAAACTGTCTTCTCTATTTTCTTTATAAATGTCTTAAGAAAATGCAAGGAACTTTTTTATTGCTCTTGGCTGAATTACATACCTTCAGAAATACTTCTGTGGTAATTCTGTGCAAGTCCCTGTGTCTTCCCTTCCTTCCAGTTAAGGCCTTGTTGATTATTTTCATGTTTGTTTTTTTAAAATTAAAGTACAAGTTTCTTCGAATGTCTCTGTTAGATTTGGTGGAATGAATTTTAATCCGTTAATGTTTCTTTAAAGATCTTTACATGATTTTTTTTTTTAATAACAGGTAAGGAGCTTGTGTTCAGAATGAGAAGATTTGTTCTTGTGTGAGCTGAGTGCGCTTGAGATATCTTCATGGCTAGCGATAAACAGCTCATTAAAAGCAAGCTGAGCAGTAAATTAACACTTTTGCCGTTATCATTAGTCACAGTGCAAGTTCCTGCACTATTTTCTGGAAGCCTTTTTAGCCGTGTTCCTGTGGCCACGTAGAAAAGTTTGGCTGGCACTTGAGCGCGCTTGACCAGCGTGGGCTGGCGAGGTGCAGGACGCTGCCTGCCAAGTCTGTATCCCTACTGACCTACCACCAAGGTTGAGCCTGCCAGCACTGTCATCCTTGACAGAGGATCTTTGTCAGAATCCCTGCTACTGATACACCAACTATGAAGTAGTGTCTCTGAATTCTGGGTCAGTGGATGTCACAAACTGACAAATTTAGAATACTTTGCCATTCATTCATTCTGTGCAAGGGGGAAAAAAAAGCTCCCTGAATTACTATTGTCAGTGTTCCCTCCAATCCTGTAGCTTTTGTAAACTTGTCACAGGCTTAATGCAGTTCAGTTGGAGTGGAAGTGTATATGCACATACACACACACATACATCTTTATTTTTCTTCTTCTTTTAAAGCTTTCTGAGTGTCCCATTTTCCAGGTTATACTTCTTGTTGCCAACTCATAGTATTTAGAATTTTCGTCTTTAATGAAGGTCTTGCACATGAACATCTAAATTTTTAGAAGGCTTTGTCCAGCTTGTTAATTTTTTAGCATACTTCAGGGTTTGTGAAAAGTACAAGATGCCCTTTATTTTCCCATTTTTGTCTCCAAGTGTAGTTCTGAGGTCATTCCTAATCACCCACTTGTTTGTCCATGTCCACCAACCTACCAATGGAGGCACAGGCCTTTGTTTTCATGTTTAGTGAAATGTGGCAGTGCTTTTCTCTGGAATTTTAATGAAGAAATGGATTCTAAGTTGTAGTTATCTGCTTTGGTTAGAGTAGATTTTAAATAACCATAAAAACAGGAGGCAGTTTCAGGGCTGACTGCTGTTGATGGTGGCATTTTCCAAAATACTGCTTCTGTTGGAGAGTGCCAGTTAGCTGAAATAGAAGTGTGAGAAAATGTACAGTGCTGACAAAACACTTAAGGGAGACAGGTTTTGGTTCTAAGATGGAATTTATAGTTTTGAGAATTTCTACAACAGCTAATAGCTCAGTAATTAGAGCAGCTGCAGAGACCAGGGCCATGGGAGCATTGGATTTTTTTGTTGTAAATGTGGATGCTTTAAGAAATAGATAGTACTTTTTAGGCACGGCAAGTTTTGGTGTTTTCTCCCTCCCTCTCCCTTCCCCTGTATCAGAGTTAAACTCAAGTTTTGCCATGATGCAGAACAAATTCAAAATTGTTCTTTGATTATAATTTTTCTGAGCTTTATTGGCATCAGATGGAAGTGAGGGTGCTTTGGAAATACAGTGGAGCTCTCTTAGTGATCTCTTTGTCTGGACCTTTTTTGTGATATAAAACTTTATCACTCGTAATATTTTTTGATGAAAAAAAGGTAGTAGTTTTTGAGAAAACTTTAAGAAGAAAGAGAGGCATCACTTTGCTATCTGAGCTGTATCTTCCCTGTACGTTGTATTACTTGCTGGTTGTGCTTGGCCTCAGAGCTTCTTACATTTCTTGTAAGAGAGTGCTGGTTAAATACTTCTCAGCTGAAAGAGCTAAATGCTTCAGCATTTTTTTTTAAGCTGTGTTAGATGGTGTACAGATGTGGAAATTAAAAGCAAAAGTATTGTGTGAGAAAGCCCTGTCTGTAATTGTCAGTAGATTTTTCTGTTTGGAGGGCAGTCACGGTTAGTAAAAGTTTTGAAGATACCAGACAGTTCATTTCTGTTCTTGTTTACATATATTATCAGTTAGATTATATTGCCTTACAAGGCATGTTTGAAGCAAGAAATCCAGTGCTAGAGTAAAAGCACTTACCATAGATTTTGGTCAGCTGGTTGTACATTTGTACTGCAAGCCCAGTTCTGATGAAAATACCACAAATTCCTTTTTGGTACAATTTATAAAATCTCTTTCATCTTTTACTTAAAGTTAAGGGGAGAAGGGGGAAAAGGAAGTTTTTTCCTTGGTGGTGTTCTTTGTGGCTGACATGTTGCACAGGGTAATTGAAGAAAAATCTTTTCCATGGAGAGGCTGTGGCAGTGGTCTGTAGCATGCAGGCCCTTCAAGTTTATTGAACAAGTTTTTTAACCACTGTGTCATCTTAGGATTTGTTCTATGCTTGATGTGTGTGGAGAAACTGTGGAGCTGACATTTCTCCTGTGTTTGTTCTCAAGAAAAGACTCCAGTGTGTGCCATTGCATGGGACTGTATGCTGGGCTGCAGTGTAAGCTGTAGACTTGGGAAAATGATAGTAAAACCCAAGCACAATCCTGCACGGTTCCTGTCAGGAAATTTATAAGGAAAGAAGGATTTTAATAAAACGAGGTGAAATTGATGTTTGAGGTTGTAGTTTTAAAGAAGGTATTGATCTGTGTATATAGCATAACACACTGTAATATACCGCAGTTGAGTTTCTGAGCTTTCTGTATGAATATATATGTTAATGTGTGTATAGAGTCAAAATACTTGAGCATTTCTGAGTTTGAAGGGCAATAAAGTTAAGCGCAAGAGCTGACTGCAGAACAGCTTTAACTGCAGATCTGCAGCAGCTCTAATGAACTCCCAGTTGTGCTGCTGGTTATAAGTGGTGCTTTGTTTATTGTATGAAGTTGAGTCTCAAAACAGCTTCTAATCATCAGCAGTGAAGTTCCTTGTTTCAGATTGAGTATGATGCTACACGAGGCTTCTGAATTTGCAAACAGGTAAATTAGGGGGAAGAGAATAGTCCTCGTACATTTGAACACAGGCTTAGTACTGGCAGTAGGAAGGGATGAGGGTCAGTGGTTTCACCCATTTTAGAATGGTTTTACCCATTTTATTCTTGTGCTTGTCAAAGCGTCATTCATTGCCGTGCTGCTTGGGACGATGGTTTCCTTGGTTATTGCTACTTAGAACCTAGATTTTGCACGTGGGAAATTAGTTTGGAATCAATGGGAGAACACGTTACATACAAAATGCATCTCATGAAAATACAGACACCGTATGTAATGTTACATTTTCTGTTCTGCAGTGACTCTTGCTCAGGCCCTTTTAGCCAGGAGATTCCTTGGTATGGCATCGAATGAATCAAATGAATCTGAACTTGCCAGTTTATTGTAGTAAGCTAAGAAAATTTCACAAGAACTGCTAAAAGGAAGTCAAGTTGCTCAGTATTTGTGATGGCAGATGGAAGGTGGTAGATTTCTCCCATCTGCAAAAATGAAATGTAAGTTCTGCTGTTGGCCAACTCTGTTTATATCTGGCTGGCTGGATGAAGTATTAAGGAGGGAGTTCAAACAATGGACCTGTTCACCCAACTAGTTTCCTTCCATTTGCTGTAGTCATTAACAAGAACTTTAAAAGTATAAGTAATGCATGCCCCAAAGTCTAATTTTGATGCAGTGGTTACTTCCTTTTATACTTGCCCATTAAATGCCCCCTCATGCTACTCCATGTACTTCATTACACTCACTCCTTAAAGAGTGTTTGTAACTGTTTTTTTTAATGTAATAGCACAGTTTTCAGTTGATGTTCTCTTGTAGCTCAGCTGAAAAGTTATTTAATAAAAGAAGGTAATACATAATAGACCCTCTGCCTCTTAAGGAAATTTCAGTAAGCTTTTTTCCCCATGAAAGTTGTTACCAGCTGTGTCTAGAGGTGCAGCAATACGAGTAATTTGTGCACTACTGAATGACAATGTGACTCTTTAGAGCATTTGTTTCTGTATTCAAGGCTCAGCAATGCTCTGTGGTACTGCAATCACAGCTCATAACTTGTGCTTTTAAGCCTCAGAAGAAGTCGATTGTAAGTACAGATGATCTGGGGAAGCTGTTCCTGGCAGATGTCATGATTACTTAGAAACGTTTCACAAATTAGATGCTGAAATTACAGCAAATGCAAGTAAATGTTCTAAATGCGGTTTGTGCCACACATTCAGAAGTCTAAAAACCCTACATGAATTGCAGTTTCTACGTGGAAATGTTTGGTTTCTACATAAATACCTGAACCTACTGCTTTGTGGCCTTAAATAGCTCATGAAGCCAGCTCATGATTCATGAAGCTTTTTAATTCTACCTTGTTTTCTTAAGAAAAGGCAAAAGCTGTAAAGCTTCAGTGTTTTGCCTTCCAAAGTGAACTTCTGGAAGGTGTGTAATGAGATAAATGCAGTGTCATTTTGTACTTCTCAAAGCTGTTAGTATTTTGTTGCAGTTTCTTTCTTGCCCTGATTTTCTTGAACAAGTTAAAATACACTTCTGCTGAAGAGTCTTGAAAGCCTCATGGGTGGCCAGAATGGATTTACAGTGAATGGTATTAAGGTTTTAAACTTCAGCAGTCTCATTTTTCAGTGGTTATAGTTACAAGCATGTACGTTGAAACTTTTTTTGAGGAAGTTGAAGCAGTTTTGATCAAATCTGTTCTGATGCTTCTGAAATACTTGTTTTACCAGGCTTTGCTTTTGTTGATGGGCCCTCAGACAAATACAGAGTTTTTAGAGTTAATTGTGTTACTTAGTGCAAGCAGATTATTTCTAAAATGATAGTTTGTAGGACAGTCATTTATCATAATTCCCTTGACACTTGCCCTACAAATGCTAGTTACTGCAAAATATCATCTTAGTAGAACTGTTCCAACTTCCTTTCCTTTCAGTGAGCTTGTTTATTCCATGAGCATACTTGTGGGTAAATGATGTTGAAATCATATAAAACCAATAAAATATCTTTCCTAGTTGATGCATTATGTTCAAAATACTAAAAAACAAAATAAAATTTTACGTGATCATAGAATAGAATCGTAGATCTTTAAATTTGGTTTCTTAATACAGATGGGGCTCCTGTAGTGGGATAGATCAGGGAGCGTTTTTTAAGATCTCCTTTGAGCTCAGCTTAACTAGAGGAACTTCCAGTGCATCTTCTGCTTTGATGATGCTTAAGGTTCTTTGAAACCATAGCTGAGAAACAAAAATAGAACATTTTAATTGTCTTCTGGTCTGAGATTCTAAGTGGGTTCATTTCCTTCTCTAGAGGTGTGAGCAGTTGCTGATCTTGCAGCTATTGAGTGTATGCAAGGCTTGAAAGTAAGTTAGTTGCAGCTATAAACAGCTTTTACTTTTTAAAACAGTAAACTTTTATCCTCAGTAAAAGAAAAAATTCATTCTGAGTTCCTGGCCAAGTTTATCTCCCTTTATGTATTTCCTGTTACTTTGAAGGCTGCGAAGGTTCTCGTGTAATAGTCCTAGGGAACTAAATTAGTCTTAAAATGCAGACATGGTGATATTTCTGAAGAAAACAGGTGATACGTAATTATTTGAGTTTTTTTCTTTAGTTTTTTCTCAATACTTTTTTCTAGGGAGTTACCGAAGCAGGGGGAGACTTCTATTCTCTTAATTTCTGTTTTTCCATTTTGGTTTTTTATGAGAGCTCTAGGAAGAAAGACCTTCAAACAGTTCTTCTGTTTGTTTTGCTTTTCCGATTTCTTTTTCCATATTACTGAAACAAAGCTGAATAATCAAAGAAGTACCAATGGGATTAAGCTACTGCATGAAATAAACGGATTTTTTCCTGTAAAGGAACACCAAGTGTCCTTGGGTTTGTTCCCTGCTTTCCTCACCCTGTAACTCCATAGTAGAAAATACAGGATGATTACATGTGCGACATAAATGCCTTGCCTAGGGATGTTTGCTGTAGCTTGGGTTGGTGGTGCTTAGTACACGGTTCTGTTATGTAAAAGTATCTGTTCAAGTGCCTGAGTGAGCTTGTAAATGTGCCCAGACACTTAAAAAGCCTTATCAGATGACTTTTAGTTTATCAAAGATGGGAGGAAAAAAGATCTTCTTGATGAAAGGTAGCAATCTAAGAGAACTAGCTCAGAGATATTTAACGTTTTGCTCCTCCCCCACCTCGTTTTTCTCTTATGTGCAGATTTGGTGTCTCGAGCTAGGGTAGGTGTTCTAATTCACCGTGGTTTATCAAAAGTGGAGAGACAATGTTGTTTGGCAGTCTCTGTAGCAAGAGAGGAAGCATCTTTTGTTATTGACATCCTTTCTCTTAGCTCTGCTCTTGCTTTTTGCCAGCTGCTCATTGTCTATACTTGCTTATTTAGTATTCACAAGGGATTTTACAAGTTCTTATCAGTTCGTTGCCACAGCACATCATTTCCTCTTGTCATCGGTACTCCTTAAATTGCTGGGGGGAGGATTTGCATTAGGGCTGGTGAGTGGTAAAACACCATTCATGAGCGAGTTGTTCTGCTCCTCTCCTTTCCGAGGCAGTTCGTAGTAAAGGTCACATTACGAGTGCTTACTCCATCATGTCTTTTCCCCCCTTCTTTTTTCTGGGGAGAAGAAAACAATTTTTTTTTGCCAAGGCTAAAAATATCCAGCACTTCAAATATTCTTCTTAAAAGATACAAGGAAGTGCAGCATAAAATTAGCTACAGCTAAAAAAAGGTTGACCACCTCTCTGAGTGGCTGGAGGAGGTTTAGTTTGTGCTTTTTATTGGTTTTTTCTTTTAATTGTGCTTTGTTTTCTTTATCTACAGTTTCTTCCTAATTTTTTTTAATGCTCTCAAAACCATGGGGTCACTAATTAGAGCTCAAGAAAAAGCAGATGCTTTAGGACTTTTGCCTTTTTGGAAAGAAAGATACATTTGAGAAGCTGAGTATTTCCGTGCAGTACTGGCCTTGGAACTGGTGGTTCCACCCTGCCTCTTCGCTGTTTCTTCATAGCAAGTTTAGTCTTCTAAAGCAGCGCCGTGACAGGGATATATTATTAGTTTTAAAGCATATTCCTCAAGCCTATCTTCTGAGAGAAAGTAATCAGTTTGAGGACTATTAACAGGAACTGTGCTATCCCTGTCATCCCCTGATGGTGCCTTTTCCCACTAATCAGTAGTGCAAGCTTTGGGGACTGATTGCTTTTTTGGGGTGAGGTCATAGTACTTCTGGGATTTTGTTTTGAAACAATATCGGGTGCAATGCTAGGGTTGAAACAGGAAGTCTTTTCATATCTGCCTTTTTGTTTTACCACAGCCTTTACTCGTTTGCTAATTCCTTGTTAAATTCTCTTTACTAGAACTACATTGGACGAATTGATCATCATTTTTGATGTGAAGACTTCATCACTGACATCTCTATGTTCATTTGTCATCCTCCAGGAAATAATACGGCTCATCAGTTGCAATAACTGCTTTGGGTGTACACTGACATTTATTTGGAAAAAACCAAATAAATAAACAAAAAACCTCAACAGACAAAACCCAACGAACTTTTTGAAGACTTGTGTCAAATGACGTCAATGGCCAGTTTGTTCTCCTTTACTAGCCCAGCTGTAAAGCGTCTGTTGGGCTGGAAACAAGGAGATGAAGAGGAAAAATGGGCAGAAAAAGCTGTTGATGCTTTGGTAAAAAAGCTGAAAAAGAAAAAGGGTGCTATGGAAGAACTGGAGAAAGCCTTGAGCAGTCCAGGACAGCCCAGCAAGTGCGTCACTATCCCCCGCTCTTTAGATGGACGGCTCCAGGTTTCTCACAGAAAAGGCCTTCCCCACGTGATTTACTGTCGTGTTTGGCGCTGGCCGGATCTACAAAGCCATCACGAGCTGAAGCCATTGGATATTTGTGAATTTCCTTTTGGATCCAAACAAAAGGAAGTCTGCATCAATCCATACCACTACAAGAGGGTGGAGAGCCCAGGTATGTTTGAACATTACTGTCCTAAAAACTGAACAGAATCTTTAGTAACCACTTACTAGTCACTCCATCCTCCTCCTTCTCTGGTACTGTACAACCAATTAAAAGTGGTGTATGAGGCAGTTTGGAAGAGGAGTGTTCAAAGTGTACATTACTAGTGGGGTTTTGGGGAGGTGTGTTGTCCATTCTGTACTAGCTGTTTTCTTTGGGATTAATCACCTTTTTCCCACAGACCTCTTAAGCCTGCTGCCCTTAAAGTTAGCAGCAAAGTTCTCACTTGTCGTGAAATAGAAAGCAGTGATGTGTTCTCTTTCAGTTTCAGTTTCTTTGAGAAACTTGTTTCAAATTTTCAGTCCTTGCAAGGAAGTTGGTGGCCACCTTTCAGGGGCTTGCTGTTTAATCAATGTGTGACATGAATTGAGGAGATAAAAAATAAAATTAATAAAATTCTAGGATGGTAGAGTTCCCCACATGACTTCCAGTTAGGAGGCAGCAGAGATGAATAGAACCAAGAGACGTGATCAGTTAGAGCAGGGTGTGTGTCAGATGTGTGTCAGGTAAGGAGCCTGCTGTTAAGGTGTGCTGCTTTGGGAAAAGGTGAGGAGGATTGGGATTGCAGTGGCAGAGACGAAGAATGTTGCTCTGGACAGTGTGGTGAGAAGTTGCTTCCCTTGCTCCCCAAAGTGGTTGTAACTCTACTGCGTCGACTGTAGCGCTCAAGTGCGCTGCTGCAGCACTGGAGTTCCAGACTCCACCAGTCCTGATGTTAAAAGTTAAAACTCCAGCTTAGCTATAGTTTGATACGGCAGTATAGATTTCGTTTGTCTTCAGTGGAAAGGACAATATGTAACTGTATAGTTTGACTGTAGTAATAGAGACTGTATTTCCATTTTCTCTGATTTGCTTATGTATGCAGAACAGTGAGTTCTGCACTTCTGCATCAGTATTTTGGTATGTGCCACATGCAGTCTGGTTTGGTTTATTATTTAAAAAAAAAAAGTCATCTTGGAGTTGCGTGAAATATGTGTGTTTCTGTGATTTTTGCGAGAGTAAAGTTTGGAATATTCCATCAAGCATGATGTAAAAAAATAGAGAGGGTAAAGGCATGCCAGATTCATGCCCTGCTCCTCCTTCCACCCCAGCTAGAGTTGAAATTATCACTATGAGCAGAATAGCACATTATTTGTATCTATTACCTAGTATCTCAGTTTTTAATCTAAATGTGTCTGGGTTTTGTTTGTTTTTTGCAGTTCTACCTCCAGTGTTAGTGCCTAGACATAGTGAATTCAACCCCCAGCACAGTCTGCTAGTTCAGTTCAGGAACCTCAGCCACAACGAGCCCCACATGCCACACAATGCGACATTTCCAGACTCCTTCCAGCAGCCCAACAGCACTCCGTTCTCCATCTCGCCAAACAGCCCCTACCCCCCTTCTCCAGCCAGCAGCACTTACCCAAGCTCCCCAGCCAGCTCTGGGCCATCGAGTCCCTTTCAGCTGCCAGGTGAGTACAGCCTGAATAAAAATAATTGAAATGTCACATGTTGTTGTGACCTATGACCTCAGGAACTCGTGATATTTGCAATAAATGGCTTTTACATTTGCATTTTATGGTATTTTCTTCATAGTTTTGTCACTGGTCAGAGTTAATTGTTACAGTTTTATTTTTCCAAATGTTTTTTGTCATGGGTGTTTTACTGGTGAGTTATTTTGCACAGCTTCACTATAGAATAACTAATCCATACTTTAGAGGAATATTTAGCAATGAAAGGAAAGCAAATGCAGGATGCTGAACAGGAAGTTTGCTGATGTCTTTCACTGAATAAAAACACTTAAAAGATGAGGTTTAATTGGAAAAAAGTTACATTTTTGTTGGGAACAGATGAGATTTAAACCGATTCTGTTTAACTGAGTTGGAAAACACAGAAAAAACAATTGATAGGGACAAAGGAAAGAAGTATTACTGATTGTGATTATTGGTGTGGTTAATAAAGCCGAGAATTTAATAGATTAAAGATTTTATTTTTCCACTAGCTCAGCGGCCTAATCTTTGTTCTTTCTGGTTGCTCAGTTCCCCAGGAAGTGTCTCAGTCGGTGGGTATCCCTGTTGGCCAAGTACTGGGATCACTGGGGTGGATGCATTCATAGGGCATAGTGGGGTGTTGCCACACTGAGTGCTGTGCTGGTGGAAGAAAACAGATCCGCGCTTTTGTAATGAACTCAGCCTGCAGGAGCAGCAAAAAAAACCAACTGTTCTAGGCCTTTGTTATACTAAGCAAATAGTTATTTCTTCTACTGCTTTATTTTTGAACATGGAGAAGAGGGTAGGCAAGGAAGCTCATGTTTGTGTGACAAAAAGAGGGAAGCAGAGTCATCTTGCCCGAATGCAGGAATGCAGGTATTAAAGAAAAAAAAAAAGGCAGAAAAAAAAGTGCATCTCGTATTTTTTTCAAGTTTCCAATCTTGTTATTGGTCCCAAAGGTAAAATTTCAGCTGTTGAAGGAGTTTACTGTAAAGACAGCTGGCTGTGTTCAGATGCTTTGAAAATGAGGCCAAATTTTTTAACATCTTGGGGGATATTTTTGTGTGTTTACAACTGTAGAATGTATAAATAAATACTCTAAATTGTTGAGGTTTATTCTTACTTTTTCATGTTTGTAGCTGATACTCCACCTCCTGCATATATGCCCCCTGATGAACAAATGGGGCAGGATAATTCACAGTCCATGGACACAAGCAATACAATGATCCCTCAAATCATGCCAAATATATCTACCAGAGGTAAGTTGTATAGTATGGTGTAAAGTTACATAGTTAGGCTTGCAACTCATGACCAAACTGAATGAATAACTTCAAATGGGCCAGTAGATCTTGCTGGTAGGTGGAAGCAGTCCTCCTAGGCAAACTGGGGCTGTCAACGACATAACTGAGAAATAAAACTTGCCTTGCTTATTTTTATTTTCATCTTTTCCTTTTAAAGCCTCAGGTGCATAGTGTGGCTTACAGTGAATTGAACTTTTTTTCTTTTCTTTTCTGCTACCTTTGCCTGTTGCTGGAATAACATTTGCACAAAGGCTCTGAAAATTGAGTCCCAAAATACCAGTTATAACAGATTTTTTAAAAGTGGACAGAAGAGTTATGTTTCACCTGCTGTCCCATAGTCTTTTGTGTGTGTGTGTAAGGTTGTTTTTGTTTAATATCAGGCTTAAAATTGGAAAATAATTGAAAAATCAGCAGGCCAGCTAAAATGCACGAAGGTCAAAATCATTAAGATTATAATCAGTACACTTCTTGCCCATCATAATTGTTTACTAAGATTTTACTTAGCTATTGGTGTTTTGGAAGGTCTGCTTGACAGTTTTAGATTTAATATTTTAACACTTACATAAGTGGTTATTTCCATTTGCTTTTCAGATGTTCAGCCCGTTGCCTATGAAGAACCCAAACACTGGTGTTCCATTGTGTATTATGAGCTAAACAATCGCGTTGGGGAGGCTTTCCATGCATCTTCCACAAGTGTCTTAGTAGATGGGTTTACAGATCCCTCCAATAACAAAAACAGGTTCTGCTTAGGTTTGCTCTCCAACGTTAATCGCAACTCAACGATCGAGAACACTCGACGGCACATTGGCAAAGGTAAAACTGAGTTGTCTTACTCGTGAGCCAGAAACCAAGTCCTTGGTTTTATTGCAGCTTCTCTGTACTGCAGCAGTGATTATTCTCAGATGAGAATGCTAGAGGTAATCTGAGATGTGATAAATGATCCACCTCTGCAGTATCAGAAAACAACTTAGTTTGGCATAGTTTGATTCTAATTAGTCAGGAATTGCATACATTTTTCTTTGTCACTAATTAAAAAGACTAAATATTACCCCTTCCTTACCAAGCTAGATTGCCATTGGGGCTTGCTCGTTAGGGTAAATGATGTGTAGAGTTCTGTGTTTCAGCACCAAGAAACATTGCAGGATATGCCATCATATTCTGCGTTAGATCTACTTAAATCAAATTCTTCATACACCTTTACAGTATGTCAAAGATTTTTTTTGTTTTGTTGTTGTAAGGTATTACCTGCTGTCTACAGTATGTTCAAATATCTTGGTGAGTTGGCAGCAGGACTTTGAAGTGCTAATGCAAAACTGCAAGGGCTCATTTGTCTGAGTGAATCCATGGGGCGTGGATGTGTGTGGGAGGGATTCCTGGAGACAGCAGGTTTTGCAAGATCTTCTAGTTTTCGTGTGCTGTTTTGTCTGATAGTACACAGAGATGCACAGTTTTCATCTTTGATGGAATGTGCCTGGATTATCTTAAATTGTAGAACACTTTTTCTGAATATCTTTTTTTTTTTTTGTGATTAAGTCAGTCTTGAGAAGAGAACCCTGTTTCTCTTGCACATATTTAGAGGCCTTTCTGCCACCTGAGAGCATTTGGTAAGGTTAGTCTTGAGCTTTGATTGATGAAAATCCACCCTGTCCCGTAACATTCTTTTAAGTAAAAACTGCTATAAATATGACAAAATTTTGCAGGTAATCTGGAGACCAAAAGTTCTGTTTGTATCTGTTGGAAACTTGGCTCTGCAATGCAGTTGTCCAAAAAAGTTTGTAAATCAAATAATGTTATGAAGGGGAACAAGCAATTTGTGGGGCGTGGGTGGTTTGTCAGGTTCTTTTGTTTTGGCTCACCCCTTTTCATGGTATTGGCAGAGAAATCTTGTGCGTTTTCCTAAGGTCAGAAGTGTAACCGAGACCCATCATCATGTTGTAGAATAGTAATGAGCTTTAAAATGTCTGCATCTCTAATGATAATTATTAAACTTTCCTTTATGGTAACTGTTCTGACAACAAGTAAGATAGTTTAGAGATAAAATACTGTTTATTTACGGCTTTTGCTTGAAAGGTCTTGAGGTTTTGCCTCCTTAGAACTACCCAATCCTATTTGCTAAGGTTTTTTACTGTAGCTGGCAAGTGGTAGTCACTGTCTTTTTAAATAAATAGGGTTGTGTTGTGAAAACGCATGCTTGCCCACCCCAGATTCTCTGACAGCTGCTTATAGTTGTTGAAGCCAATGGTTCCTCTGTAACCTCCATCCTACCTTAGTCCCAAGTGGGTCTAGCAATGTTCACAGCAGTTGCTGCTGTCTGAATGATTAACTTGCATCTGTTGACTTGCTGCAGCCTCCTCTGGCACACCCCGGGATAGTCCATAGTGGATTCTCAGGGTATTGCAGGGAAGACTTAAACTGAGAACCTGTGTTTGGGTGCTGAAGGGATGGGCAGCTTTTGTCTATTAATTTTTAGTCAGTAATAATGTTGTGTAGACTTCAAAACGTGCATAGATGAACGCAGACAGATGTGATAAATCCAGGGGCTTTGTTGATGTTAAGGTTTGTAAAGCCCGATGGTAATTAAGTGGAGCAACTAATTGAACTTACCTGTCCTTTGGCTTAATAAAAAGTACTGAAAATCAGAGCAGACTATGGATATACTTTCTCATTCATGTCCATCACTGATCCTTCTCCCAGGGCACACCTATGTCTGTTGTATTTGGCATAGGCAGAAGCTGCCAGGTGTATAAAATGTGAGTTTTAAAATCCACATAAATTCTCTAGAAAAATAGGTTGAAATAACTGTTGAACTGTGGCAGTAACTTTTTCATTCTATTCTGTAATCGATCAGAGAACGACATCTAGTGGCTGATGTATCATGAGCCTGCTGTGTTGAAATGAGAAACCATGTTATAATGCGAGCAAAAGCTTTTCTGAAAACCTCCTCAGGCAGAAATCTACTCTTTTTTTCCCAATAAAATAGAACTTACGCCAACTACCTCAAAAACAGAGACAACAAAGTAATTTGAAATGTTCTTATCTTTGTTTTTAAGGAGTTCATCTCTACTATGTTGGTGGAGAAGTCTATGCTGAGTGTTTAAGTGATAGCAGCATATTTGTACAGAGCAGGAACTGCAACTACCACCATGGCTTTCATCCAACAACTGTATGCAAGATTCCCAGTGGATGCAGTCTGAAAATTTTTAACAATCAAGAGTTCGCTCAGCTTTTAGCTCAGTCTGTCAACCATGGATTTGAAGCAGTATATGAGCTCACCAAAATGTGCACCATTCGAATGAGTTTTGTAAAGGTAAATTATTCTGAGGGTTTTTAAGTTTATTGTGGGTTTGGGTATTTAGGAGTAATTCCATTAGCACTGTAGCAAAGCTGTTCTGGCCTGCTGTGGTTCTTTTCAATGATAAGTATATTTAAAGTGATTCATTGGGGGAGAGGGAAATCAGTGCAAGAAAGGAAAAGCACAGATTGCTGTGTTGAATGTTGACTCTGTATTCAGTTACTTAAGTATTCAGGACAGGAATTTATTCGTTGTGGTTGCTGTAATTTTGTTAAGAGATTTAAGTTCATGCTCTAAATTTCAAGGAGCAAAGTGAATAACAAGTCCACTAAAAGAATGTGAGTAGAAAGGAGCATAATTATTGAAGAAAATTTTCAGCTTCTTCAAATTGATTATGAGTTTAAAAAAATCCCTGGTTATGGAAAAAAGACATGATTTGAGTTGATGAAGTCAAGCTGTGCTGTTACTCTCACAGGAGCGTTTTCTGAGCATTGTTTAATCAAGATGTTGTCTGTCTCAGGTTTAGTGTGGAGTCTAAACTTGGGCTTTCCAGGCGTTTGGTTTGCATCTTGGCCAAAAGATGTTGGTTTTGTCAGTTATGACAAATACTGCTCAGTTTGAGAGTGTGGAGGAGAGGGGGCAGGAGGTTCAAAGACAAGAGAGATGTGGCCATGGCCAGGAGTGACCCTCGAGCCAGCGGTGAGCTCCACAGGAGGCTGTAGCATGCAAGCCTTGATTCAGGCTTCCAGGTGCAGCTTCCCTCCTGCTCCTTCCCAGCCTTGGGCTTGTTCCTTTAGATCATTGTTACTAGGTAGTGAATTACCTTCAGATAAATATCTTGAGATCATGATTTCCAGCTTCTTGTTAGCAGCTATTTTAAAAGATAAGCATGTCCTCAAATTGATCAATACCATTTTGTTCATTTTCTAGGGCTGGGGAGCTGAATATCACCGACAGGATGTCACGAGCACCCCGTGCTGGATAGAAATTCATCTTCATGGGCCCCTCCAGTGGCTGGATAAAGTACTTACACAAATGGGTTCTCCTCTTAATCCCATCTCATCTGTTTCATAGTGCTGAAATTCCATCTTCAGCCTTATTTTTAGTGAACTTATTCTAATTCTAGAGAAACTTCCAGTGGATACTGTGAGCTATATGGAGAATGGATCTTATGATTTAACTTTTTTTTTCAGATCCCTTTGTGACCAATTCCATTGTGTATAGCTAATCAGTTTTACATTTCAAATTGTTCTTGTGATGCTTAAGTGACAGTTGAGCCCTAAGGGAAAAAACAGTCTATTAAAAAATTCAGAACACTTTTCCCCTTCTTCCCCTAGAACTTAAACAGACAAATGTCTTAACTGGAAAACCTTTTTGTCCTGTAGGGACAAGAATTAATGAAGACTGACTTCAGAAAATGAATACATATCATAATCTGGGATTTTTTTTAATGTTTATGAAACTGTTTGAACATGTGCAGCTCCAGCTTGCAAGCTGTATTTTTAGCATAGTGTTTTAACATCTTAAGGCTGACACGTGTCATAAGCAAAATTAGACTTTATTATGGCTAATTTGCCTCAGACTGAACAATGTGATTTTTTTTTTGAAGTGTACACACATGAAATATACTTTTTACAAATATTGGAGTGGTGTAAAAACACTTGTATTTTCTATTGGAAAATGCTGTCATAAACACATTGTATATTAATGCAGAATAGCAGTTCTTAGCCTTTTCCCACTTTGGTTTTGTAATATTTCTTTTAACCACCATTTAAAATAGTAATTGATCCAAGGTAAACATCCTGCACGTTTCTGGAGTAGTGATTCTTGTTTTGCTTTGATTTACACTCATGCCGTTTGGATTTGGTTGCCAAGGCTATTTCTTTTTAGGTACCTTTCTCTATTTTAACATAAACACTACTATGTGTAAATGGCAGTGCTTACTACTTTTTGGAAGGAATAAGTTTTTTGTTTTCTTTTTGGTGTTCTAGCTGTTTATTTTACCTGTCTGGAATTGATCTGTGTTAGGCCTTTCTAGTCTCTCAGTAGACATTATGCAGTATTAGTGATTACACTGTATTTAATTCACTTTCAAGTATGAGTTTAAGTCTCTTTGAAGACTGTGAGTGGCTTAGCAAATGAGTAACTGAATGCAGAAGCTTTTACTTCCAGGTCATGTAATTTCATACAGACCTGTTGGTAATGACCAAAAGTAATCACTTCTTTGTAGCCTGCATGAAACAGTGCTCTTGATCCTGTCCCTGATGGCAGGGGTTCAGTCAGAAGATGTGTAACTGTGGTTGGCATCTTTATGGGATTGAAGGACTGCGTTAATATGACGATGGAATTTCTCTCTCACATGTAAAGCATCACAGAATGTTAAGGGTTGGAAGGGACCTAAAGACCTCCCAGTCCCAACCCCCCTTCCATGGGCAGGGACACCTCCCACCAGACCAGGTTGCTCAAGGTCTTCTCCAGCCTGGCTTTGAACACTACCAGGGTTGGGGCATCCACAGCCTCTCTGGGCAACCTGTGCCAGTGCCTTACCAGCCTCACAGTAAAGAATTTCTTCTGTATGTCTAAGCTAAATTTTCCCTCTTTCAATTTGGACCTGTTACTCCTTGTCCTGTCACAACAGTTCCAGACAAAGAGTCCCTCTCCAGATTCCCTGTAGCCCCTGCAGATACTGGAAGGTTCCTATGTGGTCTCCACTCAACCTTCTTTCTCCAGGCTGAACAGCCCCAACTTTTTCAGCCTCTCTTTGCAGGGAAGGTGCTCCAGTCCTCTTACCAACATTGTGACCTCTGGACTTGCTCCAGCATTTCCATGTCCTTACGCTGGGGGCCCCAGAAGTGTGCTCAGCACTGCAGGTGGGATCTCACAAGAGCAGAGCAGAGGAGGACTGTGCCCTCCCTCGCCCTGCTGCCCGTGTTCCTTGAGATGCAGCCTGGGATTCCATGAGCTTTCTGGGCTGTGAGTGCTCAGTGCCAGCTCATGGTGAGCTTTTCATCAGCCATCACCCCGAAGTCTTTCTCTGCAGGGCTGCTCTCAGTCACTTCTCTGCCCAACCTGTAGGTGTGTCTGGGATTGCTGGGACCCAGGTGTAGGACCTTGCACTTGGCTTTGTTGAACTTCATGACATTTGCATTTGGCTGACTTTGGTAGAGAATTTAAACACTAGTAAACACTAAAATCAATTACATAACACATGCATATTTCCCTCCTTTATATAAGAAAAAAGAGGCTGAAAGAAACATTTTAAAAGAATTAAAAGTGAATTATACACAAAATTTTGCATGCAGAAAGACCTTATTATATTTTTTAACCTCAACTTGCTTTTTCTCTTTCCTGAACCTCTTCAGAAAAGGGTTCAGTGTTTGGGGGAGAGGCTGAAAAATCTAATATGCAAATACTTATTAAAAGATGTTGCAGTTAATTACTGCAGTCCTGAGAAAATTATTTTTTAAACAAGTTCTTGTGTCTTCTATTGAATGACAGTTTCTCTTCAAATGTGGAAATCGTGCATCATATGGTACCTAAGTAACAAATGATCTTAAAGGATTAAAATTGTTTACGTGTCATTAAAATGTTTTTTATGAATTGCCTTAAAGGAATAAACTGTAACACTTCTGCAGAACCCTAATGTTCCCTTGTACAGGAATTTCTGTATTACTGTTTTGTTTTTTTGTGTTTTGGTTTTGCTTTTTTTTTTTAAAGTTTCTCAAATGTGTTTGAAAACAAATGAGTGCATCTTCAGAAGAAGGGGAGTAACATTATTTGCCACTTAGCTTTGGGTTCTTCCCTTTCATTCTTTGGAGCTGCAACCCACACACAGTTCTTTTGATTGAATAAGATGCCAAGTCAGTTGGCCACAGGATCCAGCTTCTATTTTTTTCTTGGGCCCTGACGTTTGTCAAGTTGCTGAATATGTATATTTGACACTACAGAATATTATATTTCTCGACTAGCTTATGTAATAAATGACATGGCACATTGAATTAAGGAAAGAATGCAGTTGTAGGTACAAGATTTTACTTTATCCAAAATGTTTTTCACCTGCCTTCATCTCTGTTCACTTGTATGCTTATATGTGGCCAACTGAATGACTCAAGAATGGGTGCTGAAGTGGGTGTTGTGAGCCAGAGCTGGTGCTTAGTGCTAGTATTGTGGTTAGATTGGCTACCCATGCACTGAACCATAATTTCTGCTATAATATCCAGTTAACCCACTTCTGATGCTGTCATTAAGTATTGAAGTGCTCTGGCGTTTTTCTGCTTGTGTACATATTCTGGAACTGTAATAGCTGCAGTAATAGCTGGGATATCCTTGTGACTGCTGGTTTTGGCAGGGCAGGCTTGCAGGAGCAAACCCGGTAAGATTTGTCTGCATTCTGCTTCTCTGTTCCTTCCTAGCAGGGCTTTTTGGGAGCTTTCTGGTTAGCAGATTTTGTGTGCTACTGGTTCATGGTGTTCCTAATCCTGTTTTGTTCATCTGTGCTGCTGATACAAAATTCAGATTTGGGCACTTAGATGGATTGGATGGAAAGTTGTTTGACACCAACGATGTGTAAAGTGTAGCGAGAGCAGGGAGCGCTGCTCCTGGTACAGCACACTGTGCAGAAATCACTTCTTGGTCTAGATAGAGGGATGGAGAAACTGACTCAGCCGGTGGTGTGGTTGTGGCAGATGGAGCCTTTCCAGTGTAGCCCAACTTAGACTGAATGTTACTCCTCAGTAAAAACTGATTTGGCTTTAGTAGTGCATTTTCTTCTTTCTGGGCATCTTTCTGCTTTGCACCAACCCCAGCACTGACTGTCAGCTTTGGCAATACCAGCAGAGAGCCTGGAGCAGGCTTATCCTGGAGGCTTTCCAGGGAGTGCTTTTATAGTCCCTGAGATAAGACAGCAGCTTGGCCATTGCCCCTTAGACACCTGGGTCTTGCTGGCAGTCAGGCAGTGCCATGTGTATCACACTCAGTAACTGCAGTAGGCATGACGTAGTTGTCCATGAAGGGCTGACATCGGGTTATAGAATCTACAGGACCAAAATAAAACCTTCTAGTACGACTGACCGGTAAAAGACAAATCTGACAGAACAGCCCAACAGGCAGAAGAATGATGAAACAGCCCAGGTGTTACGGTTCAGGATAGAATTGTTGAAAATGTTGGAATTCTTTTAGTTTTGCTTGAAGCAATGATTTTTATTTTTTCCCACAGTATTACAATGTGAAAGTTGTGGATTCTTGGGTGTAAGATTAACTTGGATTCTTGCAGTATAACTAGGGGACATTTAAAATGTGTCAGGCTTCCTCGCTATTCTGAAATAGTAACTTTCAGGATATTGTTTCACTTGCTCAAGGTGTTGCTAGTGATGGTTTCTAGAAAAGCAAGCAAACTAACAAAACCCAGAAATGAAACCAAAACATTTTCTAAATGTTTTGCTTCAAATGACAAACATGTGACTAACTTTCTTCTGTAGTCGTGAAGTTTCTGTTGAGGAAGGTTTCCCATTCTGAATTCATATCAATAGACCAAACCATCAGATTACAACATAATGTTGCTTTCTTGTGCTGCTCCATAAACCTGCTTCTGTGTTTGTTGCAAGCATAACCTTTATGCTTTTGTTTACATTGTAGGAAACACAGTTCTAGCAATGAGGTTTTTTTCATTTAACTCTAAACATCTTTTTATTTTGTTAATTTTAAAATTACTAGGTTTTGCTATGTTATGTTTTTAAAGATATTTTTTGCATACTGCTGCTCATATTTCAATAAACAAAACAAAAACCCCACAGATTCTTCTGATTTCCTTTATCTGTAACTCTGTGTCTCAAGTATTTGTTTACAAGGGTTAACTTATCACATGTAACTTGCTGCTGACGTCTCTCCATGTCCATATTCCTCCTCGTACAAAGGTGATTCTCTCATTTTAAAAATACTTTTCTGTAGCTTTTTGGTAGCGTAAAAGCTGCTGTGCACTCAGAAGCAGAGACTTAATTTATTTCATTACTTTATTCTAAAGAGTTCTTTTTTCTTGTAGAATGCAGCCAGTCAAAATGGTATCATTTTGATAGTACTTACAGAAATACTTCAATTGGTAGTACAGAAATTGTTTATATATAAGACTTCAACAATCTGATGACTGTTGGGGGTGGTTGGGGTTTTTTTTTACTACTGTGGCCAATCATAAAATTTTGAAACATGTTATGTCTGAATGTGTCGAGCTTTGAACTGCTGACCAACAGCCTTTCAATGAACTGAAGGCTGCTCAGATAGCTCTTGTAACTCAGTACTGCTGCAGTAAAATGTAAATTTAAAAGTTTAGTGAACTGTATATTAGCTTATTTTTAAAGATTGAGAGGAAGAAAACTTTTCCCTTGTTTACCAAGATACTGCAGAAATAGAGGTTGAAAAGTGGTACGCCTATATTAAATCTTTTTTTGGCAGGATGAGTACGAAAACACTGAATCCCAATTCCACAATGACAAATGATTTCTTCAGTATAAAACTGAAATGAAAATGTTGATACAACTTTATCTTGTCTGGGCTTCCTGCTTTGGGATTTAATTTTACCAGCAGACTGCCACCTGCAGTAATACGCTGAAGTTCTGACATTTTCTCAATAATAAGAGCTTTTTGTCTCTGAATGTGAGAATCCAATCACTCAGGTAAAAATTTATTTTTTAATTAATCTCTTGATAGTGTTTTATATCAGTGTCTCCTGTACTATTTTGATGGATTTGCTTCTGAAACAACAATTGCCATGAAAATGCTCAGATTTACTGTGATAGTATTACACAGATGATAGAGTCTAATTTGTGAGCAAGATCTCAGATGAAATTTCAGTGGCTTATTGACTTTCCAGAAGCTTTATATAGATTTTTATGGATAGCTTTACAAGTAAAAAGCAAGCAACCAAATTCTTTGATTATTAAAAGTTTTAAAGAATTTTGTAGAAATGAAGAAGTTTGGTTTGGTTTTTTTAATCTTGCTGGTCTTTCTGGGACATTGGGAGGTACAGTAACAACTCTGGGAGTAGCTAGCCAAAGTAACCTCCGAAATTCTTCATTTGTGGGATTTTTACAGAGGCGAAAAAAAGCTTTGGGTGAAACACCCCTCTTTCACCCCCTCTCCAGCCTACACTGTGTGTTTAATAAATCAGAGGCTACTTCTGTTCACTGCTACATGAAAAGCAAGTATGTTACTGTCATTTAAGGGGTAATTAAGCGTTGGCTGTCCCATACCCTGTGACAGGAGAGATCTTTCTTGTCCTGGATTGCAGAGCAGGTTTCTGCCAGATGAGTCAATTCCGTATTTAACCAGTGAACTCTCTGTTGCTGTTTGATTTGCGTGTGCTCTGCTGGAGGGAGGAGCAGCAGGACAGAAGCAGTGGGCACCACATCCAGAGGTGTCACGGGCAGCTGTGTCACTGTCATCACCTGGAGCCCCCTGCCTCAGGCAGGAGTTGGTTTTGACTGTCACCAAAGGGATGCTCTGAGTTAGCAGAGACTGAACTGCTGCACTGCAAGTGGGGGTTGCACTAACAGGGACCATGCCACGGAAATGTTCCTGCTACAGGTGATGTGGGACAGCGAGGGCAAGGTAAAAGTCTCATAAAGACAAAATGACAGGTGGTGTTTATACACACCAGCAGATTAATGTGAAATCAATTTTGTTTTTCAGACTTAAGTCTTGAAAAGAAGCTTCCAACTTGTGTTCGGAAATAAGTGTACTTAGGTAACATTCCCCCTCCCAAAGACAAAGCCTGCAGAATTACTTCACTCTCATGGAGATGTGAGGTGAGGGGGTTGAAGGGTGAGGTTCTTGGGGGGTGGAAGCTGTTGGGTCATCTCCAGCCATTCTGTGTTCTGGCTTCTTACAGGGCTCCTTTTTTCCATAAGACATTGGAAGAAAAACCCCACACCTTTTAAATTAGCAGCTTTTCTGTTCTAAGGCCAGTTTTATTTTGTTGTCTATAAATATCTTGTTTTTCCATTCGCTTTTTGAGAAATAACTTTGTTGTTTGCAATAACAGAATTTATTTCCAGGACTAAATTAGAAGTGCTGTGTAACCCAGTCACTCCTGCAAGTCCTGATTTTCTGAAGTCTCTTAGAGAAACTGCTGATGGCGAACTCAGGAGCCACTTGAGACAGCTTTGAGCTGTGTGTGTGACTTTGACTTCAAACACAAAACAGACAAAATGGGCTCTGTTCTGTAAGAGCCAAATGGAGACTATTTTTTTCTGAGATTTCAGGTCTCTGGTGAGCAGTGTCACTAAAAGATTTTTATAGAAGGAATTCATAAGTTTCCTCTCAGAATTTAAGGTAAATACAGCGTATTAAACTTAGAAGTGCAAACTTAGGAATGAACAGGTTGTGTCCATGAATAGAATTCACCAGTGGTACCCTATGCAGATGCTCAGACCTGCAGAGAGGAATTTGATGGTACCAGGAGGGCAAAAAGGAGGGAAAGACGAGGAAAAAAAACTTGAAAAGATGTGACTGTGTGCCTTGTTGCCTGGGAGACTTTCCGTATGGATTGATGGATTTAAGCAAACTTCTCTACTTACACGTGTGGTTTCTGAAAGAAAGAACCTCCTAAAGACAAATGTGCTGTGAACACAATCCAGGTCTCTCTTCCTTTTACCATCCGAGTCTGATATTATCTTCCATTGTTTTAAATGTTTCAAATGTCAGTTAGGTAAAGCTCCTGGCTCTCAAAATGTGTAGGAGAGCAAGGACCATGGGCAGTGTTCAGTGGGGACACTGCCTTGGCAGAGCTGAACTGAACCTTTTGATCCACTGGGATCAGGTCTGGCCACACTGCTGTGTGGGAGTGGGGCAGCTGCTTGTCACCAGGAAATCGGCTTGAACCTGCTAGAAGAAGTCTTAAAGCAAGTGAGTTACAAATTGCTGTGGCTCCAGTTTGACACTGGTTTGACACTGGTTTGGAGAGTGTGATCGTGCAACGCAGCCTTGCCATGCAGCACTGGGTTATTTACCAGGCTGAGACACCCCAAACAGACATGGAATATTTAGCTCTTTGGATTTATTCTTTGCCTTTTGTCTTGCCGTGCAATTTGACTGACTTGTGAGTCCTACAGGTGAGCTCTTTCCAGGCAGAAGTTGTGCTGGCCATGTGGCATGGGGTATAGAAAACCCTCAGCTCCTGATTTTTGTTAGGGGGAAGTGCAGGAGGACAAATGCTTATGGGGAAGCCCACCTATAGCAGGAAATGTGAGAAGATGGGTCCTGCTGGGTCCCCAAAATGTTAACAAGCCCAGTGTTCAGGCAGAGCAATGGGATGAGTGAGCTCCCAGTTATGGAATGCTCTCGCAGAGGAGCACAGAGCTGGTGGTATCCTCTTGGTTACTCAGTACAGTGCCGTGGCAAACTCCCTGTGGGCACTGCCTGTGCCAACGGCTTGGGCAGCTGCATTCGAAACCATCCGCACACTAAGAGGGTGAAGCCAACAGAATGAAATATCGCAATAATAATCCATTGAAAGGGTGGCATCAGCTTCAAAGCATCTCACTGCTTCCAGGTGGAAGTGATGAGTTGTTTCCCTGGCCCAGAGGGAGAGTTAGAACCTTAACACCTTAACACCCAGCTCCTTATTCAGCAGAGCACTTAGCCATGCATGTGAAGTGTACAGATGCTCCTCAAAGTGCTACAGGAGCTGCTCATTTTTGAAAGCAAAGCCAATAATTACGAATTTCTCTGAATGGGGACCAGTCTGCTTCTCAGAGCTTCATGTCCCAGATTCCTGGTGTTTCACTCATCCTTCGTGTTGCAGTGTATTGACCTCCAGTCTGCCTTGAGGAAAAGCCATCAGGAAGCAGGAGGCTGCTGCAGGGCTGTGTTCAGAGGCTCTTTTAAAAGGCACATTGAGAAAGTGGGGTTTGATAAAAGACAGGGAATGGTGTGTTTGTGTCAGGGGCAGGACTGTGACTGGCAGATGGTGAGGAAAAGGGATGAAGAATCCATGTGGGACACCACAGGTGCTGTACGTCTAATAAAGCAGTTTCAGCAAGTGAAGCCTGTCACTTTCCCCCTGGTGTGCTTGTGGTTGGAAAGTGGATTTTTTGGTCAGCTTGAATTCTGAGCCTGGTGAAACAAAATGTTTTCTACACATACATTTCATACACTGGCTAAAACTGTGGTGGTGCCCCATCCCTGGAAGCGCTCAAAGCCAGATTAGAAGGGGTTTGGAGCAACCTGGCATTGGAAAATGACCCTGCCCATGGCAGGGGGGTTGGTACTGGATGATCTTTTTAAGGTCCCTTTCCAACCCAAACTATTCTGGGATTCTGTGATTCTGAATATCATTAATAGAACTTTTTTCTGCAATGGAATCCCAGCATCACAAGGTTAGAAGAGACCTTTAAGATCATCGAGCTCAAGCCATCCCCTAACATCACCTCAACTAAACCATGGCACTGAGTACCACATCCAATCTCTTTTTAAACACATCCAGGGATGGTGATTCCACCACCTCCCCGGGCAGATGATTCCAGTACTTTATCACTCTTCCAGTAAAAAACTTTTTCCTAACATCCAACCTAAATTTCCCTTGGCGCAGCTTAAGACTTTGTCCTCTCGTTCTGTCAGTTGCTGCCTGGAGAAAGAGACCAACCCCCACCTGACCACAAGCACCTTTCAGGGAGCTGTAGAGAGTGATAAGGTCACCTCTGAGTCTCCTTTTCTCCAGGCTAAACAACCCCAGCTCCCTCAGGCAATCCTCGTAGGGCTTGTGTTCCAAGCCCTTCGCCAGCCTCGTTCCCTCCTGTGGACGCGTTCAAGCATCTCAACGTCCTTCCTGAACTGAGTGGGCACAGCACTCGAGGTGTGGCCTCACCAGGGCCGAGTACAGGGGAAGAATCACTGCCCTGGTCCTGCTGGCCACAGTATTCCTGAAATGATCCTGGATATTGATGAGAGCAGCACAGGGCATGCATAAAAGCTTTCCCAGAAAATCAGTTAACACCCTCACCAGGACAAGTTCTTCTATAGTATTACTCCAACCAGGCTGTGGAGAAAAATAGGATTATTCCAGAGCTATTCTTGAACGTTTAAATAAAGAGTGCAACGTAACATGTGCTCTGTCAGGTTCTGAGGCTTTTGCCAGCAGAAATTCTTAGACCCAACTCCTTATGGCTGGTAGCTGAAAACAAGCTGTCATTACTTAAAAATAAATAAGAAATGCCTGATTTGATAAAACTTGATTTATTCAAAATGGGCCAAGAGAAACACACTTGCATTTATTGTTGCTTTCTACATTAGAGTAACTACTTGGAATTATACCAGTTAAATTTGGTTCAGAGGAAATATTGGCCACATATCAAGGAATAAAATATTGAAATCTGTTATGTAGTAGTTTAGCTTATTTGCGCAAAATAAAACATGGTAACAAAGACAACGACATGGAAGTGTTATCAACTGTGCAATTTTTGGGTTAAAAAAGAAAAAAGAAAAAGCTTGCAAACAGACTTCCATATATACATATTTTGTCTGTGTTCTCGAGTGCAAGCCTGTATGTGTGTGTAATTGCATTGTAAAATCTCCTCATTTGGATGAAATAAGTTATGTACACATATATACACACAGCTCCTCTGTTGTACTCTGCAGGTCAAGAACGGGGTTAGGTGCACAGTGTATGACACCACTTTGAACCCCATTTCAGGTGATCCAATACCCAAAACTGCAGCTAAAACAGGATTTAGGACTGGATGTTTCTGGATAGCTGCAATTCTCCTGTATTTTGAGCCATTTGATTTAAAACAAAACAAAACAAAACAAAAAAAGGAAAAAAAGCCCTTTGCCCCCTGTTTGCGGGAATTATGGACATTCTTCCCGGGTTCGTGCAGCTTGATCTGGAATTGTGCTGTAACTGCAAGTTTACAAGAAATCAGCATCTACAAAATAGCTTGTCAGCTACCAGTGTTAAGCAGAAGCTTTTAGAACAAAATCAGGTAGTTAATAATTTAAATTGTGAGGGTTGCCAGTGACCAGTGTTGAATCAAGCTGTTGCTGTATTGATAATTCATGCTTCTAATTGGGCTAGGTTTAAATGAAGAGCAAGGAGTGGGGATACTGTGCAGTAAAGCAGCTATTCCTGTAAAGCTGTTTTAGGGCTTTCGGAACTTACCCACTTTGTGTACCAAACTTGGAGCACTCTGCTCACCCCTTTCATTAGTTTACATAATATTAAATATATTCATTTTCTTTCCCCACTTCTCCCCATCCTGATTATACTGGTTTCATGCTGTGGCAAATAATTTTCTTTGTAGCTTATGAAAGTTGAAAAGAAATTCTTTAGGTAATAAGTGTTTCACATAAGTAGAAACTTAAAACTTGATCAATGACGCATTCAAACATCAAAAACACCCTTAAAAGAATGACAATCAAAAGCCTAAATAAACATTTCTCATTTTCTCCTCCTGCCTGGCAGGCCTCCCACGGCATCACCATGCTGTTCCAGCAGCAGTTGGGAGAAATGGGTCTGGAAAGTAAACTCATCTCAGTGCGGAGCTGTTAGGTAAATACACTGTTTTTTTTACATTTGATGCTTGGTTTCATAAACATGGGGGAGCAACCTCCACCAGATGCCCAAATCAGAGATTGTTGTTAATACAATTATCCTTGTATGGACACTGAATGGGTGGATGATGACATTTGCATACACACAGAGCTTAATCTGGAATCACGGGGCAATTTTTTGCAAAAACTGTATAAATTTGCTAAAGCATTCTCTTCAGTTCATAACAGTGCTTTTTATTTACAGCTACTCAGATTGGCATACAGCACAATTTTCAGCAATCTCCTCCTGCCCATTACTGTAAAGGGGGTCACATCCATGCACTGGCACATGGCACTAACTCCTTATTGCACAGGGCTTCTGGTGCCTGCTCCTGCTGGAATGAGAAGTGTCAGACCCTGCTGGAATGAGAAGTGTCAGACAGCTTGTGTCCTCCACGGGTTCCTCGCTTCCCTGAGCGATCTGTCGTAAGGAAGAGTAGCAAAAAAAGAATTTTTCAGCTGGCAGTTTATGAAGAACACAATGAATGTCACAGTCAAGAACAGAAAGAAAAACAGAATGATGTAAGTCACCAGGTCTGGCTTATTTATTTCCCCCTCTTTTAACACCCTGGCTGTCGACATGTAAAGAGCGGAGGAGCTCACGGGTCTCGGAGTGCTGCTCAGGTAGGGCGTGTTGGTCTGAATGATTAGGTGAGCTTCAGTGGCACTGGTTGAATTGAGCAATTCACTATACATGTTCTTGCTTAAATTTCCTCCACAGCAGAAGTAAAGCAGGAGGGCAAACGCAGTCAGTCTTTGGCATAGGAAAGAAATAATGTTCCTTCTTGTAAAAGGCTGCAACCCAGCCGCATGTTGTCTAAAACAAATCAGTTCACTTGCATGGCTCAGTGACTTTCTTTTAAATCTTCTTGGCTCATATTTACAACATTTATCCACAAATATTAATCAAAAATGATAGAGGTACCTCGTGTCCTGGCCCTTGCTCCCCCAGCACACCTCGTTTGGGGAAATGAGCTGGCTCATCTGCTGGTCAGCCGGGACGTGCTGGGAGCTGTGGGAATGTGCTGGGAGCCCCGTGCCACCGCTCCACCTGCATGGGGTGAGGAAGAGCCTCTTCCAGCGCCGGTGCTGGCACCAGGCAGAGAGCAGCCACGGCTTGGGCTGGCAGAACTCACTGTCCGTGAAGGGGAGGCACGATGGGTTTCCAGCTGATTTTCAGAAGTGGGATGCACATAAATCCGGGGTTAAACGGCATCTGCATGGAGAGGCAGCTGCTGCCTTGAGATCCTGCTGGATTTGCCGTCGCGGTTCTCTGCCTCGGGAGGCTCCGTGCTGCTGAAATCCTGGTGCTGGGAAGCATTAGTTGACTTTCTTAATCCCAGTTAACGGCACTCTGTGGAGCCAGCGTTAAGAGGCTGAGCTTTCCAGGCACTCCTTTCATTGCTTTGAGAAAAATAAATTTAAAAAAGAGCGATGTCCGTTTGCTCAAGAAAGAAACACCAAAAAACCTCCCTGGGAATGGGAGAGGATCAGCTCTTTGGAAACCTCCTTTCTGCCCTCGGCTCAGCCGAGCTGCGAGCTGGGACTGTGCAGGGTCTGCCAGACCTGGCTTTCCCCCCGACAGCAGCTCCACGGCAGCGCCACTCGCTCGGTGGGAAGGGCAGAGCTGCGTGGTGGTGCCGACCAGCTCCGCAGCCCGTGGTGCAGCTGGCAGTGACACGATGCTAAAAAGGAAGAGATCTTCGGATAAATTCCCGTGAGTGCCTGAGGCTCTGGCTGGAGGTTTTGAGCTGGGGGAGGGTAGCAGAGAATGGGACAAAAAAGAAGAAAATTGCCTCAAAACATTTCTTTCTTCCTCAGTCCTTTATTGTTTAAATCTAGAGTAATCAATGTCCTTTTTTTTTTTTTTTTTTTACTTCTCTGTGATCCCCAGCACCCTCTCCAGCCTGACAATTAGCATGTTAATTCTTTTCTTTTTCAGCAAATTGCTTTATGCTGCTATTAGCTCCTGGCTGCTTGCCAGCTTGCTCTCACAATCTCCCATGCATCAGATAAGCGCCGTTAATACTTTTATTTTAACGCATTGCAACTTGAAAAACGGGCAGGGGACAGAGCTGGAGGCGAGAGGAGCGAAGAAGAGAGGAGTAACTGGGCAGAGGAAAACACCATCTCCAGCCCCAGGGTGCTGATCCCAGCAAATGCTAAAGCTGCTTATGATGAGCTGTTGCAGCCAACAGTGCCAGTGGTTAAACATTTCACTTAGCATAATAAATGTTTCTGCCAAAAGAGAGCAAATGAATAGAAATCTTCTGGTCAGTTAGATTTCAATAAAATCAAATCAAATCCCTGCAACACCCTCTGAGGCCCTAGTTAGTGTGTTCCTCATCTCCTGCCAAACTCCAGGTGCTCCAGTTAAACCCCTTGTGCCTCCAGCAGCTCTGCTGGGGTGGTAGAAAGCTGACACATCTCTGTCAAATATCTGTTCACATCCTCCTGCATCCATCCTCAGAAAAGCCATTACCTGTGTGTTTACTTACAAGTTCTGGGGACCCTTTCATTCACAAGGAGCTCTTCCTCTGTGGAAGGTTTTCTTGATTTTTGTTTCTCTCTCTCTCTCTCTTTCCCCCCTTTTTCAGCCCAAGTGCTCTGACTGCCACGTGCTGCTCTCCAGGATGGCAGCAGGGGCTTTTCCTGCCTGCCCCCAGTGCTCCGCCTGGGAACACATCTCCAGCCCGCAGAGCCACAGGAGTTACACCTATTTACTCTGCGGGTTCAAAGAACAGGACAGGCAGGCAGCCATGGGGGTTGGAAAAATCAACAGAGCCACAGAGTCGGCAACTGTCATGTTGCAATGTCTCCTTTCATGTCTCCTTCAAAGACGGGAGTCTGTGAGCAGCAGCACGGCAAGGCTGAACGTCTCCCCGGCACCATCCCATCTTCAGCTCTCTCCTCTCTGAACAGTTTTTGAGTTTAATCAAGCTTTACATCCTTTCTTATTTATTTCCTTTGTTGTTTTTATTAATATGTAGGAAAAACAAGAAGGCATCTGAGGCTGAATCCTACAAATAGTGTGCACAGTCTTAATGTTTAACGTATAGGTTCTCTGCAAATGTTACCAACTCTATAATAGGGGGAAAATACTTCAGAAGATGCAGAGGGATGTCATGATCACTGATGTGTTTCCTCCCTGCACAGAGGTGTGGTGCAGAAAAAAGTGCTCTGCCGGGGGCTCCTTGGCCTCTTTTGCCTGCCTCCCTCCCTCCCTTGAGCCTGTGGGGAGCATTCCCCTGCACCGATGGATGTGTCCCTGGAGGTGGATGGGACAGTCCCGTGCAGGGGATGGTTCCCTCGCTGCTGGGACAGGGCAAAGGGGCTGTTTGCTCTGCCAGGTCAGTGCCTCCAAACGGCCTCGTGGGGCTGCGTCCCTTCCCTGCAAACACGGGGGGCCCCTCTGAGCATCCTCTTTCCACCCCTCTTCACGTGCAGGTTGCATGTAGACACAGAACCAGAATCTGTATTTTTTCCCTTTTGCTCCTCCGGAATGTTCTCTCTCATTCTTGGAAGATTTCTGCCCCGAAGGTGCAGTGATTCAGCTCCAGTGCCAGTGCTGTGGGTTGAGGATTGTTTCCAGTGGTCACAGTCCAGCTGTCCAGCGTGGGGATAAATCCTCGGGGTGTTTTACAAGTGCTTTGTGCGTACACAGGGAGTTCAGAACTCCTGCATTTTGTCTGGCTGGCTCGTGCTCATATAGAAACTGATGAGAAGCCTTGGGAGTAAATCAGATGTATTTTCTGTGGCACTGTATGCAGGCTTAATCTTAAAACAGCTAAATTGCCATAAATAACACCTTAATTGCAAAAATAAGAGCTGATCCTTTCCCTTTGTTCTCCTTAATTTGGAAGAGCATTTAAAGTCTTCAGTTCCTTGTAATTTTTCCTCATTAACTTATTCCTTATTTAGTAGTTCCATTTGGTTTGTTTCTTGATTTTGGGGATTTTTTTAATTCCTTCCCAAGGCTGCCAGCATTTAGTGGCTAATTTTGTTAGTTTTTATGTGCACTGGCAGTAGCTCTGCAAGGACAAACATGAAGCCTCTGACACTGGCTAGAGTTTAATGATAATAAACCTTAGAGTGTTGCAACTTCCTGTCCTGTTTAGAAACTGAGTCAGCATCGCTGGCCTCAGTGGCATCGTGGGGACAATCCCGGGGCTGGAAAGGCTTCTGCCTCCTCCTGTGTCACTCCCATCTCTGGGGTTGTCTGCCCTCAGCTACGTTCCAGGGCAAGAAATTTTGTTCAGTTGTGTTGGAGTCCCAGCAGACCTTAAGGAATTTGTTGATGGTTGTGGTGACTCGGTGGCAGTTCTGGTCCAGTCTTGCCAAGGTGTGAAATAAATAATGACATAAACTGTCCAGAGCTGAAAGGAAGGAGAACAGAGCCTGTGACCCTCAGCCCCATCCACTGCTGCTCTCCAGGCTGGCAGGATGATCCTATTTGTTTTAGCAATCCTCCAGCCAAGTTCCCACCAAACACAGCACAAATCTTAGTGGGTGGGAATTGCTGGGCGTTCATCCACCCTCTGAAAGGCTGGAGCCTTTCCCCAGTTCCAGCCTGGTAAATAATGCATGATCTCTCTCTCATACGCTTACGCAACCCCTACCACGATAAATACCAACCCAGGGAAATGAAAGTGGAAAGAAACATTATCTTTCTCCGTAATGCAACCATTTACAATCTGTGTTACGATCCTTCTGCTCTGCAGAGTGAGCAGCAGTCAGGGGGATGTTTCTATTAGCAGACCAGAATGCAACAAATCACGGGCTGTAACTTTCCAGTGCCGCATAAAAGCAGCTTAAAACTATATAAAGGAAAGAAAATAAAAATAATATACAAGGATTATTTCCTTTTCTGTTCGCTCCAAAGGCAAATACTTATTTCCAGGTGCCTGAGATTCAGATATTTAGGAACATATTTTCAAGTGCGGGGCCATAAAACTTAGCACTAGACACCTAATGTGGGGATCTTGTCTTTGATTCTTAAATATGAGGCAGGATGCTTGAAGAAATTGGCTCAAGTGCAGAGAAGTCTTGAAAATGTTTTGTTTCAGAAGAGCTTGTGTGTGTTATTTAAAACTAACTTCTACCCTTAGGTTTCTCAGGACATGTTTGCACCAGCTAAAGGAGGAGCATTTAGGACGTTTCCAGAGAAGTCTGAGGCAGTGGGGCTGGAACTGGATGATCTTAAGGTCCCTTCCAACCCAAACCATTCTACGATTCTGTAAAAGGGAGCTTGTGTGCATTTGGTCAGTGCTGCATCCATTGTTCTTCTCTAGGCTGGGAGGAGCGTTGTGATTCACCAAGGTGTTGGATGGGCAATATGCACCACGCACCTCCCGCCATCCCAGTAAGCTTTGCCACTGCTCCAGTGGATGTAGGGAAAAGACTCTGGCTGTTACTTGAATGGTGGGAGCATCCCAGCCTCCCTGCCCTGCCTCCACTGGTCCAGCACAGTGGGCAGCTCCACGCAGCTTCCCGGGGGTTTCGCAGGGCGAAGAGCTTCACCCTTGGCGAAAGGTTGTGTGTGGTTATGCATGGATTCCTTGTGTCCTGACAAAAACTGTAATTTTCTCTGTGCAGTCGCCTTCTTGGTGCGCTCAGAAGGCAAAGCACAGCTTGATGGAGTTTCATACAGCCAGGAGCATGTGGGTGGGCATCCAGTGACGCTGCTGGGGATGCAGCTTCTGTACATCCACACACGTAGAACACGAGCAGGAGGGTGTTCTGGAAGTAAATGCAAAAGGTTTAATTGTAGAGAAAGGTTGTCTTTGGTACCTCTTTTACACTTGAACTGATCTCTAGTCAAAGAGCACCGGTTTGTCAGCTGAGCTGGGAACAAAAGGGACCATGGATGCTGTGCTGGGCTCTGCAGCAGCCCAGCTCTAGGCAGGAGAAAAGCTTCACCCGGGCCAGGGGTGTCAGCTCAGTCCTTGGATGCACACAGTGGTGCTGCTCTGAGGGCTGCCTGCATGTGTTGGCTCAAGACCACTTTAGTCCTGTCCCTGCAGCACACGGACGCTCCTCGGGGCTGTTTCTGGCCCAGGCTGTTGCTCTCTTGGGCGGTCCAACCCGTCCAAGGACAAGTATGTGCAGTAACAAGGCTGTGTGCTGTCCACAGGGTCTGTATTCCCAGCGTTTAACCCCAGTTATCAGGGGTTGAATTTTAGTTAAGAAAAGAAAGGATAAAGGGTTACAACTCACTACAAGGTTTCAGTTTTGAATATGGTTTGCTTCTGGTGTTAGCAGTCTCTTACCAACTTACAGTATGAATAAAAGCAGTATCAGTCCCATTCTGAATAGATCCTCTGGGGATCAGAAGTGGATTTGGGGAGGCTGTGGAAAATTGTGCTTTCCATCTCTCCTATTCATGTCTCTTCTCAAAAGGATTAAAAGGAGTCTTTCTCCAGGCTGCTGCACAAAACACATCCCACCTGTGTGTATAACTCTCCTCCTGCCTGTTCCACTGGTATGCTGCAAAGCTTCCTATTTAACTGTAATATTAACTTCATTGCAGGGAATTCAGATCAGGAGTGGCTGGGGGTCCCCATCATCTTTTGAAAAAGTCTTGAACTCTCAGGTAGAAATCCTCTGGCATCGCCCTCCTCCTCCCTACATTAATTTTGCCAGCATCAGGTATTTGGGATGAGCCAAGGACTGCTTGTGAAGCTTCACAGATCATCACAGGGTTCTTTTATTGCCAGAATCTGTCTTTATTTATGGCTTCTTGCTGGTACAACTCACCTGTCCGGTGTCAGAAATTTTTCCTCCTCTCTTTCTGACCCCTGGGCAGGGTCTGTCAGTGGTGGGCAGCTGTGGCCACGTCTGTCAGGCAGCAGGTGACAGGCTGGGGAGATGGGGTTCCTCTTTCTTCTCTGGTTATTGGTTTTTGCTCTGTTTTTCTTAAGGTTGGTATTAATTGTAAATTCTGAGGAGAGTCAACACCAAGCAATAAGGTGTATTATTAAACCTGGGTGATCCCCTAGACATACAGATGGAAGCTTTTTTAACAGACCAGGGGTGTTCCTGCCTCCCTGCATGCACGCCAAGCCTGGATATCTCTGGGCATGTTCTGTGCAACAAGATGCCTATTTTGCAATATCTTAGTTTTCAAACTCCTCCTTGGTTTGAAAAACAGACTTGGTAATACTACCTTACCCTGCAGGGATCCAGAGGATTAATCAGTAAAGGTGGCAAGGTGCTCTGATGTGGTTAAAAAATAAAAAAAACCCAAAAAAACCACCAAAAACAAAAACAAAACCAAAAAAACACCACCCAAAAAACCAACCAAACAAAAAAAAACCCACTAAAGACCCATCTGAAACAGGGTGGAAGATGGAGCTGAACCCTGGGGGTGATGAAGCTGAAATCTTAATAAGGTATTGACACACTCTGGAAAGTTAAACCATCATCCCACTGAAGTACCAGTCCCTCAGTGTGGCTGGCTACTGCTTTAAGACATATTTCCATCTATGACTGTGAAAAATTAAAGCAAAATTGAACACAGTGTTCCCCAGCAGGCGAGGGGATTGGAGAGTTTAATTGCTTATGTGATGCTTGATAAAGGAAAACAGTTTTGTGATTTCTAATTTGTCATTCAGAACAGTCTGACTCAAGAAATCACATTGCTTGTTTTTAACTTCAGGGTCTTTTTGGGGTTATGATAGAAACCTTCTCTAAAACACACAGAACACCTCTGAAAACAGGGCCTGCCCGTAGCAGGGGATGATCTGTCTTCAGCAGAGATAAGGTTTCCATCAGCTGAAATCTTGTTTGTGTCCCAAACTGAAGTAAATTATCTGTAGGATGGCAGAACAAAAACTTTGTTTCAACTTCTTTGCATGAAATCCTTAATTGAGAAAAGCACCCTTTTCCCTATTTTTCTGCTCTCTAAAAACACCTGCAGATGTACAAGGAAAGGGTAAATTCATCATTTCTATTCCTACAGAAGAGCTGATCTGAAAGATTTGTGCTGTTAGAAGCACAAAGATATTCACCCAAAAAGGGAGACAAAAGGCTCTTAGACCTGTACGTCAGGTTTCTGTGTCTGTTTATTTCTTGATCTGTGATGGAGTCTGAATCCCAAAGAAGGGTTTGATACGTATTGCCAGCACTTTATATTTCAGATACATTTTATTATAGAAGTGACAATGCATTGTCCCTGCCTGAGCAGACCCAGCCTTGAATTAGATGAAATTTTTCTGGTGATCCAGATTTCTAAGTCTCTCCACAAGTCTTGGAGCACCCTCTCCTTGTTTCTGTGAGAGGTTGCTGGTCAGACTTTTGGGGAGAGCCAGAAGAAAAGAAAGCCCAGCTGCCAGGGAGAGATGGAAAACGAGATCTGTGAGTGGGAAGCCCAGCTGTCAATGCCTGCAGGAGGGAATCCACCCTTATCCCCGTGGTTGGCACAGCTTATCCTTGTGAGTCCTCTGCGTCCTCTTCCCCAGCTCTGACAGCTCCGTGCCTTTGGCTCTCCTTGCCTGAGCCTGTAATTATCAGTAATCAAGGCAAGGTGCCTGCCCACGCTGTCAGAGGGGATGGGAGTGCAGCGAGCTGGAGCAGCCTGTGCTTTGGGAAGCCTTGGAGAAATGCTCCGTGACAGGGCCACGGCTCATCCACGAGCGTGGGGTGCCCTGGTCCTCACTGGCCACCCCCAGGAAAGCTGGAAAATGCCCTCAGCAAAGATGGCCTGGAACTTGTGCTTATTGAATGCACCTGGAAATAAAATCTATCAGAGTGTGACGGGGGTTATTTTAATAATCTAAAATCTTATTGCTTCTGGAACACCTGCTCCTTCACGGAGCAAGAAAATTTGTTTTAATTTCATTGCCATAATTTCATAGAAATAAATTTGAAAAACTCAAACTCCACTATCAGTTAGAAAAAACAGTATTTTCTTTTTCACTCCTGTAACAGTGCTCAAAAACCGGCATGAAATAGAAAGCAAATAGAAATATTTGCAACTAATTTCCCCCATTAGTAAAGTAAAAACTTCACCTGATTTTTAACTTCGCAGAGGAAAACTGTGTTAGCAAGAGATGGTTCTTTTGAGGTGGTGGAAGAAGATGTTGTTACTCAGTCATGTTCCTTGCCTAGAGAGAGGCAAATACATTCCTGTTGTATTTTAATTAGTTCTAAACCTATGCAGGTGAGGAGTGCAGTACAGTATTGTTATTAAAATTCATGCTTTATAATCAGAACAGTTAGTACAGTTAGCTGAGAACAGCAAACTAAAGAGCTTTTAACTTTGGTTAACAGTGGAATTATTGAACTCCTGCTATCATTTAACCCATTGCTAAGTTTTTAAGTAGAGAGAAAGGTTGTGATCATAAAGTGAAATTGTTGCATTAAGATCATAAGGAGAAAAGCTGTGATCTTTCTCAAAGGGTACATCAGGCCAGCCATTAATTATGAATGCTCATTAATTATAATGGATTTTCTGCCACAAAATCTCTTGAACAGAACTTCAGTAGGGCAGCTGTGACAAATGTAGGAGGATTGCCCCTTTTAAAAGGTTGGGGGTTTCTCTCTTGTGGCATCCATACTGAAACTGAAGCAAAATGACTAATGAAGTTAAGAACTTCATTCTTTAGAAGATCAAAGTCATAAAATTCTGTTAATTCCCTTTGAGACAAAACTATCAATTATAGCAAAGAGATTTTTCCCTGTAACATTTTGTTGCATTTTAAAACTCCCTAATTGTTCCCCAAGACCATCTTCCTTTGTATTTTCGTATAAACTAATTTAATGAAGTGTCAGGAATCGTATAAACTATCTCTAGGACAAAACATCATATATTCTTCTTAACATATATTCTTCTTAAGAACAGAAGTAACACCCTATTCCTCTTCAGCAGAACCCAGCACAGGCTCTCTGGTTATCAGAGAGCTCTGCTGGCATTCAGCTACACAAGATCCACGTTCCTAGAAAAAGGGGGGTAAATTTGGTATTTTTGTTTGGTGTTTATACTCCTCATCTTCTCCTCTCTGAGCTGCTTCCATCTTCTCTTTTTGGGGTTCAGGACTCTTTGCTGAATTTTTGTAGGGTAAATGTCAGCTGAACTTCTTCAAAGCAGCCCTCCCAAGTGTATTTTTGTGTCCCCATTCAGTTTTGGGGAATCCTGGAAGGTAGGGAGGGACAGAGATGTTTAAGTACATGGTCGCAACACAACTAAATTTGGCAGTAGTTTTTATCTCTCTTTAACTGCAGTTTTTAACTCCTCCAGTGCCAGGTTGTTCCTAGAGCTGCTGCCATTGCTTTCCACTGTCTAGTGTTGCATTTGGCAGAAACATCTCAGATCTGTGTGGTCCCCACTCTGTAGCCTGTGGGTGCTCATCTCTTCAGTTACTGACAAATTTCTACAGAAGTATTTTTTTCCTTTGATATTTTAGAAAAAAAATCATAGGATGAAAATGTTGCATCAATATTTTTAGCGGTTATTTAGAGAATGAAGTGTTTGGACATGCTTGAAAATACTGCTGGGCACCTCTTTGCATGTGTAGGTGCCTAAATATCTGAGAAAAACAACCATCTGGTGTCTCTGGACTTGGATCCTCAGAAAATATGTAGGCTAATCAAGCAAAGAGAATTTAGGCACATTTCTTTTGATGATTTGCTCAACTATTTTGTCTTCCTCTTTAATGAGCAGAGGAAGAATACACAAAAGGCTTTGAAAGGCTCTGATGCCTTTGTACTGTCTGTATGTGTTTTACAGATAACATTATGGAAAACAAGCAGGAAAAACCATATATTTTATACAAGTATTCTGCCCTCCAATTTCAACATCCCTTAGAACTCTTACCTTATAAAAGAAATAATTGCCTACCTGGTGCCTAGATAGCATTGCCAATTATTTCAACGTCAATTAATTTCTGAAATAATTTTGAGCTACCTCAAATTGCTTCTCCTCCTTAAAGACTCATTTTCTTCCATCCTGTCCAAGCAGAATTTCAGATTTCACATTTTAATTTCATTTTGGGTTGTCTATAAGAGAGGATTTGGCCTCAGCATGCCAGAACACAAAGAATACAAACCATTCTGCTGCCAGAAATCAGCCCTGCTTTGTGCACACCTTAACCTGGTACAGAAGACAGCAGCATTAGCACCTGAATGCAGAATATTTTCTGATCTGTGCATGGTGTCACTGCTGGAAAGCAATACAAAATCCTGTAAATCAGAGCAGAAGACCATATTTTGCCAGATTTGGGTGGAAGTCCTTGCTGACATCAAGGTAACTCCCAGTGGGTGACCGCCAGCAGAGTTTTGAGGTTTTTTTATGTTTAGTCACTAGATTAAATGGACACTGAGAAGCATTGGTTAAAAAACCCCCACTCCTAAACATAGGAATTGTTCCAGCTTCCAGAGGGCAAAGCCTGGGACAGGGAATTAGTAAAATTATATTAATTTCAATGCTGATTCTTCAAATATAGGGCAACGTCTTGGTTCTGAACCGGTTACATTACTTTCTTCCTTCAGCGTTGACAGTATTTAATGCCAAAATTAATGAGATACTCATTGATGCTGGGCCAATTCCCTGACTTGCACATTGTCAGTCAGGTAGCAATCCAAATGTTCACCCACTCTCTAAACCATTTTATGTCTCTGACTCCATCAGAAGCACATGACACATCTTGTGGATCATGTGGAATAAAATCAGATATTCCTTCCTTTTCACTCTGATGGAAAAGAAAGCACCCCACGATTCTCAACTGTATAATCGTTTCCTATAAAATAAATTACTTTATCTGTCTTAATACTGTCACACTTCTGTTCTCCAGTGATCTACTTCTTCCATCTGTGTGCATAACTGTAATCTTCTCTACACCTACTCTATGTATGCTCAAGTGTCAAAATCCAGCCTCAATCATTCCTGTCATCAGTCTCTTGTTCCTGATGGGATAGCGGGTAAAACATTGCTGCTCCTCAGACTTTGGGAGATTTCTGGGCTCACTTCGCAGAGCTATCAGAAATACGGTGTGACTGAGTCTTGCTTTGGTTTTTGTCACCTGAAATTTTCCACTTATGGAACGACAGGGTATTTTCATTGCTGTGTGTGTCTTGTTTCCATCATGACTGATGCTGCAGTGAAGCATAATTTCAGGAGATATCCACATTACCCAAATCCTATGAAAGTTGACTTGCTGTTTCTTATTGAGTAATTCTGTATGACTCATCTTTTGTTCTCTGATACAATTTTTTTCACTCGTTTGCAGAATATTGTTCAGACAATTGAGCTTACTTAGTCAAATCACCATCTTTTCTGGTGAGGCAGAGCAATCACTTTCCTCTTTCACAAAGCCCTTGCGAGAGAATGAGGTGACCCATAAGTTACCACCATCTTGTTTGCCTCAAAATATAGATTATCCTGGGCTAAACAAAACAACTGCAGGAAAAAAGGAACCCTCTTGGAAGCTGTGCATCTTCATAGTTTGACGTGACAACGTGCCTCTCCCGCTGAGCCTTGACCTACTTTGCACACAAAATTCTCTGATTACCTCCCCCCAAACACGAGGCTGCAGGAGCCTCAGGAATTCTGTACCTCAGGATCCAAAGTGTCAATCACTGACAGTCCTGCAACGGTGAATTTCCTCGTGAATCCCTGTGTCAGGGGCCGTGCTGCTTATCGTGTCTCATGTAAATAAAATAACCCCTCTTCTCCTGCAGCTGTTTGCATCATTTCCCGTCTCTGCTCCAGATTCCAGGCTGCCCTCAGCATCCACTCCTCAAATTCACAGCTGGATACATTTTGCCATCTCATGAAAGATTTTGACACTTTTTTGGACTGATTTATTTATCAGCCTAATTAAAATGTTTTGCTCTGGTGGTTCAAAACTTTCCCCTTTTTTTTTTTTTTTCCCTTTTCCTTTTTTGTTATTGGAAAGGAGGTCTTTTTCCCTACCCAATCTATTGTGTGCATTGAAACTTGGTAGGATGTCTGCTCACGGAGAAACAGGAGGCAAGAGTTTAAGCATCAACAGCTGTGGGAATGACCTACAACATATGGGACTTTTGGTAATTATCCAGTAATTATCCAGTCTGTATTATGTAAGACATAAAATCATGCAGTTCTGCTAAAACTTGAAAGTAGAGAGAAGGAAAATGATGGCAAATGACTGATTGCAAAGATAAAGATTCTTAACTGTACATTCATATTGTTTGGATCTTTAAAAAAAGCCTAAAATTTGCTTGTTGAATTCAAGTTTGTTACAGAGCAAAGGCTCGGCTTTGAAGGATGTTTATTGTTAAAAGAAGAGATGTTTGAATCATAAATACCCACAGCTGAGAATGATTTACAAATGGATGACTGCAGGGACTGGCTGTAAAAGAAAGCCTGTGCTGGGATTTCTCTGCTCCAGTTGGAGTAGAGAAAATTTCTGATGCGTGTCAGAAGACAGAAGGGTAAGCTGTGGACTTTCAAAACCCTCCCACCCCCAAAGCATGGTATTTGATGTCCAAATGAGGCAGGCATTTATACTTCCAGAGGGTGAAGTCATCAGAGCAGAACCAACTTAGAGCAGGGAGAACTGTGAAGTTATGTGCTGAATAGATCTCAGTAACGAAAAATTAAGTCAGCCTGTCTTGCCAATTTTGGATGTTGAGTTGGACACTACAGGGAAAGACTCTGTGTTGGAAAGGTTATCCACTCCTGTGATTTCTACAGGGAATTTTTTTCCCCAAAATTATTCAATGTTGTTGAGCCTGGTAACATATTGGAAAACCAGCTCACATGCACAGTGTTTAGGGACCCCAAATGAATTTACAAACTCTCTCTGGGAACTGGTCCAGTATGTAATTTCCTCCCTGACACTGGAACTTTGAGTAACATTTGAGTCTCACTGCACATTTATCAGCTTGAAATTTGGATACCACTATACTGTTGGGAAGTAGAACTGTTTTATAATAATATATACTATAATTTTTGAAAACATGCGTCTTTGTAATTAAGATGTGTACAGAAGTGGCAGAGTGAAGGCCAAGGTATTTAGAGATCCTATGTTAGACACTACAGCCCAAATGATGAGTCATGGAGAATTCTGTTCCAGAAAGGCATAACCTTTCATGTTTTAAATACTCAGAAGTCGCCCTTTGCAGTAGTTCTGAAACTCTTTGCTTACTACTTATAAATTCATTTTGTACTGGATTTGCCTGCTTACGGTATTGCATTACTTGGATTTACAGAACCCACCTTTGCATATAGAAAGAAGCTGTTTGTGCTGTATCTTGTAGGAATAAAGGCTGTAATCTGTGTACTTGGGTTAATACATCTTTTATTATCCACAGCTCCAGACATTCTCCTGGTGAAGCTCAGCAGCTGTACTTTCTGAATGCAATGCCTGAGTCAAGGATGAAAATTGTCCTCTGAGTTATGAGAAACACACACAGCCCAGCACTGCCCTTCCTCAAGAAACTCCCAAACAGCTGTTGAAGCGTTGCTGTGCTGTCCCTCTACCCTGTGCCACGCACGGTGTCGAGAGAACTTTATAAGAAATAAGTGATGTGTAGTAAATAACTCCTCTCTGAGCCTGCAGGAGCCTCAGCAACTTCCACGGCAGCAGAGCCAAAAGGTGACATCCTGTGCTGTTCTTACCAGTTGGCTGAGGTAAAAAATCTGCTTGATATGCAAAAATAAAACAAGGGGAGGCCTCTGGTTTATAGCTGAAACCACAGCCTGCCACTGGAGGACATTTATTAGAAGTGGCTCAGACACTGCTTGCCCCCCTCATTTTGAGCTGTCCCTTACTCTGCAGTGGAGTTCATAGATTTCATCAGGGCTACTCACACTCCTAAGTACAAACAGTTCTAAGTGAGGGTGAGAGAATTGTACCCTAATCCCTAGACTGCATTTCAGACCTCTTTGTCCATCCCCTAAAATTTTTATGCCACCAGAGTAAAAAAAATTATTTGCCTCAAAGATCTTCATCTTAGATAAAAGATTTGAGTTGCTGTTTAAAAAAATAAGTGACACTATCTCTCAAAATGCTGCAGATTCACTTTTCAGATGTGCAATTTTCATTCTATTGAATTTTTTGACATATGGTTATGTAAAACATCTAATAGCAAACTCTATGCATTTACACCTTCCAGAAGGCAGAGACTTCAGGAGTTAATGTGGGATTATTTTTAGCATGTATTCAAGTTTATTCATGCTGAAAGGTAGTACTTATCTTTTGTAATTTTAGAGTAGTTATTTGAATAAAAACATGAGTATAGTTCTATTTTAACTGTCATGTGACATCTGGGAACTGGTTCAAACCTCTCTCTCTTGGAGAGGTGGAAATCTCAGCAGTTTTTTTCCAACACCTCAGTGGTACACACAATACCTGTGTATGTGTTGAGACCTATGTCTGTAAATAATATGAGTAACAAAATATGAGTAATCTTCTATACGCTGAGAGAACATTATACCAGAAACAATGAAAGCATCCATCGACCAGAGAAAGTGCAATTTTTAGTGTTCTTTGTAGGAAAAGCTTGTTGAAGTTAAATTACCCCTTTGAGTACAAATTCCATGTTAAACTGTCACTAGAGACACTGTTAGATAAAAATCTGTGGCTGAGTATTTTCCCTGGAGCTGGGTAAATATTTCAGTAAGCCAACTAACTGAGTCCTTTTTCAAGTTCAGAGACAATCTGTGCAGAGGTTGCAAGTTTCTCATGTTTTGGGGTCACTCTTTTTATAAAGTCTTACGCTGTTTCTACTCTCTAATGGAATAGTGAAAAGCAAGGGGTCTGCAAATTTACTGTGTAATTTTGGTGGAAGGAGCTGAACTGTTTGTCTGAGAGGACACACAGGGATTTGGCTGGGGCAGGTTAATGCAACGGCAACAGCAGGAGGTCAGCAAAATTTCACAAGATTTTATTTGTTCCAAGTTGGATTTACAGGAAGAGGAATATAAACCTCTTACTTAGAGATGATCGTGGGTCCGACACTGAGAAAAGATTTGCAGTAAAAATAATAATTAAGTCACAAGGATAATGAGGCTGTAGTTACTCAATGCCAAGTGATCTTTTTGCCTTTGCAGGCAATGCATGATTTTACATTTCGATATTCAAGATAATCTGGGTTGGTCCTACCTTGGGGCCTGCATTGATAAGTCTGTGCTGTATCATGCTGCAGAAGAAAATATACCACTATTCACAGAATAATGCCTTTCACAGTCTCTTTCACAAGCAAACATGCCGTAAAAGTATTTGTGATACTGGGCCCATTGACAATGATGTTTGAAGAGCCATTTTACCATGTATTTCTTCTACTGATCTATATTTCTATTTAGTGCATTTTGAAAGCATTTTCCAGCTCTGAGTCCCAGTGAACCAGCCCTGAATGTGCCACTTCCCTCGATGATAAACTCTGAACCCTCAGGCAGTGCTTGGCAGCTGCTGTCACGTAGCTCAGTCCATCAGCGGAGAGCAGATTCATGGCAGTGCTTCATGACGTGACCAATTCACAGGAACAAGAGGGTGTGCTCGACTTTCCCCTCACAGCAGCAGAGAGGTACAGCAGAGCCATTACTGTAGGATCCCACCGTTTTCTTAGACCATGAGCTGTGCGTGGAGTTGAGGCAGGCACAGAAGAACTGTACTCTGACAGGGGAGGTTGGACTCCAGCTCTACCCAGCTCCTTCCCAAGGGCTGTACCCACCTCCCGCTGGGATCCCAGACCCTACATGTGCCTTAAGGTCATCTCAGCATTGGTCAGACCCCCAACAGATGATGGGCAGAGTGGGTGTCTCCTTCAGCTCCCGTAAAATGTGAAACACCCCTTAGTTTCAGCTGGCTGAACCCACTGCTGGCTGCAGCTGTGGTGTCAGGGTGGTGTGCTGGCAGGGTGGAGAGGAGATCATAATTTTGTTCATATGTGCTGCTAATTTTCACACCAAGTGTGCGTATCTTCTCCTAATCCTTTGCCTGAATGGAATATTTCCATCACTTGTTACTGGAACTAATTCCAGAAGACTGTAAAGAGGTCCCGAGCTGAGTGATCTATTGTAATTCACTGAGAAAAGACTCAGCAACCCACATGGATACAAAAAGAACTGAAGTAAATCCTCTTTGTCTCAGTTACAGGTCTTTTCTCTTGAGTTTGGAATTTCTTAGTGAGAAGAAGCTGCAAGAGAAGTTCCCTCTCTCTTAGCACTGCTGCTGCATAAGAAATAAACTTTGGTAAAATAGTTATTTAAATGAAGGAACCATTTTGCATGGATCCTGTCAGCTTTGTTACCATTTTTGATCAAACTGGTCTAGTGGAAGGTGTCCCTGCCCATGGCACGGGGTTGGAACAGGATGATCTGTAAGATCCCTTCCAATCCAAACCATTCTATGATTCTGTGTTCTTTAACACTGCTCTGACCTACGTCTCATTTGGAGAGTGGCCACTTGGGCAGGTTGTACCTGGGAGTGTCAGGATCCAGCCCTCCAAGTTTTGCAGAGGTTGGATTTGCCAAGGAGCCTTGGGCAAACAGAAGAGCCCAAGCTATCTCATCCCTGCTGCCAAGTCAGGACAAGTACTCCCCTGACTATGGAGAGAAATCAGACTGCATTTCTCCAGCTGCTTTGGAAATCCCACTGCTACAATAAGATTGTGGAGTCTAATAATTCTTTCATGTGAGAAACAGTTGTTTTGTATTGTGTCTGTCTTCCTTGGGAAGGTGTCAGAGCCATCCCTCCTGCCCCTCCAGTGTCCAAAAATGCCCTTTCATCTTCAGACCAAAACCATAAACAAAAGGGTCTGTCACTGGTCCACCCTCACCCCAGTGGTTTGTATATACCAAAAGCCAGAGAAACAGCCCAGTTATCTGAAGAGCTGCACTTTTGATCCCTCCTCGAGGGCATCTCTTCTCCTGTCCAGCCATCCCTCCCCAGCACCCATCTGTGCCCTCGCTGAGAGCCCAGCAGCCCTGCCGGACCCGCTGTGGCTGCCACTTGATCCCAGCGGGAACAGCAGAGCTCAGCAACAGCCAGAACATTATTTCTTTACCCCTAGGCCTTCCCCATTTTGTTAATCTGTTCATTGCCTTAGTAACTGATAAATTGAAGCAATCTCCTTTCTTCTCTTTCCACCCGCATCCTTCGTTTCCCTCAAGGGCTGCGTCACTGCTCCTGCACCACTACTCACAGAAATTGCTCTGCTCCTACTGCTGGTCTCTGCATTCAGTTTTTCTGCATTTCTGAAGCAGAGTTTTGGGTGGAATTGCCTAAATCTGGAGAAACACCCCCATGAATCAGACCCATTAGTTCCCTGATGCTTTATTCTTTTGTTTGACTTCTCTTTAAATGTATTTGGTGGGAAGTGACATGGTGAGATGGATCCAAAAAGCCAGTATTGACATGTCCCCAGGGAAGCCCTGCTGCAGCATGTGACTTACACACACACACTGGGCCCTGTCAACCCCTCCACTCCTTGCTGCTGACAATTTTAAGTCTGTCAGTACTGAAAGCAAGGCAGGAGCTTGTCCCTGACCCTGTTACAAAAGTCTTAATACAAAAATTCATCCTGGGTGGGCTCCAAGCACATGGCAATTGGCAGGAGCTGCTGGCAGCAGGTGGATGGCAGTTCTGGGGCTTTGGAGACCTGTGTTACACATTGCTTTGGTTTTTAGCTTCAAGAAAGCAAGAGAACAGCCCAACATCTGCTTTTGCAGTGAAAATGATAGGAAGCTCCCGCAGTGCCAGCGTGTTTCTAAATTGATTCTTACTCCCTCTGCCTTCTCGTGTGAAATAAATTGGTATAATTTGTTTGTGAATTAACATAAGGTGGCTTTAGAGATACAAAAGGTCTTTGCCAGGCTTAATCCATTTACAGCTTGTGAGCAAATTATTTAATTAGTGGGAAATATTTATACTAAGTACATGTGAAAACTTCAGCCAGGATCTTATTCCAAGCTATGTGGCAGCCCTGGAGAGCCCAGAGTGAGCAGTTACAGGATGAAGGGCCATGATGGGTGATGGGTCAGATCCTTCCTTGGACATTTTCACCCCAGATGAGATCTGGCATCTGGTATGTCTGACACAGCTCCATATTTCAAAGGACAAGGCGAAAAGTGATTTTTATCCATCTTCACGGCAGTGTCTGTACTGCTGTGCAGGAATGACCCGTGAGGCTGGGCTGAGGGCCAGACCGCGTGTGCTGGCTTGTCCAAGGACGGGCAGAGCCCGCCAAGGGATGGCCCTGGTGGAAGGAGCGGGAGCTCTGTGGTTTGGAGCGGCCTCAGTGGCTCCCACTCTGGTTTCCCAGGGGCCCCTGGAGCCTGGGCCATACTGGGAGATGGAGGGGGCTGGTCCCAGTGCCCTGGGACACCCCAGCTCCAGCCTCACCCCATCCCCTCCGGCCTCTTGGCTGCATCCGAGACAGGACACAGTGGGATGTGGTAGGAAGGACCCCAGAGCAGCAAAGCAGATCTGCAGTGATCTTGCAGGCAGTGTCTTTTCCTACCTCTACAAAAGACCCAAGCACCTGAGAAGTTTTAGGGAAAATAGAGCTGTTCTTTTTATTCACTTGCCTCTTTGGTAAACTAAGAAAATTGGGGAAAAAACCTAGCTTTTGTTTTTTTTTTAATCTTTGTATCTGGCTTTATTTATACAATCCATCAAGAGGTATCTCATCAACAACATTATTTAAGCTGAAATAGGAGACTCACTATTAGTCTTTAAAAGTCATAAAATAAACAGGTTTTGACATTTAATTTGTTGTAGCCAGTGAAAGAATAAATTACCGAGCAAACATTATGCAGAAAATATTTAAGCAAAGCAGAAATCAGTGTTCTTTATATGGGAACTTAATCCAGAACCATATATTTTGCGTGTTCTGTTTATTTTTGTGTTGGGTAAGATGAAGTGTGCAGTTTGTATTGTTTGCTTAGGGAATAATTTCAGCATGGCTAAGAATGGAGCATCTGTCGAACAACTCTTTGGTCAGTAAACAGTGTAAGATATTTTTTATTAAACATAGCCCTGCCCTCCCCCTTTCCAGGGATGGATGACAACAGGAGGCACATGAATTATCTCCAGCAGAAGGACCAGGCTGAGCAGTGCAGGAAGAAATGGCTGCTTTGTTTCAGAGCTATGCAGGCATCGAAATGATTTGTGCTGTGAAGAAAAGAAATGAGGGGTAGAGCCAACGCAGCTGGGCTCCAGAAAAAGTAATGAATGTCAAATAACTGAATGCCTGAGGTACCATCCTCCAAAAGAAAGCAGAAGTGGGATCGGGCTGGTGGATAATAGGTTTTCCATTAGTTTACCCAGGCTCATCATTTCACTGAGTTGATTTTGGTAGAAAAAGGACAATCACGTCTTGTTTAGAGATCTGCTGTGCACCACTGCCTGCTGAAATCCATGAATGGAGGCCAATGCAGACAGAGGCCACGCAGGACAAGGTATTCCTCGGGGGGTAACACATGGACAAAACTCAGGAAACAGCTGAGTGTGGTAACAAAGGGCAGCCTGGGGCTGTTGGGACTTCACCCTCTTCATCAGACACTGCTTGGAACTGCCTGACTCCAGCGCTGCCTCCTCCTGCACTGGCTGTTGTGCCAGAAAACACCCTGGCCTCAGTATCTGTGATAAATCAAACACTGTGGTTATGATTTTAAAAGTATCTTCTTTGAAACTTACAAACTGTTGAGAAATTCTGTTATAAAAACAGCTAAAACTGATGGAATTAAACACACTGCTCTAATTATTTACTTCTGTTTAAATTTTAATAGCTTTTAAAAAATGTTCATAATGAAAACCACACTCATAGAAGTGTTATTCAAAGGAACACATGGTATAAACCATGGAATTTTGCCTATCTTTCCCTGTTTTGCTTTCCCATCCCTCCATTTATTCACCTGCATCACTCACCTGCTTCTGACCTGCAGAGATGAGCTTCCAGGGTGAGCTGGGGCTCCTGGCTTTGCTGCCCTGCAAATAATGAGAAGACATAGTCAAAAGTTGTTTCCACACAGAGCAGAGCTGTTTTGATTATTTCTAGCAAGGCACGTGAAACTTCCAAGTTCAGGTACAAATTAATTAATATGTTCTTCATTTGGTCTAATGGGAGCTGTGGTACGAAAAAGAGAGATGAGGCTGTGACTGAGCAGCCTGTGCTGGGATCCCAGTATGGAACAGCAGGTGCTGGAAGCTGTGCTGAGAGATTGGATTCAATTTGCTCTTCTGCACTGAGTGCTATAAAATTGGGAGCTGGGTGAGCCAGACCAAAGCAAAGAGGAGGCAGATGGGATGAGGGCGAGATGATTAATAGAAATATACCAAGCAGCCTTGTATTAGGTCCTGCTGCGTGTTTTGAAGTGTGCGATTGTGAGGATCATCCCTGGCTTAGGGGCAAATCTGCTTCTTTGTTGTTGCAGTCCCACTTTGGCCTTCAGAAGCACTTTACTGTCCACATTGCTTACCAAGTTGGGAAGTGAAAGAGCAAAAGAAAGGAAAAGAAAGAAAAAGAAAAGGATATACAGGAACAGAGTCTCCAACTCCCTGAAGCCAGCTGACAAAGAGGGACAGGAAAAGAGGAGCTGCAGCAGGGAAGCACAAATGGAGACCCAGACAGGCATAATGATAGAGACAAACTTTTAGATCAGTAAGAAACTGTGAAGACAAGCCTGTTCAATAAAAAACTGCCAACAGGGAACCACAGGAATAGTATCCACTAAATGACATCATTTACCACTCTGCTTGTTATCACTCATTATGCTGTAGATCCTATTATGTGCTGCTCAATGTGAATCTGGCCCCTGCTGTGTCAGGCACAACACACAAAAAGAAGAGGAAAAAAAAAATACTTTCTTGCCCCAAGGAGTTCATGGTGGAGAGTAAGGAGTATTTCCATGAAAGGCTGCATCATCAGTTCAGTGCTGGAGGTTCTGGAAGACAGTGACAGGTGGACAATATGTTTCTCAGAGTTCAGAGTCTTATTACAAAAGCAAATTATATATATGTAAAGTAGAAATTATAGTTGGCTGAGTGCACTACAAGAAAACCTTGGAGGTATGGCAGTTTCATTTTGTTGAAGGGAAATGATTCATTTTAGTGGCATAGGGATGCTGGAGATTTCATTGGATCTTAGATTTTAGTAGGCTACAAATCTTCACTGTTCTAACTCCTGGGATTTGGGCTTTCATTTGGAACCCAACAATCCTTGGTAACCACTCTTGCTTTGATATGGCTGCTGCTTCTAATGAAGAACCCAAAAATTCAGCAAGTGGTTAAGTGCCAGAAAAGAGAAGAATTCAGGCAAAATCTTGTAACCCAAAAAGATCACTTTTTAAACAGCTCCAGGAAGTCCTTTTAATACCACTGCAGTCTGAGTATAAGGGAGGAGCAGGATTCAGCTAGAAGGATTGGCCAGGAGGAGGCTGCAATCAGCTCAGCTCAGCCCAGCCCAGCCCAGCCCAGCCCNTTTAGGATAAATAAGTCTTGACTTGTCTTTGGTAGGAGGCAGTTTGGGGTCATGTTGTTGGTTTCAAGCAAAAATTGTTAGGAGGTTTTTTGGGTTTTTTTTGGCAGGATGCGTCATTTCCAGTTAATAGGGGTATATTTAATGATAGCAGGGAAGTGAATTTGTGAAGGAATGATTGCCAGCAGATGGCTTGTAGCTACAGAAGGACGCATCCCAAGCCTGACGTGTCCTTAACTACCCCAAATGACAAAATTATCCTGAGACCCAAGAGAGAGGAGCTTTCTTCTAAATTCATCTACTGTGGTAAGTGGGGTTGGGTGTTCTTTGCAAGAATGGCAGGGTAAGAGACAAAGCTCAACAAATTTCAGGGTATAAGTTAAACTCCACAAAGCCTTGTCAGGCTACTCCATATGTAAATGTATGTTTAATTCATACATTCAATTGAACAAATTCAGGAATGTGGAACAGCACAGGACTAGGTTGCTCTGGACTCTGCTACCATCTCCTGAAAGGAAATCCAAGCCTTAGGCTCTGCCATTTGCATGATAAAATGTATTTTGGAGCTGGCCACTGAATGGGTGTGAAAAAGGTGCAAATATTTCAGAGCAAAAGACTTCAACGGGAAATTCATATCAGCACCCTCCGGCCTGGTCAGAAGAAAATACCTGCTCAGGAGACAGAGGCTGAGGCCAGACTAACCCCCAGTGCTTAGCTCAGTCACAGGGACGTTGCTCTGACTCAGTTTCCTCAACTGAGGGTTAATTGGATTTATTTTGAAGAATGCACCTTATTCCATAGAACTTACCACATTCCATTTACTTCCACAAGTGTCCATCAGCTGCAGAAATTTCCTCCTTTGTTTCACTGCATTTGACAATAGAAGAGAATTTTCTTCTCTCGACTGGCAGATTACCCATTATAGTTAGTGAAAAATACTGTCCAACAGGGTTAAGTCATCCCACTTAGATGGCTTTGACTTTGCCATGCCAATTACTAATTTCCATTAAATTCAAAATATGTTTTATGCTGATAAAGCTTCTTAAAGCATTTTCTCTAAAGCTGTATTAAAGAAAGTGACGCTTATATAAGTCCTTTGGAATACCTAATGTGCCGTGACTTTTGCTATAAATATGTGCCAGTTCATTATTTTCACTAAAGTTCACAAGTGGGTAGGTATTGATTACTTTACAGTTAAAAGGGAAAAATCTTGGATACTTGCACATGGTCTGGGTAAGCTTGCAAAGCAATCTGCTGCTTTCAGTCTGGCCAAGTGGGTGATTATTTTCCTGGATTTCCTACCTCCTCTTTCCACTTGGGTTTTCACATTTTTTGTGCTGGACAGTAATTTGCTGCCTGTAAAAGGCGCTTTACTGATAGGATTCAACTAGAAAGCTCTCTCCCCCAAGTCCAAATAGGTTTTTCACACCAGGGAAGAACCATAAAAAACGTGAGGATGGGAAGAACTTTACAAAAAATGTGAAGATGGGGCGGGGAGGGAATGTGAGTCCTGGCAGCTGGCTGTGGGTAGAGCTGCCCCACAGCAAATCCCTCTGCTATGGGATAGATGGGATTTAATGGATCTAGCTGCACAACACCATTTGCCCAAATGTGTCCTTGTTTGTCTCTGACTTCTCCCTTAAAGCTCCTGCAGCCTCAGGGTGATGGGCTGCTGGTCCAGCATCCACAGTGGGCTGAGAGTCGCTTTGGGATGTTTGTCCACACTGTTGCATGCAACTTAATTAGCCTGCCTGCTAATTGATTCCCTGCTCCTCTCGCTAACAGGCCCAATAAAGCAAGTGAAGGGCTGTCAGTCTGGTGTGTTTAAGGCACCTTGGAGCAAATGCAGCGTGCCTGGCTGTTAATGAAACTGCTGTCAGCTGAAGGACATCGTGCACGCTGCTCTGGGGCACTTTGGTTTGCTGCTTTGCTTTTTCCTGTCATTTTCTCACACAGAAATAATTTCCAAGGTCTTGTGTTCTATTATAAAAGTCTATAAAATCATCTTTCTCTAACAAAAATGATCCAAGAGTGTGCATGGTCTTGTCACCTCTTCCGTGGTTCAGGAGGTTCACAGCCACGCTGGATGTGACCTCCAGTTAATCCTGAAATCTGAGAGTGTAATACGCCCTTTATTTCTGAAAATCAGAAAGGAATTTGCTAATTAGGGGAAAACCAAGGTCTCTCACATGGGGAACACTTTGAGAAATCAGAAGTGTCATTCTTCTATGACAAATGACACTTAGCAATGATAAAATAACATTGCATAGCAGCAGAGGTTATTTGCTGCTGCTATTGCAAAAGTCTGGAACTTTGAAGGACTCAAAAAACTTGATTTGTGTTTCCAGCTTCATAAGACAGAAAGAGGGAAAAGTAAAACATGACTCCTTACTTAAAATAAGAGAGGGGTAGGAAGTGAAGGAAGATGACTCTCCTACCTCCAAAGGGAAAGATGTCCAAAGACCCCTCTGGAATGCCTGAGGGAGCAGCAGAGCTGATACTGCCACGTTGCAGCTTTTTACACTGTTTTCCACCACCACACCTTCCCTCCACTCTGAAATTACCTTCGGGTCACTGAGCCCAGTTCACTGTGGGAACTGGGTTCGGCTGAACTGGGAGATATTAATTTTAGTGGGGAGAAGGAGGGCTTAAGGCAAACGTTTGTGGCACTGATAATTCGCATCCTGGGACTTCCCATCCTGGCTGTTTCGCACTGGTTTCTCAGTGGAGGCAAGCCCTGGGGATGTGACTTTGATTATCTGAATCAGGCAGCTCCAGATTACCTTAATGTGGTGCTGACTTCATCCGGAGTGCTCGTGCAGAAAGGGTGATTAACCACGCAGCCGAGCATGGCCGAGGGCAGCCGAGATCGGATCAGCTCCAGGTGCTTGGTGAAATCCTAGGAAATTGCCTAGTCTGGTTTGAAACTGCACCAGGGCAGACTGGACCAGCAGCATTTGCTCTTGATGGATGAGCCCTAATTTATTTCCACTGCAAGAGGTTTTGGTGGCAAGGTTACCCTATAAATAATGCTGAAATTGTAATTTTGTTAAATACCCTTCTCCTGTAGAGAGAAAAAAAAATTGTTGCCTTGATTATTCCAGATATTCAGTAACCCATCCTCATGTCCAATGCTATCAGTTATTTTATACAATATGTCTGTATTTTTGTATAACATGTGAATCTATGTATATATGTATATAGTACGTTTATCAGGAAAAAGATAATTAATGGAGAGATGCTTGATCCCGCTGAGATCTGCACAGGTCCTTCAGAGCCACGGACAGCCATCACAGCTGTACCTGCTGCTAGGTGACCCATGGCACTATCCCTGTGGGACACCGTGTGCCATCTTCAGGAATGTGTCATCACCACATTTACTTCTAAGAGGATTTCCTCTGGCTCACAAGAAATGAGGAGATGCTTTCTTCCTGACAAGCCATGGACAAGGGGGGACTGAAATCAGACATCACAGACACCAGTGTGGGGAGGGGAAGGCACAGCCCTGGCTGTGTGTCCCCGTTTCCAGGGCAGGGTGAAAGCTCAGTGGCACTGTGATCCATCCGAACCTTTGCCTAGAACGCCTCAAATATGGTTCTGGTTTGATGTGCAACAGAAGAAACGTGGACAGATGACTTCCCATCCTGACTCCCTGATTTATTCTGATTCTCTTCACTGGGGCACAGGACAAATTAAAAACTGGGGCCATTGCTGACAGATGCAGTGGCTGCTGCTTCCCAGCCCTGTCTGTCATTTGCGTTCTCTCGCTGCTGGTGCTGGGTATGGCTTCATTAATAAGGAACTGACCTTTTCCGAGCAGCTTGTCAGCTGCAGAGGTTTCAGCCCGACAGTTGCTGCCTCCCAAACGTTACCTGGTGCCTGGCTGGGGGAAAGGCAAGCTGCAAACACAGCCTTGGAAATCCTCCTCCTTCCCTCCTTCCCTTAGAAATCCTCCCGCTGGGCAGAGCAGCTGCAAACTTTCCTCTGTTGATGCTTGAGAATGACGGTTTCTCCAGCAAGTGGCTGGGATCTGACTGGTGTTTGGTTTAAAGGTTTAATTTTTAATAGAAATTTGGCTCTTGATTTTGAGAACAGTTCATTGTGAAAAACATGCTTATATTTTAAAATAATTTTTCTACTAAAGGCCCTTGTTGTGCTTCTGTAGCCTCATTAGGGATGTGTCAGCCAGCAGAAGGCTGACTGATGTCTCAGATCCAGGCTTTTTGTCTTAATAAAAGGAGAAATATTAACATAAAATCGGCATGTAACAAGCATGCAATTTAAAACAAACTTAGGGGGGAAAAGTGGTATTTGTTTAAGACTACATTCAACACTTTAATAGACAGGTTAGAAACTTTTCTGCCTGTGAGCAGGCTTGCTGCAGCATGATGCGAGCTTACAGCAGTCCTGCCAAAAGCAGCATCGCCTGTTTTACAAGTGGGTGTATTGCAAACACTGTCTGGAAAAACTGTTTCGAGGGATGTCATTGGAGGTGTTTCAGCCAGGATGACACCTGGGGTAGCACAGGACAGGTTTAGTGACACAACCCGGCTGGTTTCCTGGGCTCATCCCAGCGATGGCTGCCAGGAACAGCCCAGCCCCCGCTGCCCGGGGGGGGTTGGCCCCATCACCGGCGCTCACACAGCACCTCCCCAGGGCCGGGCTCTGCCGGGCTCGCAGATAAATCTGCGGGGGTCATCTCCCCTCGGGGGTGTTGGCAGCTGCAGCACACGGTGCCTTACAGTGAAGCAAGCCTGTCTGCTTTTCCCAGCTCAGGGCTGTGTCTCCTCTTGGATCAGAGTCAGTCAATGAATCCTGTTTCCCCATCGCCTCAGAGACAAGCACGAAGGGCTGGATGGAGATTTCCTGAGGAACACCAGGAACTGGCAGCAACCATTGCTCAGCATCTCCTCTAGAAGCCCACCCACTGCTCAGAGATGTGGAGATGCACGTGGCATGACAAAGGTCACCAGTGGTAATGTGACATGAGGATGCCAAAAGTGAGGTACTTTAGATACCTACCCACCCCTGGGAACTTACATTAGTGTGTTTATCCAGGCAGAGGGGGAAGCAGTGTGCTGACATTTAGAGCCACTAACTCAGTTCTCAGTGTAAAATATTATTTACATATTTACCTCCAAAAATCCCCTTTCAAACAATCAAAAAACCTTCACAGAGAAACCAAAGAATTTCTAAGGGCATGTAGTGATAGGACAAGGGGGGTGGCTTCAAACAGAAGGGGAATGGGTTTAGATTAGGTGTTAGGAAGAAATTCTTTCTTGTGAAGATGGTGAGGCCCTGGCACAGGTTGCTCAGAGAAGCTGTGGCTGCCCCATCCCTGGAAGTGTTCAAGGCCAGGTTGGATGGGGCTTGAAGCAACCTGGGATAGTGGAAGGTGTCCCTGCCCATGGCTGGGGGATTAGAACAAGATGATCTTTCAGGTACTTTCCAACCCAAACCTCTCTGTGATTCTACAATTCTATGAAGTACTGGTGCTAAGAGAAGATGCTGGCAAAGGTTAAACAAGTGAGTTGTCCTGCCCTCGAGAGTCAGAGAAACTTCAGTTGAGTCATAATTGATTTTGGTCCATGGAAGAAGCCTGAGACAGACCCTGACACAGACGTTCTGTCTCCCCAGGCGTCGAGGAAGGACTTCTTTCAGTCCCAGGGATGTGACTGCACAGGACTCACAGGACCGAGGGCTTGAGCTCCCTGATTCACTGCAGCTATCTGATGGGAAGACTAACGTGAAAGGTGGGAATAATTCTCAATTATCAATTTACATGGCTTAAAAGTGCATTTCTGCCTCTCTGGAGCACTGCTGCAATGAGACACACACTGAGGAGCAAAGTGCAGAAGTTTAGGTTCAGCAGGTCCCATCATTGCCAGGTTAGAAGCCTGGAAAATCACAGGTTGCAGAAGCAGACAGCCTTAACCTTAACTACAGATGTGCTCCGTAATTACAGTGCTGTTTATGTGCACAGCCAAGTCTGCTGTGGGACACTTTTCTCGGCTGGAATTAATGAAAGAATCCAGCAGCCCCACTGACTGAGTAAATCAGGAGTCAGTAAAGTGCATTCTGTCAGCAGAAGGTGATTTTAATACTAGGCTGTGGTCTATCATTAATTAAAATAAACATCTATTATTTGGTTTTGAGATTCTTTCCAAGAAGGAAAATACAGTTTGGAAAGGTTTTCAGAGCTGATTACTTTGCACAGCCTGGGCTGTGCTTGAGACAGGCACGAAGAGGATCTGGGAAAGGAAGACAAGGATGAAAGGAACAAAAGGTGTTGAATTCAATGTCAGAAATTAGAGAAAGAACAGGCAGGGAGGGAACAGAAAAAGAAGCAGAACAAAACCAAAGAAGACAGACAAAATGTGATTGATTGGGAGGGAGGGTGGCAAAAGACAGCTGAGTGACTGGTGGGGTGTGACAGCACAGAGATGAAGCTGGGGAGGTGGGTCTGGAGACATTGTCCCTGGGGTCTCTGAGGGCAGGCTGGGGAAGCATTTGCCAGGCACGGTGTTGGTGTGGTCATTGCTGAGGTGGGTGAGAGGACCTTGGAGGTCTCCTCCAGCTCTGGTTGTGCTCAGGCATCCCATGGCCCCCTGTGCCTGCCCTCCCCTGACCCAGAAGGACTGCAGGTGGAGACTTTACAGGTCAGACCTCCTCCTGAGTCTCTTGCCAGCCCACACAGGAGGCAGCCAGATGCAGGAAGGGCTTGGAGACTCCTGCCTGGTCAATATCTTCTCCATCCTGAGCACACACCCAGAGCCCAGGGCCAGCTGCAGCATGTGCTGCTCTTGTCCTGCTGTGGTTATCTGGCAGCAGATACCAGGGAAGCACATCTTTCCTCTGGGAGTGGGATAGAAATCCCTGGCACCTCCACGGTAAATGCAGCTGTTCATAAAACATCTGTGCGTGCAGGGGGTGTCAGGGGAGTGCTCCAACCCCAAACCCTCATCCCTCAGAGGCTTCCTTCACTGAGCTTTTGTGGTGGCTGCTTGTCCTGCAGGGACCTTGTGTCCTCTCCTGTGGCTACAGGAGAGGCAAGCCTGCACTTAGCCATAGTATCTGCTCTCTGTTTAGTTTCCAGCAGAATAAAGAGCTGCTCTTTTATGGGAGGCATGAGGCAGATCTGAGGGGAGAAGGAGGAAAATGTAATAGAGCTTCACACCATCTCTGTAGACAAAAAAATAAAAATAAAAGCGACTCTTTAAAATCACAGCTTTTCTCATTGCTTGATGCTACACCTATAGAAATGAGAATCTACCACTGAAACCAGATTAAATGCTGATATTGCCATTTTGGATTTTATACTGACCAATAATCAAGAGTAGACCATATGCAGAGTGTGCAAGGTCTGTAGGCAGAGAAATTTTTTTTTAAATTGATCTGGTGTCATCAGAAAATTATGAGGGCTTTTTATCATCCAAATGCTTGTAAGTAGGAACAGCAGCTTTCAAAATGAAATAGGAATTGAGAACAGTTGTTAAGAGCTTGCTTGGATGCGTGTTCCTTAGACCATGATGGGAGGGAAAGAAGCAGATGTAGTACTGGTGAGCAGTGACAGCAACATCTCTTCATCGAGGGCTCCATGGCTTGTGTGTTTTTCTGAAGGTGTCTCAGGCTCCTGCAACCTTTGTGCCTGTTGCTGGCTGGGAGAGACAGACAAGGAGGGAAATGGGAAATTCAGGCTTGACCTCAGCCACCTCAGGACAGCTGAGCTAGCCCAGAGGGGGGATATTCTCGTTAATGGGACGGGCATGGGATCGTGCGTTGCATGACTCAGGGCACGGGCTGCAGCCTGGACAGCTGCCTCCTGCCTGCAGCTGGGCACAAGATGTCCTGAGAGAGTGCAGGGCTTGGGATGCTCAGGTGGTTGGAAGATTGGAGATCCTGTAGCCAGGTGCAGATTTCAAGGACCCACAACCCCACAATGGCAGGATATTTCATGCCTTCCGACTTCCACCTGCTCATTGTCATTCCTGAACCCCCTGGGACCTTCATGCCCAGGGAATCCCATGTTGTGCATGCATCCATGTCACAACGGAGCAAATTTCCATCATTTTCCACTGCTGCAGAAAAGCCCTCAGGGATGTCTTGAGATTCCCAGGTAAGTGTAGACACAGACACAGCCTGAGCTGTGTGCCTCACACACCATTTGATAAATTCTTAGATAAATTCCTTAATAGTATTTAACTCCCATGAGGTTTCTAGTCTTTGGTGTTGAAGCTAATGGGTAACAGTTGCAAAGGGTCACCACAATATCAAACGTGAGATCAGAGGTGTGACATTGTTTATGGGCTCCAAACTAGTGACTACTTTCAGAGCATTTCCTCAGATGTCCGGTTGATGGGGGAATATTTTCCTTCCTCCTGTAACTATTTCACACTATAAGGAAATCAAAATCTGCTTTCCAAACAGCTACAGATGCTGCCTGTTTTCAAGAAGGTGTTTATGGAAAGATGCTCAGCACCCCCTTACGTGGTTCTCTGCTCCCCTTGAGCAACAGCACCGCGCAGGATGAGGCCCCGTGTTGGCATCAATGACTGAGTAAACGGCCTCTATAGAAATGGAGCATCTGTTTCTATTAGCAACAGCCGCTTCTGCATTTAGGAGTGTGTTAGTGCATTTAAACACCTCATTATTAAATTGAGTTTGTTTGTGGGTTTGGGACGTTTGGGAGCTATACGGTGAGGAAGGGGCTGGTACAGGAGAGCAGGTTACCGTCGGTGGGGGAGATGGGACAGCACGATTCCTGCATTCACCCGTGAGGGAGCCGCGCATCCTCTCCAAACCTCCTGTAAAACCTCCTGTAAAACAGGCTGCTTTGTCAGCCAGGGGTGTGCCTGACGGCCAGCGAGGAGCAGAGGTGAGTGGGGCTGAGCCCTGTGCCCAGGGCCCTGCCGTGTGTCCTGCTCCTCCCAGACAGCCAGGACAGACGGACACTGTGGATAGCAAAGGGGTGAGGTAACATGGGAAAGCACTTGTGGAGCAGTTCTCTTTCGGAACAACAGGATGCTGCCAGTGTGTTCCTGCAGCTATTCCCGGTAGGCACAAGGACACGGAAATGCAGCCCGAGAAGAGCCGTCGGCTTTACCCTTCCCTGTCGCAAGCGCTGGCTTCAGCATCGGCGGGCGGGATGGGATGGGACTGAAGCCAAGCTGCTCATTCGCTCAGTGAGCTGGGGATGAAGCCCAGCATCTGCTCTGCCTTCCCGGTATCCTGCCGCCTGCATCCGCAGCAGCAAAATAAATACACACCACGGCGAGGCTGGGTGCGGGAGGGTGGGACGCTGCAAAGCAGGAGCAGCTTCAGCAGAGGGCTGCTCTGGCTCACAGTGTAACCAGCCCAGCTAAATGAAAGGCTGGAGAGCAGCCACAGAGCAGCCGTGAAAGTTTTTTCCTATTTAGCTGCTGGGATTTTGTTGCACTTCTCAAGGAGACTTTTTCATTTCCTCTAGAAAATAGGCTGCAATCACCCAGAGAAATGGCGTGTGACGAGATTAGGGCAGGAATCACCAGTGAGATGAGCATCCAAAGTGAGCCACAGGCTACATGAGCGTGTTTCACTAAAGGTGTGAATATTTTGTTCTGCTGTGCTAAAGCATCTCGTGAAGTATCAGTATTTTCTCATTGAAGAAAACAGACCCATGAAATTTGGAGAATGCACAAGGTGAAAATTACATTGAGGTTCTTCTCAGGCTCTGACTTCCTTGCATACAAGCTTTGTCCAAGTGGAATTTATCATTTTCTGCCATGGAAACACTAAATTCTTCTGACTCAGAAAGTTGTGCTGGAATGACTAAAACTAATCAGACAGGGTTGTTTGGTAGCTTATAGCAAACCTTAAAAGCTGGGCCAAGCTTATAGCAAATTCAGCTAAGTAGATTAACATGTATGAATCTTGCAGGCTGTCCATTCCTTGCACAGGATTTGTATTGGGCACTTTAGACACATTTGGCGAGTCCCTCCTGGCTGACACTTGCCTGCTCGCTTCAGATTCACTGAGCAGGCAAACTTTTCTCTTCTTCTTGGGCTTTTGTACTTCAGCTAGTTTCCCTGAGAAGGGGGAAGGGAAACACATTTACGCATTGCCATGGTTGCAAAATCTGGCATTCCAAAGGCAAATCAGCTCCCTTTGTGTGTTATTGGGTCAGCTGTGATGAAGCGAGGGGCAAGAATGTGTCTGAGCCCTTCAGCTTTTGAATGTTCAATGCGAGAAGCATTTCAATGGCACCAGGAGGTCGGCTGCGATCTGCTGAAGTAGCTGCAGAAAACATCTCAACTCGATGCTCACAACTCCTCAGCTGATAACAACCACTGTCACAGCCAAAGTCGACAAAAATTACATAAAGGCTACTGTTTCTGCACAAAATCAGCTGGTTTATTTTAACAACCTTCACTGGTACAATTAGTGACCAAACCCTGTGAGCTGAGCTGGGATGGAGTGGGTGGAAGGGGGGAAGGTGTGCAGGCAGTGTTTGCATCTCCGGGTAACAGCAAACAGCCCTACGGCTGGTGTGGAAGGAAGGCATGCATACAGGTTCTCAAATTCCTCCGGGCAAGTCTCCTCTGGAGAAATCTGGCATAACACGGGTGCTTTTAAGGTGTTTTAGTCCTCTTTTAAAAACAGCACAATGGTGAATGCCTAAGAGAGCAGTATCAGCCGCTGTTTGGGAAATAGGTGGCAGCTGACTCCTGTGGGTTTCCCGGGTCTCTGCGGCTTTGCTCAGCAGGCAGCTTAGGGAATACTTTCTGGTAGGGTTGCTGAAAGATCTTGCTCTTGCATGATGTTAAAAAAATAAGAAAAATTGCACTTCTCACATACTCTGGCCTTGTTGCTGTTTAAAACTGAATTTTTGCCAGTTTTCTCTTCCAGTGCTAATCCTTTGCCTTATTGCTGCCATGTAAATGATTTTTATCAACAGCCCCTCTGATGGATGCCGTTGATGCTCTGCCCAGTACAGCAGATGGTAGCCAGGAAAACACACTCCTGTGAGACCCTGCTCCAGAAAAATACATCCGGAGGCTGTACGAGTTCCCAGGGTCAGCAGTGGAGGTGCTGCCCTCTCTGCTGGCTGTCCACACCCTTCACTGAGGTTGGAAGACAGGGGTTCAGGCTGAGAGCACAGCTGGGAGCATTCCTCCCAGGTATCCATCTCTAATCACCCTCACCTTCCGCAGTGGGAAGGAACTAATGTCGAAACCTATTTGCCTGGAAATGAGCTTTTCCTGAGCAGCCTAATGCTCGGCTTCCTAGGCGAATTACTTTAAATGCGTTTATAATTATTTACCTAATTGCAAGTACTTTCACAAATGATTTTGTTAGCACTTACTGGGACTAAAGTAACATCTGAAGTTATAATAATGAAAACGTAATGTGACATGATAGCATGATAACACCACCAAAAGGACTGATCTGAGAGGGATTAACATCTCAGGATCCCAGTTGTGGGTGGGTAGTTAGGAGCTCTCAGTGCAAGGAACTGCTCTAAAGTGTGGACGGGCAAGGGGGCATGGGGAGAAGGGAGATGGTAGGGATGTAGAAAAGAGGAGAATGCAGGACACCAGGAGACAAGAACCCTTTCTAGAAGCATTGTCAGACTATAGGGGTCATGGGCACCGACAGAAAGAAACCATTTTTTTATAAGTGACAGGTGCTCTGAATAAGGCATCCTGGTTTTCACTGTCTTTTTCTCCTAAAATGAGATGAGAATTGCAGGGTAGTTATTGCTGAATAAAGACAGTTTCAGTCTAGAATACAGAGCCCACAGAGGGGAGTTCTGTGGAGAAAGTACAGAGGAACATGTATTCAGCAGCACTGGTGCAGGGCACAGCCCTTTGCAGCTGTCTCTCCCCAGCAGGTAAGGCTGGAGGTTTATCCTCTGTGGGATGGATCCAGAGGGACCATGGAAGGTGCAGACGTTAACCAGGCCATGAGGACACTTGGCCTCTGCCTGGGAGTACTTTTGTTTATAAAGCAGTATCCACTTCCCAGGAAAATATTTTTGATGTTGACTGCAGACATCCTCTCTGGGAGGCGGCCCAGCCTCCTGGCTTGCCCGCGAGACAATAGAAGGAAAACAAGCACAATAGGTGCATGTGCTAAACACTTTAATGAGCACTTCCACACCATTCTCCTGCATTTCCCCACATCCTCATGAGTCAATAAGCACCTCATGCAGCTTTCTAGATAGTGTGCAATAAACTGATACAGCCACGGACCAGCCCGAACATCAGCTCTCACTCACTGAATAATTGATGGAGATGTGAACTGATTTCGTGCCGTGTGTCTTGTCTCAGTGTACTGTTCCCACTAATCCCTGTGCCTGTGTAAGCTTCCTACAATGAGATTATGCTTAAAATATTTCACATACAATTATACCCATTTGTGCAAGAGGCACAGTGACAATATTTGCACATGCACAAATGCCCAGTTGATTGATCTGCACCTGCAAACAGAAAAGGGCCCTTGAATTTGTTGCCCTATGGCTCTGGAGGATGTGTGTCTCTTGTTTTCTCTGGTTCATTTTGAATAGTAAGTTAATGATAGAGCACAAATCCCCAGTGATTATGCTCTGGTCTCCATTGTCACCCAACATAATGTCCTCCTCCTGTGGCTCTTTGTGATGATGCTCTGTGATGCACACAGCATTCAATAAGGAGTGCTCTAAGTTCTGTATTAGAAAGTCAGCATTCATAGTAGTTACTTGGGACAATTTTATCTCCTGGAGACAGGGCTTTTAAATTATGACTAATAGATGGTATCTAGGAGTCTTTCATCTCCAGCTCTCTCTCAGATATTTAGCCCAGATATACTTACATTACTCCCAAACCACTCAGCCTTTCTCTTCCAATGCACACAAGAGAAATTTTTATGATTTATGGAGATGGAAAATTATCAGGCTTCAGAAAATTTATTTATTTTTTCATATTGTTTACATACAACCAGCAAGAGGATCTGGACTGAGGCATGTGGGTAACAGAGTCTTGCAAAGAGAAAAGAGATGTGAGCAGAGAGGACTTACTTCCCATTCATTTAGACATTAATAAATAATAAACCTGCTGTTTTGGGATGAAATTCTGCCTCCATGTCCACTGAGACCAGCTATTTCAATAAAGTTGGTCTGACTCTGAGCTCTATGTTGATTTCACCAGCTCAGGACCTGTTCTGATCATTCCTGCCTCTCTGCTGACTCTCTCTGACAGTGTATCAACAGCTTTTCAATTACCTGAGCCTCTGAAAAGCTCATTTAAGTATCTGATTTCATTTAGTGTTTTCCATCATGCTCTAGGTTATACTCAGTGCTCATTACCTTTGCATGTTTTGGAAGTGTGTGACTACAAATATAACTTAGTGTGAGTATTCAGAATGAGGGATTGTTGGGAATTTTTCAATGAAATATCTTTGCAGAAGAAAAAGAGTTCTCAAACTGGCAATGCAGGACTAAACCCAACAACTGTACTGGGAAAGGTGATAGGGTATTGGAGAACAGGATACATTTTTCATGCTGCCTCCAGTAAATGCTCTAACTCGACCTTTGCACACCTGGGTTGGTATCTGAATCAGCTGAACCTATTGGAACAATTTTATTATTGAAACAGGGATTTTAGCCTTAATCTCTCAGACTATACCCATGCTAATATAACCAGCAATGCTTCCTGGGCACCCCACTCCAGCAATATCCTTTCTCCTCTCCTCTGGGTGTTTGTCTTCTCGCAAAGGCAACCCAAGACTGAGGCAAGAGTTTTTCTGCCTTCAGTGAGCACTGTGATGTATCTGGTGCACTCTCAGCCATGTCCCACAGCCTGCTGGCCTGGCCTTGTTGCTCCTGATGCAGGGACCTTCCATTAACTTCTGTTGTGGAAAAAGAAATAAAAAACCAGACATTTTTAGGAAGTTCTTCATTTCATCCCTCTGCTCCATCAGACCTTTCTGAGTGCTTTTGATGATCAGAAGACTTTGGCAGAATGAGGCTATTCCTCACTGCCCTTTGTAGCTTTGATCACTGTTTTCCCTGTTGTTCATCTGATAAACTCCAAACCATAGCTTGGTTGGCAGCTCAGTATCTCTTTAAATCACTACTGGTTTCTCCTATGTCATTAATATTTTATTTATGTTGTATTAAATTTCGCATCAGTCTCCATGCCAACAGTTCATGCCAGCAGCAATGTCTGACAGAATAATTTACATCCTCAGAGATATGAGCAATTTCTTTTTGAAAAGCATCACAAAGTTGGATTCATTTTGTCCTTGTTTTGCAGCATCAAAGAGTCAGGCCTGGACATAGAATCAGAGTGGTTTGGGTGGGAAGGGACTTTAAAGATATCTCATCCCAACCCCTGCCATGGACAGGGACAGCTTTCACTATCCCAGGTTGCTCCAAGCCCCCTCCAACCTGGCCTTGAACACTTCCAGGGATCCAGGGGCAGCCACAGCTTCTCTGGGCACCCTGTGCCAGGGCCTCACCACTCTCACAGGGAGGAATTTCTTCCTAATATCCCATCTAAACCTGCTCTCCTTCAGTTGAAGCCATTCCGCCTTGTCCTAGCACTACAAGCCCTTGTAAACAGCCTCTCTCCAGATTTCTTGTAGCCCCTTCAGATACTCAAAGGCCACAAAAAGGCCACCCCAGAGCCTTCCCTCTCCACACTGAACAGTCCCAATTCCCTCAGCCTTACATGTTCCCCCTCTGGCCCATGTCTGTGGGGACCAGCAGGGGGACCTTTTCACACAGAGAGAGCTGAGGACTAAGACTCAACCTTGAATCAAATGTCATCTACAACTGACACCAAATCCTTAGGGAAAGGCAGAGCCTTTTGCTAGACCAGATGATAACTCTGGGAAAACAGGTTTTGAATAATAAGTCCCTCCCTCAGGACACTTACAAACTCTTGCTTGTGGAGTTGCACCATTCTGGCTACAGCCCTATTACTGCTCTCATTCCCATGTAAGTGCAATCCATGTAATTGTTTTATTGTTTCCCTGTTTATACTGTTTATCTGAACTGCAGGTTCCTATCTGCTTGGCTGCTGTCAAGCAAATCTCTTTAACACTGGTCTGGAGATACAGCCACTGAGAGGGAAAACCAGCGGCCAGCTTAACTCGCCTTAATCACATACTGTATGGTCTGAATTTAGATTTATTTATTTATTTTTTGTTATTTCAGCCCTTAATAGCTCTCCAGTAAAGAACAAGGAATGGTACTCAGTCCCAGAGGTTCAGCAAGAGGGGACAGCTCTGTTGGGACTGTGTGGCATCCATCTTCTCCTCTCTGGGATGTTACACCAGCATCAGAGAAATGCAAAAACTAATAATAAAACAGTGAAAAGTTGAGTAGAAATAAAAAAGAAGAGTAAACTATTCAGGTTTAAATAAGAGAAGAATAGGCAGGAGAGTACAGCCAAAAATGGATGGAGTCTCAAGGGAAAGAGCAGCAAAAAACCTCAAGTGTGTTTCTTCATCTTTAACAAAAAATGGATTCAAGGGACCCCTAAAGGATCACTCTCTGAAAGGCAAAGTCTGGATAAAATAATGTGTAAATGGGGATAATCTAATGCCACACGGGGAAGATTTGGCACTCAAAACACTTTAGACTCCTGGGGCCTGACAAATTCAAATTTTCTCCCACCATATTCTCAAAATCCCAAATCTGCAAGACTTGGGGAATGCCATTAATCACAGGTGTAGCCAAAGGCAAGGATCCAGGAATCACAACTGCCTTCATAAGCCTCTGCACCTGAGGGGATTAGAGGGAAATGAGTTTACTCGAGGAACTGTGGAGTTAGCACCTATCATCCCAAGGAGCAATTTGTCAATATACAGCACATCTCTGCGAGTGGAGGGGAAGGAAAGGAAGACCCAGGCAGCAACTGCAGCTTATACACATGGCTCTATTGATTTTCCATGCCAATTAATGCCAGCAAAGAATACATCCCTGGAGACCACACAGCACGAACTGTAGGCAAAATTGCCTCTCTTGAGACTGCAGCTGCCTTTGCAGCCTCATGGTATCAACCCTCCTTGTTTGCTTCTGCTTCTTTTATTAAAAATCCACAGTAGGAAAGAGCATCTTCCTGCCCTTGAAATGTAGTTGAGGGAATATCCATCTGTTTCAACAAGCCAAATCTATCCTCTATCTTGTTATTTCTGTGTTTTGTTTTGTTCTTTGTGAAATATAATGAATGGTCTTGCTTATTTCTCCCAACTAGCAATTACTTCAGAGATCAAATCACAAGCAGCCCTATAACCTTCTGACAGGGCAGGATTATGAAAGACCTGCAGAAGTGTCATGCAGACTCTGCCGTGAAATCTGACAATTTAAGAGGTTCCATTCTGGTCCAGACACTGATGATTTTTGGTACCCTTTTAAAATATCCTTCCTTTTTTTCTGCTCTGAGAGGTATTGGAGAAATAAATGAAATCTGCAATCTTTTCTGCAGATGGGAGGGCATTCAGTGATTCACTGGCTTGGAGGGTGCTAACAGCCATCCTTTACATGTCTTGTCTTGGTTTAATAGGTAGTTTGCAGCTGTGGGATCACTGCTGTATTTCACAGTTTTGTTCTATTATTAGGTATTAGAGGAATATGAGAGCATGGATAGCGTTGTGATAGCGTTGTGTTAAACTACCGGTTCCTGTAGTTATTGGCACCACCTGGGAGATTAGAACAGCTGCTGTCACTCTGCAGAGTTATCTTCAAAGCAGGAGAGATAGCATGAATACCTGATCAAAGCACCCTCACTTTGTCCCGTTGTGCAGTAATTAGAGATGGAAATGTTCTCTGAAAAGGCAGCCTTGGCTGGGGGAGGAGGGAGGGAAACAGCAGACAGAAGCTTTGCCCTGAGTGGGAAAGCAAAGCCATGGAATCACAGAATATCCTGGGCTGGGAGGGACCCACAAGGATCATCGAGTCCAGCTCCTGGCCCTGCACAGGACAACCCCAGAGATCTCACCCTGTGCCTGGGAGGGTTGTTCAAGCACTCACTGAGCTCTGCCAGTCTTGGTGCTGTGACCACCGCCCTGAGGAGCCTGTTCCAGCGCCCAGCCACCCTCTGGGTGAAGATACCCAACCCAAACACAGCTTCACGCCAGTCCCTGAAAGCTCCAGTGGTTCAAACGTGGGAAATGCTCCATGGCTGTGATGGCCTCTTTGAAGAGGAAGCCACAGCAGGAGAGTCCAGCAGTGCCCTCCAGGGCATGTGAATACCGGGGAGAGGGTTGAAAGATGGCTCCTTATTCACAGTGACCAGAACCACATTTGTAACAAGAACTCTTTCTGTGACCTTTTGTGCTAATTCCAGCTCATTCTGCCACGGCTGCTAGGCAAGATCCTGTCTCCCCAGAGGTTGGTTGGGACCTTTTCACCCGGGAAGAACTCTGCACCCAAGGGAAAACATATTTACCTTGAAAATAGCATGGTAATCTGTCCTTTGGAGGAGAATGGGAAGGAACTGTCGGAGCTAGGATGGGGTATGAAATCTGTGGCAGAGCCACTGGCTCATGTTCCTTGCATGTATGGGCAAAAGGGACTGAATAAATAATGCAGCAAATGCACAATAAATAATTTAGGTACCATGAGGCTTGGCTGAGATACACAAGAATCCCTCCTAAATTTAAAGTGCCTCTCCCTTTTGGCATGGCAGGATGGCATCAGCCTCAGGATGCCTCTTGGTGGCATCCTGAGCCTGCCACTGCCTGTCACGGCTCCACTGCAGCAAGTGACACACACTGAAAGGCAGCAATTCCAGCAAAGGCCTGAGCATGTCATTTGAACATTAATTTGCATTTATGTAAAGTGCAGCTCTGTCATGCGGCTGCAGCCCAGTGCAAGGTGACTGCTGGAGATGTGTGTGGTGACTCTGGGTCAGCGAGTTTATGGTGAGTCACCTCTGGGACCTGCATGGTGTTGCAGTTAAAAGTTTGATAATAAGAGGGTGTTGTGGTTAATGATAAATGTGATCTTCCTCCTTCAAAAACGGTGGGAACTGCTGAGGGGAATGTGAAGCTGGAGGCAGTGGGAGAAAGGCAAGACACAGGCAGGAGCTGGATCCCTATAGTCCCTGTGTTCTAACGGAGCCCTCGGAATAATTATGAATAAAGCACTGTTCTTCCAAATCACTTCTTAAAATAAACCATCCAGATGGCTGTAAGGGAAGACCTAGTCATCAGTCTGAGTAATGCTTATTTTGAGTACATTAACCATGAAATGTGTACAGTTGTGCTACATTGTGCACAATGAGGCTCAAACGGATGCAGAAGCAGGAATATCACAAGTGTCAGACAGTGGTGGTCCACACTGTCTGTGGACCTGGGCCTGGTCTGTGGGACAATCCTGTGAGCTGTTTCAGAGTGTCTCACATGTAATGTTTAGAGAGGAAGAATGTCTTTTCTTTCCTGTTGGTTCTCAGATCACTCAGAAATATACATGAGGAGATACTCAGTGCTAAGGAAAGGTAATTGCTCTCTCTTTCCTTTTTGAGAGAGGTGGACAGGACAGAGACATTTTCTGATAGTCTCTGTGAACAAGGTTATTTGGCTTTCCAGCCAGTGCTGGGATTTTTGCCCCTCCTTTCCCCCAGAGTGTCCAATTCGAACTTGGTAAAAATGAAATCTGAAAAGCAACACTCACACAGAAAGGCAACCCCCCGGTGCTCTGCTAGGGCTGCCTGCATCTGCTGTAGCATAACAGAGTGAACTATAAATTAACTGTTTTCCAGCTGCTATGCCCAAGCTAACTTCTTGTTTAGTGCTTGTACTGCAGTGCTTGGTACGTGCAGAGCTGTGCTTGATTGCTTTTTATGGGTGCACGCAGCGGGATGGCTTCCGGCAGCATTTGTGCCTAGGTGGTGAGGAACTGTCGCTAGGTCTGCAGGAACTGTCGCTAGGCTGAGGAATGCTGAAAGGGTCTTGTTGGCTTCTGCCATTCCTCCAGCCTTGAGTGAAAAGCTCTCCACAGGGAACACCCCCATCGTGTTCTGGAGGCTGCTGGAAAGTGCCCCCCCAGTGCCAGGACAGGTGGAGGGGCCGTGCAGAGCCCTCGCCCCACTGGGTCCCTTTCATGGGGCCCACCTGCACATGGCAGAGCTTCAGCTGAGAAAAATACCACCTGAAACTCAGTTTGGCCACCACACGCTAATTTGCATCACCAGACATTGTGCTAAAATACAGCCTGAGTAATAGCAACTGCTTTATTTATTTAATTTTCCTGAATGCAATTTTTATTAGCTGTGAAACCAAGCCCTTTCTCGAAGTATGCGAGCAGCCTTCACGTATAGGAAGATTATAATGGTATAGCAGAAAAACCAAACCACTGGAAGTTCTTGAGGCATAAATTCAAATGCTCATTAATCTCTGTGGGCTGCATCTCAAATCTGAATTTTTACAGAACGTGGGTGGTGTTTTCAAAGTGAGTTGCTGGAATTGGTTGGCTGAGAGGATTGACTTAGATAACAATACGTTTCTGAACCGCAGTCCTCTGCCTGAACAAGATGCAGGCTGGGGTTGAGGCTGAGCACATCACGTACAGGGGGGTGCCCGTGGTGTGGGGGTGGCTCCAGGTCCCCGCAGTTCAGGGCTGTGGGAAGCACCAGGAGCAGTGGGACTGACACATGGAGTTGATAGACTCGTTTTGATTTTCCTGATGTTCGCTAATTCAGTTACGGCATACTTTTATGTCTGCTTTATTCTTTTTGCCAAGAAACAGTTGAACTTCTTTATCTGGGCCAGCTCAGCTTTTTTACTGTGAACACCCAATGTAAATTGAGGTGTGGTGGATGTGTCATCCCCATAATTCTGTATCACTCCTGCCTTTCACCCCACTCTCCAAGGAGTCCCTTACTACTGACAGAGCATCTCAGGTATTGATGGAGACCTGAACACCAGGAATAAGTTTATGCTGACTTTGGAGAGCTGCACTTGGCTCCTGAGCTTTCACCTGTCTCTTATGCTTCTGGGAGCACCAAGGTCATTGGTTTAAGCTGTTATAACACAAAGATTTCTGGCTCACTGCTGCAAGAAGACTAGCAAGAAATAAACTACTGCACTTATGGAACTTTAGGTTATGACTGTCTTTAATCAAGGACAGGTTTTGTGCCTAGAAAGGGGAATAAGAAAGAGCTTAAAGCTCAATTCCAGCTCCAAGAAGGATGAATGCTGGAGGGATTCCCCATCAGATTTTAGAAAAAAACTGTCCGTCATTCTGCTATCACAAACATCTTGGTACCTTGCATGTAAGAATTGTCCACATTTCCTTAGAAATACTACTTAAATTGGAAGAATGGATTAAGGAAGCTCTGCATGTGAGATAATAGCAGAAACATGTTTTTTGTTTTCTAATTTAAAGCAGTTCGGTGTTGGCTTATGTAGGTACAGATTGGAAGAGAACCTAACCTTTATATTTTTAAATAAGTTTAAATAGCAGAATCCCTACATTAGGGAAGCAGCAGTTCTGGCCACAGTAGGTCCTATACACAAAATTTAGCTGAAGAGGGAATTTTCTTCTGGAGCTCTGTATCTATATTTTGTGCAGGTACAAATGAGAGACACGTTGTCCCCTGGGAGCCAGCAGACACTTAGGAAAACAAAAAAAGAGTCAGACAGTAAAAAGCAGAAAACTTCTCTGAGTGCATCAAAGTCAGCTGAAGAAATATTTACTTTCTAACAAGAAAGCATCAGTTCAGCATTTTTTTTTTAATAACAGAGTTTAATAAGTGCCATATCCTTGTGGCTTTATGGGCTGTTAAAACATGTAGGCAGGCTGCTATAATGAGCTGGAGAAAAACCCTGCAGAAAGAGGAATTTATTTTTCCTGTAGCTTTGCTTTTACTGCGGAGCATCCCAGAGGCAGAGCTGTGGATTTCTTGTTCATGAGCACAACCTGCTGGCTCCCACTGCAACCAGCAGTGAAAGGCACGGGTCCACCTCCCTTCTCTCCCATCCACAGCAGTTTGTGTTTGGGAGTGCTCTGGATTGTGTTTTCCCCTCGTGAATGCACATGCCCACTGAAATTCCTATGAGACATCCACAGCTTGTTCTAAAGCATGGAGAAACTATACGGAAACACCCCATAGCTCTCTGCAGGTACAGGAGCTTTGAACTTTTACAGTTTAAAGCCAAGAAAAAACTCCTGAAAAAACAACCAAACAAACAACAAACAGTTTCTCTCAGAGCACCAGGCACTCGCGGGTCTTAGGGACTGAGGGCTTACTGCAGGCTGTAGCATCAACTGACATTACCAGGCACAATTATTCCTACCACCTTATGATGCTGTGTCTGAGCTATAGCCAGGGTCTGGGGTCAGAGTTGGCTTTTGGCAGACTCTGTAGGTATATCCACGCTCTGCTGAGCCCCAGGGGTTAGCTCTGAGCCAGCACAGCTTGGGTGAAGGTGTTCACAGGTAGCGGTTCGTGCTGGTGGCTGTAACTCCAGCTGAGAAAGGGCTATTATTTTCTCTTATGCCTGCTGACACCCACTTTTCCCTCTCCTTTAATTATATTTTTAGTTGCACCTCTCCCTCCTCATCATTTTCACTTTAGGATGGATGCAGAACATGAGCCCCACCCCAGGATTTTTCTAAATATTTAAAGAAATCCAGCAGTAAAACTCACAGCGCATGGACTGTAATCCACCCCAAAGGGCAATGAGGCACAGGCAGGTGATGCACACCTCAGTCTCCATGCTACAGCTCAGCTGCCACGAGTGCAAATTTCCTCCCTCATTCCCATGCCTCTCCTGCCTGCAGACACCCGCTCCCACCGTGTTCTGCTCTGAAAGCAAAACCTGCTGTAAGTTTGTGGTTCAAGTCTGTAATATCACTGCTTCCATCCTGCCCTGGAGGAAAGTGATAGCAGCCTTACCCCAAGAGCCTGTTGCTCTCTGCAGCCCCTGTGCCTGTGCTGGGCTGCCTCTGCCATCACACCCCTCCACCGTATTTCCCACAGGGATTCCTGTCACAGCAGAAATGGTGACTCTGGGGCATCATGACAAATGTGGCTCTGATGCAATGCCTAGATGGCAGCAGGGACCGAGCCAGGTGTTACCAGGTACACAACATACACTTGAGAGTGTTTAATAAGCATGAAAGTCTCCCTCTATCTGTGCCTTTTCACTCTGCAGTGAATGTTGCCTCTGATGAGGTGTCTGTTATTCATTCCCTGTCGTACTTTGATCTCACTAAGGCTTTGCCTGAAAGCTGGGAGCTGGAGTGCTGCTCTTAGGTGAGCTTAGAGGCTGCCCCTCGAACAAGCCTGCTGGCCTCTCGTCACCTAAAGGCTTGCCTGAGATCTGTGACAAAAATAAAAGTCCCTAAGCTGTCGGCTCACTTGGCTGGCTGCAAATGCAGAGTTGGGAGGAGGAGTGTGGTCTTCTGAGTATCTTGCTGAAGCCCTGTCTGTCTGTCCTGGCTGCAGGAATGACTGACAGAACCAGCCAGTGGTGCTTCTAAACATATGAGCCCAACAAGCTTCTTTTTAGGCTGAGCTCAATTTTTAAATTGTGTTTGGGAATCATGATGAAGATTTGGCCCACAGCATACTGTTGTACAGAGAACACTTTTGCATCAAACCAGCTTTTTAATTTCATGGAAGCTTTCATCTTCAAATGAAAATCTTGGAGTGAGTTACTGCAATCCCTGCTCCAGAGTCGTTGCCATGAGCAGGGATGCTGGGTACCAGCACAATGAGGCTGGGAGCCCTGCTCCAAGGGCAGAGCACGGCAGCACTGCAGGATGCTCTCAGCTGACAGGGCACAGGGACAGGTTTCTATCAGCCTGTTTTCAAAAGCAGCTTGGAGTCTGTGTGCCACCCACTTGGATGCACAAGGGAACGACCTCCATCTCCTGCTGCCTCGCCACAGGGACGTGCTGTGGTGCCAAAGCTGTGCCCACCACAGGGGCAGCTGCTGGAGAAGAGCCTGGAGCCAGGGCAGTGACTTCACACAGAAATTCATCTCCTCACCAGATCCCCCACGCTCCTGCTGTGTAAGCCTAATTAAAACCTTGCAGCACAATAATTAATCATTAGTAAGGGAATTAAATATTAGTCTGTATTATAGTAAACATTAGTTGTATATTAACAGGATCATTAGCTGTTCATTAACTGTTTAAGCTCTTCAAAATCCCCTTTGTCACACTGCAGGTTTGCGTTAAATGTCTGTCTCAAATGACCTGAAGTGAGTGCCCTTTTACCTGCTGTTAAAGGCATCACAAATTCCAGAACCAGTTTAGTTATTTTGCTCCTTTGGTTATTATCTCCCTTTCTATTTGACTTTATTTAAATTCAACAATAGTGAAGACATATCATTGCTATAGAGCCACTAAAACCTCTCAGGGATCGAAGGGAATGACTTCCCAAAATGATATATGATCAGTGAGGCAATCATTCTTTTTTTTTTCCCTGTTGCTCTTGTGCTGCTGGCATCAGGCACTGGCGGATCTTGTCCCTCACCGAGGAGTATATGCCCTACAAAGATGCAGAACAGGGACGAAGAGAGGGCAAAGCTAATGAGTATATTTTCATTCTAATATGATTCAGAACCACAGCTCCATTTTTGGCCCCTTCCTTTCAGGTCATTAAGGCAAATCACTGAATTTCTCTGCATCTGCCTTCCTTCACTGGAAGCTAAGGCTGTTTCATTTCCCCTGTGCAGTCTCTATCCTTTTTCAATTAAAATTGTAAGTTCCTTAAGGCTGTAGTTTGTGCAGGCTGCTGTCCAGCACCAAGTGTGGTACCTGCAGGGTTTACAGCCCAGTCACAGTCAAGGTGAAATGGGAGTAATGGGACCTGCTGCCTGTAGCATCTAACACTGGAGTGGTGAGAGATTTGTGGCCAAAGCAAGGGCAGAGCTGTTTTGCAGGTCACAAAGAGAGTATTTAAAGCATCTGGATAGAGGAAACACCTACCCTTCCCATCTGAAAGCCACCCCCAGTACAGCCTGGCAGCCTTGGCTATGAAGTTGTGGCTTTCCTTTGCCTGCCTGTTGGTCAGTTGGAGAAGCAAATACAGGCCAACTGAGGAATGAAATGCCCTGTTTGTCAGGCTCCTACTTGGGCCTGGGAGGCAGCAGAGGTGTTCTGTGGCAGGGTGCTGCCCACCATGCAGGACTGGTCCTGTCTCCTCCCTCCCCACCTGCAGCCCAGACCCAGCCATGGTGCAGCAGAGATCTGCTCTCAGCTGGAGATATGTTTGGAACCCTGTCCATGGTGCTCAAGTCTCCTGCCTTTGTGGTGATGGACTGTGTCCTGGCTTGTCCTTACTGAGCGATCATTCATCTCTTGTATCTTTTAATTAGGGCAATTTCTTTTGGCCTGCTGGAAATGCTTTCCTCATGTTGATTAATTAAAAATAAAGCCTAGCTCTGACAATTTAATATGAGCTCTGGTCAGGATGCAGGCAGTCTTGTAAGCCATTATTCATTACACCATTCATATTCTTCTTAACATTTACTTTTAAACCATGATTTTCAGGAACTGAGGTCAGTATATGTTAGTCATTCTCCATAAAGTTACAGGCAGAATTAGTGCAGCTGCAGAGCAAAGATGTGCCTGAAGCATCACATCTGTCCTGTGGCTGCACAGCCCATCCCTTGCTGCTGAAAGCAGGGGCACGATGCCAGATGCCCTTGGGCAGCTCCTTTGTTTCGGGACTTGCACCTCTGGGCAGCAGGGGTCCCTGGCTTAACACCAGGCAGTTCAGCCCCGTGAAATATCAAGTCCTGTTAATGCTTCCTGCTGTTTTTTCCTCTCTGTTAGCAGCAGCTGACTAGTTTGCCCTTTGCAAGGTGTGAAACAACTGTCTAGAGACTTGGGCAGTCAATAAATCAATACTGGCTAGTGAATGACTTTGTTCTGATCTTCCTCAGGGTCTCTATTTAAGTTCCAGTTTGGCCTGTGGGATTTGCAGAATTACCACGATCTCTTGGAGAATATTCACCTTTGTGTGGATGAGTTCAGATTAGTCTCATTTTTATGTGACCTCTCTTATTTCCCACAAAAAGTTATAATTCTGCAGCTACAAATAATTTGGGTAAAGTTCCATCCCTTCACAGTATGAATTTGTCCAAGGAATACTAAAACTGACATTACAAAGCCAAAGGTAAGAGGTGTTACAGACTGGACCAAATTCAACTCAGCAGGTGGTTGATGTGACACTGCACTGCCAGGAGGTCCCCTGGCAATGGGGAATGGGGACCCACGTGTCTCAGGTCTAATCCAGTCTGGGACTCACCTACCTTGATTTTTCCTCTTCAAACTCTCTAAGTTCTCTCAGGCTTCTCTTTCAGTGAAGCTTTTTAATTTTAACTTCTTATAAACTGACTTTGGAGAATAAACTTTGCTTCTGCCAACAGCCCGTTAATACACAGTGAGCAACTTCCTTGGCTGTGTTACTGGGACCAGATGAGAAAACTGCTCTGATGTAGTGGGATTTTGCTTGTCATGAATATTTATATAAAGTCTCCGTACTTTGATACTTTCAAGAATGTAAATGCAAAAGGGGAGGAAGCAGACTTTTTTTTTTTTAACAGTACTTTTAATACATCTTTTAGTCTACTTTTGAAGTCCTAGAGAATATTGTGCTCTTTCATGGCAGATTCCTGAGTGACAGCAGCATGCTAACTACCTGTGGCAGGACTGCACTGCTTCACCTGTGTAGAGCCTGGAAGGACAGGAGCAGATGGCCACAACTGTACCTCCACCTGGGACCCAAAAATTCAGCAAAGTTATTCAGAGTATGGTGTTATTTGTGCAGAGTGCAGAGTTATTTGTGCATTGATTCCAAAATTTAGCAGTAGAAGAATATTCCTGTAGGTGTTGCTGTACTGTAGACCAGGCATTTTGCTGAGCTGCATTTAAATATACAAAATGTAAGTGCATCATAGCATTTCCACTAAACCTTTTTGCGGGACTTGCATCCAATATCACGAGAAATTTAAATTATGGTGGTCCTTGTAAGTTCTACCTAGAACAATTTTCCTTAAACCCCCAAAACACTAAATGGGAAAGGTAAAGCAATACTTTGATCAGGAGCCAGGTGTAGAGCTGTAATCAGATTAAATTTTAAGACAGCGCCATGACAACAGGGCTGGTTTTCCAAAAGGAAAAAATGTTTTACACAGTGGCTGGAAAGGTGGGGAGGGGGCAAGCAATATTGCCATGAACTATATTCCTTCCTCTTATGGGGAAAACGGAATGTATATCGGCAGTACTTACTGTGGGAGACAGCCCAGAGTGCCGAGCAAATCCCGTTAGCTGCAGTGTCTGATTCTCACACCGATGCTGGGTCCTCTCTGCTGGATGCTGGCAGTTAAGTGTTCCATGCCAACACCACATTGCAGGAACTGTCACACAGCGGGACAGATTTCCCACAGCTGCAAACAAGGGGTCTGGGGGAGCAAAGCACCACTCGGCCAGACGGGGCGATGGGGGCAGATGCCCCCTCACTTGTCCTGCCAGCTAAAGCCTATAAAGCTTTTCTTACTCACTGGACTTTGGTTTGCTCACCCGGTACCACCACTATGTTTGCTGAAACCAGCAGAGCTGAATTTCTCTTCTTGGATGTTAATTTTACAAATTATACAATAATTTCAAATTAAGCATAAATGAGGAGTCATTTTTGTGGACTGTAGTTGGTCACGGAGCTTTAATTCCCTAGTTTTATTCATTTTAATTGTATTTTAGTTTAAGTGTTGCATTTTGCCTCCTTCAGGCTTCACAGTTCCTATGGCAAAATTGCTTCATATAATGATTGTTCATACATCACAGAAAAGCAAAAAAACCCATGGCCATGTAATAGGTAGTCAAAAGATCAAGCAAATATTTCACTCAGTGTACAACAAAATATTATGAGGTAATTTTATTTTTTTTCCCAATTTTAGGTAAAAATGTTACAGTACACAAGATAATCTTATTAAAGGTAAAAATACAGTATTTTTTTCTCTAAACAGATCTACGTACAGTACACTTTTTTATTTTGTTTTCTTTTATTTTTGTACAAATATAACTATTATTCTAATAGGCTATATGTATTCTCATCTGGCACTTAAGAACTGATCACAGGTCACCTTCTGGCTCTGCTTGTTTGTCTCAGCTGAAACCTAAATGTCATGTTCATTTTATAGGTGTCTCTTGTAAACAAACAGTCCAGTTCCATGGTTCCCAGATAGTAAGGTGTGCTTTAAGTAGTCGAAATCATGTAGCCAACCACGAAAACCCAAGCCATCCACGTTTGCAGTTGTGTTGCACTGACTCACAACTTTCCTGTTGTAAAAGTGTGATCCTTGTATTACCACAGACTTAGAACTGTTTGAATCCCTTTCTCATCCTCTGTAAGAGCCAAAAACATGACAACAATTTGTACAATGATTTTTCATTTATTTCCTTTTTTTTTTTGGTCAGAATGTTCGATTGAAGCCTTTTTGTATTAGTTTCAAGGCTGGAAACTACTGGGCAATGTTCTTTGTGATTGATCTCTCCTTATGGCTTGCAGTTTGACCTCTGGAATCTGAAAGCTGAGCTCAGTTGCATCGCTGTCTCTGGATTAATGCTGTTCTTTGAACTGAACACATTAGCACAAGGTATTTTATCTCTGGGTATTCCTGGGAAGTGAGTTTCACACCATTACGGATATTTCAGTACACTGTTGTCGGAGATGGGATCGACTAAGGATAAAAGAGAGGCTAAGTGCATACAAAGAGACCATATCCATCAGTAGACTAGCTAATACAGCTGGAAAAGGTGGAGAGGAGCGTTTGGCTGGAAATCCTTTCATCAGGTTAAAGGATAATTTGCCCCACCAGCTTGATTGCATTTTTCCAATGCTGTCAGTGTCTACTCGTTATTCACTGCCTTGGTCACTTCAACAGATGATTTCTCATTAGTTTTTCATTAGCCACAGTGCTGATCAAAGTTATCTTCAGGGTTGCCAATGTTAACATAAAAGGAGAGTACACACCCAAGAACAGGAATTTAAAAAATTTTGCAGTGAATAGGCTTGGCACATTTTTTCTTCAGACTTCACCCAATTCTGGTCAGTACAGACTCTGTTGGTGTAAATGAGCACAGTTACATTGGCTCCTCTGGAGTCAGATGAATGAAGATCTGGCTTTTTTTGCCTTTAATTAGAGGTGCCTTCTCTATGGTGCATCTGTTTGTGATGTCAAGGGGCATAGATTTTTACCATTAAGTCACTTTTGTATCAGAAAAGATTTAACTGGTCACTCACCAAGGGCAGGAGCAACACAAAGTGCTCCTACCAACACTTGCTTGTCAGCAAAAGCTGAGTGTGCAGTACCCATCTTTCACACGTTTTTTGCCCTCCTAAGATGCTGGTTGAGAATGAACAATGTTTAGGAAACAAGTTGTCTTTCTCTGTATTCACCATCAAATGTCCTTATTTAAGGTCTTCCCAAACTTGTCACTCAGCTGCTGTATTAGTTTTGCCAGCTCACCAGTAGCTTGGGACTTTTCCTCTAAGAGTTCATAGCGGAGACTGGAAATATCTTGTTTAATTTCTTTAAGTTCTCCTGAAAGAGGAAAATGTTCTTGTTAGCAGCACTGAACCAAGTCAGTAATCCCTACGGTTCCAAGACATGAGGAAGCACTAATTTCAGTGTGTTTGGTCAGGAATGTGTGCAGATTTGCATTTGATCTCCCTGCATTATGCACTTAATATTTGTAGTTACAAGGAATAACCTGTACTTGCAGTAGTGGTACCAACAGCAACAGCACATACACGTGGAGAGTTCATGGTTTTTTCTCAAATTTGTTCTCTCTCCACAAACTGATCTCCATCTACACAGGGTATTTGCAGGTGGGCAGTAGTCAAGAGGTGTTAGAGGTTCTTTTCCGTCTGCACACAGATCCCACGTGCCACCATGAATCTGGAATCCCATTCAATACAAGATTATGGCAATATGAATCTGGATCCCATTCAAAACAGTGTCCTTGGGGCAGGCCTGGGCAGTGCAGTCAGAAAATGCTTTACTCAGACACCAAGGTAAGGCTGGGTGTTGGGAACACCCTGGTTGTTGTGAAGGAAGGAGAGTTAGAGCTACGGGGGTGAGGAGGGCTGTGTGAAGATCCTGTGAGATGTGTGTTCTGCTAAGGAAAAATAAGGATCTGGAGTTTCAAGGGCACAAGAGTGGCTCAGAGTCAGCACTGCTCACCTGAGTGTGAGCACGAGCAAGCTCTCTCTACAGAGGATCTTAACTAAGCTCAACACTTGTACTGGCCAGATCAGCAGCAATAACAGCACGTGCTCGTTAGGTGTATCAATTATAAAATTCCACTTGCCTTCATTGACCTCGTCATTTTCCCGGTCAACCTGAGCCTTCAGCACATAGCGCTTAATCAGCCGCTTCATTATCTTCTGGAAGGAGAACAGAAACACCCCTCTAGTGGGAGACTGTCCACATTACCTTCATTCCAGACTTATTATGAGCAATTCAAACATCTGGTTTCACTAGGGATCATTTATTATTATTATTATTATTATTATTATTATTATTATTATTATTATTATCCCATTTATTGTACATTTCATACTATGAACATTGTACTACAGTAGTTGGTTGACAGCCATTTGATCATGACCCCACATATGAAGCATTTTGGGGTATTTTGTGGGATGCATGTGAATGTAGAGCATGTCCCACAGACAGAAAGAAAACACAGATGATCCAATAGAAAGCTAAGAAATGGGTTCCAGAGCCTTCTTTTAGCATGTTGCTGTCTAATAGCACTTTACAGGAAGAAATCAGTGGTTAATTAATGATGTTAGCAAACTCACTCACAATGCAGCTGACCTGAGGTTCACAGAAAGACTCTGTTAGCCTTGTAATTAGGTTTTTAAGAGAAAATAAATTTAGAAAAGGACAGGGAAAAGAGAGTTTGAACAGAGGTGGGGAACTTGGCTTAAGTGAGACAAGTTTCTTACGGAAATGGCGGATTTTAAGCGACATATACAGTGAAAAATACAGAGCCATGTAGACTTACAAAATGGAAGATGATTGTTAGTAAGGAAAAGCATGTATGGAAATAGATGATGGTTATGGATATGAGCTGCAATGTGCTATTGTTCCAAAAATGTCTAAGTTCCATTTATCTAGAAGGAGAGTAACTTTGGCAGTCTTGGGCTGCACACTGGGGTACAGCTGATGGCCTCATCTTCACTGCAGAAAAGGCACCCCAGTGGGGAAAAAAAATCTCATAATAAAACCTATAAAGAAAAAAAGGAATAAAACTGTATACACATAAAAAGAATTGCTCTCTCAGAGACTGAGATTTAGGTACATCCTCTGCAAACACAGGAGAGCTCAGTGCCTTTCACTGACCAGATGTCCAGTGTTAAAGGAGAAGCCTCTCCCAGCATGGACTCACTTATTCACAGAGCAATCACATCTCTGCTTGGAACATCACTGAAAAATGCTACAAAGGGTGTGAAGTACAGATTAAGAAAACAGTACACCTGCTCTTTTTCTGAGTTGCCAAAATAAGGATTATAGCAGTGCAAAAGGCTTGTGAAGATCAAAGAAGGATCCAGTCATTTGTACATGCCATGCAGCCATGGAATATGGGATGTCTAAGACTGTCCTTGTATCTCAGAGGCATCTGGCTAAGCAGGTGAGTCACTAAAGCAACAGAGATGAGGCACAGTGCACGTACGGTGTGCTGGAGATGGCCAAGGTAGTAGAATCCAGAGGGAGGTAAGGTTGTCACCTGAGAAAACATAAATGAAGGAATGTTTGGGGAAAGTAGGGAAATCCTGGATCCCAAAATAAATAATTTTTTCCAGAGCAGAAGTCAGACGAAACTTAGACTAAAACAAGGAGTCAGAACACAGGCTTTTATTACCTGGAAAAAAAATGATAACATAACCTCTCTCTACTCCAGTTCCCATATTCTCTTTGATAAAAGTATCATTTTTCCTAGACTAGTTTATTCCCAGGTCATGGCAGCTGTGTTGACTTGTTCCTCATGCTTTTCAAATCATTGCATGTTTAAATTCTGTATATTTTTGTTATCCCTCTAGAGCACTCCATACATAGTCTTAAGTACACAGACTGCAGAGACTGCTGATACATCACTTGATAAATACTGCTAAAGAAAACAGTTCAGCAAGAAGCAACTGCTTCAAAGGTTTTCCCCAGTTGCAGAAGAAAAGCTTGCCAGCCAGTTTATCACACTGTTCCTTCTTCTTTATTTAGATAATCAAGACTATACACTCTCCTTATATTATTTGGGCAATTTCTTCCTGCAGCAACCGTAATATTCTAAGATAATTTGAAGACAAGCTTGGCATTATTAAAACAAAATAACAGGTACTTATCTTTTTCTATCTATTTTTCACAGTCACCTTTGGCTTTTTCAACACTGGAAATAAGGGTCTAATTTACCACAAACATTAGGTGGTCTCATCGAGAAATAATAGCTACAGGGAGAGAACCAGTCCAGCAGAGGCTGATGCATCACCTGTGGGTTTGAACGGATGGGAACGTGTCAGAACTGCTGAAATGTCACTTTGAGCAGGACACAATCTCTCATCCCTTTTCGTTTGATGGAATCAAGCCAACTGACTCCAGAATCCTGAGTCAATGTATCCCATTTCTAACTTAGGTTTTTAGATACCCCTCCTGTTGTGGCAGAAAAGCCTGAAAAAATTTTAAAACCAGTAGAAATTTCTTGCTGGTCTGCTGAACAGCTTGGGAGCCCATTGTGCTGGATGCTGTACCAACACAAGACAAACCACTTCTAGAATTGCCATTGCACATTTTAGCCTTTAACCAGTTTAACTATTATTTTCCTCATCTGGTGGGTGCCTTCTGACACATCACTTGCCATCAGATTCCTTTTCACTTTATGTAAAAAACGAAGGCAAAAATCCTGCGGGGCACGTTCTGTTTATTGTATTGCCCTAGGACACGTTTGCACAAGAAGTAACACATCTGCTGGCACAACACTCTTGCTGGACAGACAGCTGTGGTACCCTGTGCCACCTCTGCAGCCACAGGGGGGTTCTGAACCGTAGCACATTGCAGGTTTAGCTTGGCAGGACGAGCCACTGCCAGAGGAAGCACATGCAAACGTTAATGCAGCAGCTGGAGAGAGGACTCTGAGCCGTGGGAAATGAAATGCTGTCAACACAAGATGGGAGGAGGAAAGGTTGGATGATATCTCGTGTATTAAGTTAAACACCCTCGAGTGGAATTAATCAGCATGACAAATGCTAACACCATGCGTATTTCCTGGGGTGCCAGGCTGCCTTTGTCTCTGAAATGCCCCAGCCCGGCCCTGTGCCAGTGCCAAGCCCCAGCCTGGCACGTCCCAGGACGGCATCGACCGGGAGAAGGCAAACGTGACCCTTGCAGGTAAGAGCTGTCCACTGACAGACCTCTCCCCTGGCTCTTGCTTTCATGCTGAGATTACCTGGTATCTTGTGGGCTTGTTATAAGCGTTCTTCCCAGAAAAACTCTCTGTGTTTTGAATGCTAGAGTGAAAACGAACTTTCTGAAATTATAAAACATCATGATATGATTAAATCAATGATAGCTTCTCATACCCAGACAGCCCCAAACTAAGCAGAGCTTCAGAAAAACAGTAGGAAATGGTTCTATGTACAGTAGAGTAAAAGCCAGAACATTCAGGCCAAAAAAGTAAATTTTTGGAAGACAGAAAAGAGCAAAAAATACACAAATTAATGGAAAAATCTGGATTCTAAATTATCTAGACAGAAATGGTATTCACACACAAGTTTTAGACAACAAGGTGTTAAGAGGCACAATACTTTTATCTTAATGAGGCTGATGCTTATCAATTTAGAACACAACTTAAGAAAGATAACTACTTGTATTTGGAAAGAACAAGACTGTAGTACAAAAATAAATTCTGAAACACAATTGATTTTTGCTGGTCCTTTTAACACAGCAGTAGCCTTTGCTACTTCTTTTGGCTCAAGAAAAATACATGTTTTTTAAAGAGACAATTTTATTTTTATCAGAGGCATCACAGCTCTAGAAGCTTTCAAGGAGACTTTTCTGGACTCTACACACAACATTTGTTAGAGGTTTCTTTGACTGTAATCCACCTCTGAGGTTTTTGGTCTAAGTACTAACAAAAAAACCCAAAAAACCAAAAAAAATCCCCTCCAAAAAAAACCCCCACACTTATTCAGAGGAATAAATATCATAGACTTCTGCACCTATATGCAATTGTATGTAGAGGGGAGGCCCTGGATAAGGGCTTTTCTTCCCTGGTTGAACCAGAGATCCCAATTTCTTTTCTTTTTCAAATCAGGATGCTTATAATGATTAGATTAAAAGTCTTAAGTAATAATGTAATTTTTAAAAAGTTTCTTTCTTACTCATCAGGTGTGTCATGAGCTTACAGAGACTCTTGAAGATGATATGTGAACAAAATCAATAGGCAAGCGAGAAATGACTGATACTCTTAATTGTTTATGCTAAAGCCATGGAAAATATGTACTTTGCATGAGTTCCATGAAAAAGGGCAAGCCAGACACTTTCACTCATGTGGCTTGGGGAAGGAGAGGCTTAGAGAAAATTTCATTACTTTGTGTTAGGCTTTGAAGTAGAAATTGAATTTCAAACAAAGCAAGGTAAGTGGGGTTTGATTGAAATAACATTTTAAAAACATTGTATTTTTAAGTCATTGTTTGAGGTAGTTGAAGGAGAAACACTTCCTTCATTTTGAGACTCCACTGTTTTAGTGTTTCTTCCAGTAATCAGCAGCAGTGTTAAATGAACTTGTAGACATGCTTGTCTATCTTGGCAGTGCTCCCAGTGCTGGTAGTTAAATAATTTGATAATACGGAGTAAACCCCATGGATAGACTTCTCCCTTCAATCAAGGTGCTAGCAGAACACCAGACCTGAGTAGTTCTCTCAAACTCCTGGGAGGATGATCCTCTTTGGAGGCTGTGGGCTTCACCTGGAGCTGGAAGGCTCACCATGGGCTGGAAGGCTCACCATGAGCTGGATGGCTCACCATGGGCTGGATGGCTCACCAGGAGCTGGAAGGCTCACCAGGGGCTGGATGGCTCACCACGAGCTGGAAGGCTCACCAGGAGCTGGATGGCTCATTTGTTTGCTCCTCCAAGGAGTGCCAAGAGATGCAAGCAGACCTTAAAGCAGCCTTCATGTCCCAAAGGCAAATTCTGCAAAGCCTCCTCCAACTTCCCTTTCCTTCTCCTCGGCCTCTCTTTCAAGGTTACAGCTGAGGGTGGGCCGCACACATCTCAGCTGGAGAGTGTCACCCTGTTCTCCCCTCCCTGGGCAGCGTCACACTGCTCAGCTGGGAGAGCCTGGAACAATGAGCCTGAGCCAGACAAGTTGTGAGCCTTGTTTGTGCCTCTCTTTGACCTCGCTCACTTGGCCTGGCAGTGCCTGCTTTTACAAAAGTGGTGAAAGTGCCTGTTCGTACAAAGGTTGCCCTTTCGCTGGTGCCTAGCACAACGAGGCCACGCCTTTGGGAGGACGCTCTGCTTGCAATGTGATACAAACAACGTGCAATGATTGAGGTCCTGCGAGAGGCCGTGCTGTCCCTGCAGTCCCCGTGTACCATGCAACCCCCTCCAGAAGCTCCCTGGCATGAACCCTCTCCGCAAAGAAGCTGAAAAGTGGAGATAAAACATACCCGTTTTTTGGAATTCAGCATCCCCATCTCAAGGTCATTTTCACAGTTTTTGGCCTTAGATTTGCAGAGTTTTATGAGGCACATTTTTATTCTCAGTATGAGATAATAAAATGATTTAGGGCTTGGCACTAGATTAAAAGGAGCAGGTAAAGTCCTTCCTTCATCAAAGTAGGATAGCCAGAGCTTGGCACGTGCAAACTTCCACTCCACATCTGCATCCTCCTTGGGAAGGGAAGAAGGAAAAACAAATCAACACCCAAATTAGTAAATAGGAAGGAATTTAGCTATGACCAGGACAAACATAGAGGTAGGAGTTAACTAAGGCCCCTGCACAAAACGTGTATTTGTAGGCTTCTCTGTGGTAATCTCAAAATAAGGAAAATTTAAACAAAGTGATGCCTAAACAGGGAGTATGTGNCAAGGCCCCTGCACAAAACGTGTATTTGTAGGCTTCTCTGTGGTAATCTCAAAATAAGGAAAATTTAAACAAAGTGATGCCTAAACAGGGAGTATGTGTCTCCAAATATTAGACTATTTCTTGTGTTTCAAAGGGGTTGTCTCAGTAACAATCTGGTGTTTTTGCTATGCTGATAAATGAGTGTGTCAGAACATAGAGACATGGAAAGCAGAAGAAACTTTTATGAGCACAACAACAGCAAAGACTGTCTGATGAACTGCAATGCTCTGTGTCATCTGTTACCACTGCATTGGCCAGGCATCCCCCACATGGAGGCTCAGACACTGCTTTCTTCTATCATCAGCTGATTTCCTCGTGGATCCTGTCTGCATTCACCAGCATGTATCCCTACACAGCTTAATTCTCCTACCATTCACCTCCAGCCACTGATGAAGGTGGAGAAAAACGCCATTATTCAGTGTCTGTGAATCTCCTTTATGAATTGTCAAAGTGGGCCAGGATCACTTCCAAGTAACAAGGGCCAGGTGAGCAAATATTTTATGGAGGAAATTGTTCACTTGGCATTTATACAGGAGGATGGTCAGGGCCATGGATCAGGACCATTCATCAGGCAGAAGAAAGGGTGAGATGCAGCTGTTGTACTGCTTGGTTCATTGTGGTTTACATGGAGGGCAGAAGCAGCAGCAGAGGTGTGGATCTGCCAGCTCCCTGTACTCATGCACATCTGTGTTCTGCTGGAGTTCATAACCTCTGACTACCCTGTAGCTCTGAAACCTGGCCAGGAACTGGCATGACACCATGGAGATTAATTCTGCCACAGCTGCAGCAATGTGTCTTCACCAGAGCAGCAGCACTCACTTCTGCCATTCGCTCTTCTCACGGTCTGGGGTTGCACCTCACAGAATCCTTAAGGTGAATTACAGAATAAACCACTAGTGAACAGTTCTAATGCCTTTCTGTTAAGCCCTTGAAAGTACTACTGATGGGAATAGTTCTTCTTTATGGCTAGCAAAAGGATTTCTTTCCATAAATCCAAATTTGTCAGGAAGCACCAATACTTGAGGCATAAACAGAAGAAAACCAGAAGCAGCTGAAGAGAGATGTTAAATGGAAGGCAGGAGAATATGGTCCTGTCACTCCAGCTGATAGTAAACCATCTGCCCACTGACCATAATGGAATTTAATTCCTAAGTAATGTCCATCCTGGGACATTATTGACGTTGCTCTGGTCAGAGAAACACTTTGGCAATAGGGGCTTTCTCTGCAGTCAGCCACCATCCCTGGGGACGTCGAAAGATGTGTAGATGTGGCCCTTAGGGACATGGTTTGGTGGTGGCCTTGGCACTGCTGGATGCATGGTTGGAGTCAATGATCTCAGAGGGTTTTTCCAACCTACAGGACTCTGATTCTGTGACTCTTTAATCTCACTGCTAGTGAGGATTGAAATGAACTAGTATGAGAATTAGTTTTCCCTCAACTAGGATCTGGGCCAAACAGCTCACCCTTGTTTTACTTGCTGATACTTACAAGTAATTTTCAACACAATTTTGAAAATTTCCATGCAATCAAGAAGGATGACAAAGCATTTTGCCAAGAAAATGGCTTTCACAAAGTTTAGACTGGAAAGTTAATATAGGCCATCTATTCAGATATTTTCAGAATATATATCTTTTTTTCTTCAAAAACTTTCAAGAACATCTCTGTCTACTACAATACACTAGAAAATGAAGTAAGAGGCTGAGACCCCTTCTGAAGTAGAGCTTGTTTCAGGTGAACAGGATTCATGAAATTGCTTAATCTGAAGTGATTAGAAACCGTTGGAGAAATGACTCTGCTTTCTGCAAGCCTGAAAGATTCTGGGGCAGAGAGCATATGTAAGGTCTCTCTGACATTTAGACTCAGTTGCAGCATGCACAGGATAGAGTTATATTTGTACTACAGTTCATGGATGAATCAGACACAGTGAGAAAATATTTTCAGCTCTGGCCTTTTTCAATGTCAGGTTCTGAGAGGAGATTAGGACAAGTAATTAATACAAACCCAACTGCAGAAGTTTGACATTTAACAAATCAGAAGTAAGAGGTGACTCAACATTAACATTATCCAAATAATGTATTTTTTTTTTCTGCCTTTATTTAGATTAGCAGGGAGTTGTTTATGTCCAAAGCACTTAGCAAATCCACTCTGCTAATAGCCACATTACTGAGCAGGGCTGGGAAAACCCTGCAAACACCTTTTTGCAGAAATCCCTTCATATTCCTTGAGGGCTCTGTTTATATGCTTTGAAAGATGGTTTTTGTAAATGTCCATGAAGTCATGTTTTACAGACCCTAGAGACTCCTCAAAAAAAAAAAAAATTGTATCAAGTTTTATGCCTGGTAATTGGAAAATATGGAATTTCTAAACATTTTCATGAATGCACATGAGATTCAGATCTACATGGGCTGGAGTGTTTAAGCAGTAGAGAACAGGGCAAAAAAGTCAGAAGAAATATTACTCTGTCATAAGCAAACAATGCAGCTAAGGCAACACACATAGATAAATTTTCATAACCAACACAGGGAATAAAAAATATCACAAACAACTTTCATTAAATACATGTAAAGAAAACTGGGTTTACTCACAGAGGGTCATCAAAAACAAGGAAGCTGAAATAGTTCTAGAAATGATTCAGTGCTGATTATTAATTCAGTCATAATTTGGGGACAGACTCAGCCTTAATTCTTATATTGTGTAAGATCTGTTTTCAGCATTCTAACCTTGGATGTGGAGTAAGCTACAGCCTCCTTAGCTTTTTAGCATTTTCATTATCAGTAATAATTAAGTACATTGAGTTTGTAATCTGATTTCTTGTCTTACCTCAATTTCCTGATAGGAGTTGTTGATCATGGCTATTAGCATATTAAGCAGCACAACCACCATAGTTACGTTATATACTCCATAGAGTACATATCCAATATTCTCAATGAATTTATGGTCGTACTTCAGCACCACAGATATCACTTCAGATAAGCCAAATATTGACCAGAATAAGGTTTTAAAACTTTCTTCTACCCTAAAAATAAAACAAACAATCACTTTATAGAGTTGACACCAGGTTAGCCAGGCCACGTGCTAATAATAAAAGCAGCAATGCACAAATATAAATATGTCTTAGCACAGTTATTGTAACCCATTATCTATCGCCCAGGGACGTGCCATAGTTCCTGTTTTTATAAAGAAGTATGATTTCTGATTAATATGACAAAGTTACAGTGTGCCCTGATTTGCTCCATCTGTTCTTATCAGGTGCATTACTTGTCACTTGGATTTTGTGTCCCTAATAGGGATGACAAATCCATGGGCAACTTGCAGTTTGAAACTTTTTATGTAGGGCTTCTACTCACTCCCTCTTTTTTCATCCCAAGAAGACAGAACCAAGTCTGACCTCCTTCTATGCACTTTCCAGGGGAGAAGAGAAGCATGTCTTTTACCCAGAAGAGATTGAAAAGTTCTGCTTTGTGGCATTAATAGAAAGAACACAGAGTGCAAATATAGTCAGACCATAGTCTGATTTTCTTCCCATCCTGCTTTGGGACTGCAAACATGTCAGACACCCAAGCATTTGTGGGAAAAAATTGCACTTAAGGAGTGGGAGAAGATGTTGCAGAGAGGCATTTTGATTTGATTATTATCCTTGCTTGAAAGCAGAAAGGAACAAGACAAAAATTAAAAGGTTGAAAGATAAGAAAAAGGAGAATAAGCCACTGACAAAGAGAAGTGGGGCTGGAAAGAATGTGGGTGGACTCACAGGTCAAAAGGAGAGTCTGATCCAAGGAGTCAGGGCTGTAACAGGAGAGGGGAGCAACCACTCCACCACAGGAGGAGGAGGAAGAGGAAGAGGAGGGATGCTGGCACATTTTGAAAGCATTTTGCCTAATATTTAATGAAGAAGGCATTTTGTCTTTGCCGAGCAATCCTTAGCCTGTTAACAGTTAGTTGCCTCCTCCGTCCTCCTGCCTGCCAGGAGATGAACACCTTCAAACGAAACAATGCCATAGAAGAATTATTTTGATGAAATGTTTTTTACTAGGGTGGCAGACTAATCCTGCTAAATCTGTTTCTAAAAACATCTTATAGACACAAACCACAGCATGTTCTACAGGAAAAATAAACTTTACATCAACTCCAGTGTCAATTAGACCGTTCATAAAAGCAAGAGAAATTCATTTCAACTCTTTGAAAGGCTGGTGCAGATTGCTGGGCAGTTCCTTTCTGCTGCAGCAACTGGATTTTAATTCCCATCATAATTTGTGGTAGTTCATATTTCATTTACAAGTAGTAGTAAAACTGCAGTAAATAGTATAATATTTACAACATATATTGTCTTGTGCAGAGTAACCTTGAGTGATGTTTCAAATAAATGTTGCGCAACTTTACTGATCCCCAGAGTCACTGATACCACTCTCCCTGACCCCTGTGGCTCTGCACAACTGCAAAGATACCCTTGTGGGATGATCTCTGACCGTGCTACACTCAGGTGCCATCACTTTCCCACTCGCTGCACATTTCCTCTCCTGTAACACTCTGCTGTTTTCTCCTGCCCTCATCTGCAGCCCAGCTGACCTGGCATTAATGTGTCAGATTCCCTCCACTGTACAGTACCAATCTGGCCACTGCTTCTTTGATAGGTGTTGTACTTTCCAGTTACGGAACACATATTACACCAATGATCTCTGGCATCGAAACCTACCACCTCAGTGATTTCTCCAACTAATAAAACACATGACCCCCAGCCTTGAGCCCAGCTGCACCCTGCTAGTAGCTTTCCTTTTTAATTTGGAAAGGTTCCCTAAGTTTCCACCCTGCTGGCAGATTTTAATACAATGTGTCAGCTCTGCTCCTTTTCTGCAGCTTAAACATTAACCTCTATACTCGAGCAGTGCCAGATTCTCCTTGGACAGTTAATTGAGAGGTGCAAGCAGCCTTGACCACCCTGAGCCCCAGAGGTAAGGGCGGGGGGGCCAGGCTCCTCTGTGATGTCCATAAACCTTATTTCCAGTGTCACGGAAGAGACCAGTGCCCGTGGTGGTGGGGCTGGGAGGGTGGTGGAAAGGTTGACCTAACCTGTAGCACCAAAGTGATGTTTAGCAGTGCCCCCAGGCAGATACAGGTCTCCCTCTGCCAGAGGAAATTATTTAAGGAGACCTTGTACGAGTCCATCCCTGCCCTTCAAAAAGGCTGGATGACTCTTTCCTTCTCCCTCTCCCTTTTAGATTACTGCCAAATCGCACGAGATTTGGCACAGGTTGCACGGAACATCAGTTGGGCTTTTTGGTTTTTTTTTTAAAGAACATCTCACTAAAACATGAGAGGAGGACGTTGGGAGCCACGTTCTCAAAGATTCCAAGATGCCAATGTGTCTCCTTGTTGCCAGCTAAGCAATTTACCCCCTTTCTGCAAGGTCAGCAGGTGTTTTATCCTTCTCAAAGGCAAACAAATGAAGGCATGGAGGAAGTCGGGCGTCCTGGCCAGACTGACAGCTCCTGGCAGCAGGAGGGTCTGGCAGTGACAGATTGCCTGATGCCCCTTGTGGAGGTGGGTACGCAGCAATCACCCTCTTTACTGTGGTAGAACTGACTGTTGCAGTGGGGAGACCACAGAGATTGATTGTTTGTTTGTTTCATTACACTTATTTCAGTAAAATTTAAGGACTTTGCATCGAGGAAGATGATGCTTCCTAACAGACCATAGCCAATGATCTAGTTGCAGATTTTCCTGGCTTTTGTAAACAGCAGTGTGCTGTCTGTCAGAAAGGATCATGGCAAGGCTCTGATTTCGTATCAGTCTTGTGCCCTCCTCTTTGAGAAAGCTTAAGGCATCCTTTCAGATTTATCTCCTTAAATGAGTTTGAGAACTAATTCTGCCAAAAAAGCAATGCAGTCAATATGATCTACAAAACAATCACATTTTGACAAAGCCAAACAAGTAGAAAAAAGCCTTCAAGCCTCAGAGTAGCTTTGGCACTGAACAGTGAGTCACATTTCCCTTTGGGTAGAGTGAGACAGAAAACCTTGCCTGGTAGCCTTCAGCCTGATTTCTGATGCAGAAAGCAAGATGAACACAATCAGCCTTGCCTCCATATCGATTTTGTTTGCATAGCATGTTCTTAATTACAGGCTGTTTCAAGAGCTGTGTGCTGTACACAGCATCTGATAAACAGATAAACATAGCTGGTGTGGTGGCAACTGCTGTGGAAATGATCTGCTCTTCAGCATTGAAGGACTTCCAAAAAATTTTGAAAGTATCCCATGGTTAGTTAAATAATCTCTATATTTAACCGTGTGGAGTAAAGACAACTGCATCCTCATTTCCTTTGCTTCCAGAACATCAAAATGAAAGAAATGACAGAAAATTTGTGCAGTAACTCAAATCAGAGGCCACTGGGGTGCTATGTGCTTGCTCTGTAGATGACAACAGAGGAGAAATTGAGTACACAATTTCAAAGTACAGTAGCAAGGGAGGACGAAAGTTAAACCAAACATTCACTATTATCATTAGAACTAAGCAAGCAATTCCCTCAGTGTAGACTCTTTTTTTCTGCTTACACACTGCCCTGGGAAGGTGTGCTTTTCTTAAGTGTGTAATTTGGAGTTATTTTAGTGAGCAGCTGTTTGCCTAAGGTTTCCCACTGAGGCAATCCAGGGAGCTGTCAACTCAATGCCCTTTGGAACTGGCCACAGTCAATTAAGTGCACAAATCCAATGGGTCTTTTTCTGTCACAGCTGTCCAAGTGACCTGTGTGAATCAGGTCCCACAGTTAAATAGTCACATTTCTGACTATATTCTGACTACAAAACTTGCTGTAAAATTTCACCCATCCTCATTAGAATTCACAAACATGCCCCCAGGAAATGCCTTCTGTGATGTTGCTGAAGTCACAGAAGGGTTATGAGGACACCAAAGTAGGCATTACCCCATTTTGCCCTGGTGATTTTTCAGTGAATGAACAGCTGAGTTCGTTATTCAGCTGTAATACTGAAATCTTCCTCCTTTCCATGAGTAAGTTAATGGCAGCAGGAAACCACCACCTTCAGCAAGGCCAACAAGCAGCCACAAAAAATAGAGCAGGAAGCATTGCTACAACTGGTGGCTGATCATCTGCCAAAATAACCTTGTAATTAGCTTATTAAAATTGTTTGAGACTGGGCTCTAGCTCCTGAGGGCTTCTAGTTTGTTGCATGGAATGTCTAAGAAGGATTTTTGGAATGAATGTAAATCTATTCTCTTTGTTTCACATCGTGAAAGGGCTTATTTTCACTGATCATCATTTGCCACTCCTGTGTGTTTAAATAATCAGAAGAAAGTAAGTATTTTTAAAGTCTCTTCCAAATTCTTAAAAGAAAAAATGATGCTCATGGAAAATTTGCTTTATTACAACATGAAGTCCCTCCAGGATAAGTAGTCAGCAGGCTGAAGTTAGGGAGGATCTCTCCCCAGTCCAGATATCCCTTGGGCATTTAAGCAATCTTTACTCCAGTGAGCAGTCATCATTTTAGTGAATGCTTGATCATTATTTCAATCACAAGACAGTAACTACTGGAAGATCCACTTAGATAATGAGTGCTAATAAGAGAGTTACTGTGCTGAATTGCACCAGTGACTGGAATTTGTCAGTGACATTCTCCAGGGATGTGCCTGGGGGATGCTGTAAGTGAGGGCTGCTGTGCCACCAGGCAGTCAGGGATGATACTGACTTGATTCTCATTAAGTCTTGTGCTTCAAGGGCATCTTCTTCTTTTCAAATATGAAGCAAGTCACATCCCACACACTCAGTTCTCTTCTCCCTCGCTACTGAGCACAGATAGATGTAAATGCATCTGGTCTCACAAATCGTTCCATTAAAATGCACCCTGAGGCTACAGGAGAGGTCTAGAAGGCAAATTTGGCTCAACAAGGGAAGGTAAACATTATGTTACAGGTTACATGTCACACAAGAGGGTGGTGTGGTAAAACTGGAAGGCAACAGCCACTTGCAGGACAGAAATGATGCTGAAAAGGCCATTTCTCCAAGAGGAGTGATGAGCTAAGCCCCAGGCTGGCTGTGTAACACGTTCCAGAACTGACACTTCAGATGCAGCGACGAATGTGTGCTGTGCACACAGTAACCACTGTGGGCTCTGGCACTGTGGCTGTGGAGTGGTTTCCTGGAAGTCAACTCACAGCAAGGGGAAAACATCATGCCAAGCTTCCCACACGGACAGGTGTGTGGGAAGGAAAGCCCCCCCTGTGTCCCTAAGGCAAGTCAGAATGGATTTGTGAGACTCAAAACTGACTGTCCCAGTGCTGTGCTGGTGCCACATCGCAGTGCAAGGGTGGAGGCTTTCCCCTGGATGCATGGTACACGTCCCTCATCCTCAGCAGGACTGTCCCCTGCCCTGAAAATTCCTTCAGGACCTCAGCTGTCCCCCACAGGATTGGGACTTGTGTTCCTGGGGTCCCGGAGAATCGAGACTGCATTTTGTCTTGTCACCAAAGGGCTGTAAGTTCAAAAGGAGCCTCACTCTGAACCTTATTCCATTGGGGTTTGCCAACCTCTTTCTCTTCCCCATACCCCTGACAAGGTGAAGGAGGGAGACCCAGCACAGACAGCTCTGCAGGGCTGTGAGTGCTGGCAGGTGAGCATGGCCCAGGCAGACCCACTGTGGACAGGAACCTGATGTGATGCTCTGTGCAGCTTTCACGTGGCTTCTGCTGAAAAGGTTCCAGTCAGGACTTAAACCCCTCATGCCAGGCACCCTGGGTGGTTTTGCTCTGTTTTGAGCAGCATGATCAGCAGCTGGGTCTGCAGAAAGACACCCAATAATCACAGCTGCACTTGGATGATGTCCTAAAACAGATCACACAATCACAGAATATTCTGAGTTGGAAGGGACTCACAAGGATCATAGAGTCCAGCTCTTAAATGAATGGCCCCTGTGGGAATTGAACCCACAACGTTGGCTCTTGGAGAAGCAAAATTCTTCCTTATTCTGCATACATTTCATCTTACAGGTTTAACTTAGGTTTAACTTCTCCACTGCTTCTCTTGACACACTGAACTGAACGTCTCACAAAACATTTCCCTGATCTGCTATTCTGATTTTCAGAAATAACCAGTTCTGAACTGCTCCTCTCTCTCCACTCAGGTGTAGAGCTGGCTGCCAGGGCTGCAGGCTGTGGTACCAGCTTCCCTGTCAGAGCCTGGGTGTGATTTCCCCACACAGCTGCATCAGAAACTACCTGAGCAGACCTTGATCAGCAGCAGAAGGGACTGAGCCCTGCGAGGGCAGCCTCTTTCCCCAGGGTACTCACGTTGTAAACGCGGGGTTGTACTTTGCACCAAGGTAGTAAGAGTAAAGGTTGAACATCCCAATCATGAAGGCTAGGAACACCATGATGAAGATGACCATGAACTTGAAGATATCCTTCACAGTCCTCCCCAGGGAGATCTGCAGGGGGCCGAAGCTTTCGTTGGCTGGAAGAATGTAAGCAATGCGGGAGAAGCTGAGTACCACAGCTATTGCATACAGGCCTTCTGAAATGATCTGAGGATCCGAGGGGAGCCACTTGTTCCTGGCTAAAACAATACAGGTACACCAGGTGTTAGTGACAAAAATGGTTAGATGGAAGCTACTATGATAAATGACCCTTTTCCAGACTCAGTCTTGCATTTGGGTGGAAATTAAAGAGAAAAAAACAACTTTGGGGCAATTGTTCATGGGACCTCAACATGCGGTAGAAATATGGGTGAACTAGTTGTATTTTTCACATGGTAAAGGTGCGAAATTACCAAGTCAGTGGAATTTACTGAAGCCACACATTGGGAAAAACCAGCATGGCTTTAAACAAACTTGATATTTTCTGTTTCCTAGTTGAATGTCAACTGTGCTGTGCCTTTTCCATTTGAAGCTCTTGAGATGGAGAACCAAAACCACAACACAGTGGAGTATAGCTGTAGATTTGGATACAGGGCACTGTGTCAGTATTTGGAAAGGAAGCATTAGGGAGACCAAGATCTCTATCCCCACCATTAGATAAGAAGGTTAGGATTTGTTCAGATAAAGCAGGTATAAACATTGTGTACCGTTTTCATGTTACCTCTGAAATAAAACCAGTTCCTGAAGTCTAGTTACTCTAATATTTTTACTTTAGAAAGCTCCAGATATGCATCATTTACCCAATCTGCTGAATATTTAAACATTTATATTAATATGGCTTATAAGTGTCCTTGCATCAACTGAGGTTCTTGATGGAAGGATTGTGAATTATGGCTAAAACATGTGACATCTTCAGGGCCCCAGCAGTAAACTTAGGCATTATTTGCAGTAATCTGAACCAAAGGAAAAGCAGCAGATGGAGGAACTCACAGGATCTCATTGGGATATTCTGTTTTGCACCTTTTGCACCTTTGTATCATGAATTCACTTTAAATGGATGAGCAGCAAGCCAGAGAGGGAAAAACCACAGCATCGTCTCCGTGGCCTCTCGCTTGTGTGGGCAGGGAGGAATGCTCACCTTCAGAGGGGGCACAGCAAGCAAGAGGCTGAACTGATGGGGCCACCCAGATCCTGTGGCTCTGGAACTGCTGTGGGTCAGGCACGTGGCTCTGGGGCTGTGTGGGGCATGTCTACAGTGGAGGAAGTGCTGCCTCAGCTCTCCTCTCCAGCTCCAGCACAGCACTGGAACACCGACCTTACAGCTCTAGGGAGTGTGTGTTCTTTGGTGCCCAGCTCTGGAGCTCCTGCAGCCCCTCTGTGAGCAAAAATCCCCATGGATTTTGCCCAGGGTGACATCTAGAGCTTGCAGAGGTGTGCAATGGATCCAGTCCCCACGCACGTGTGAAGCTCTATTCATTTCTGTATAGCAAAGGAAAACCATTTCAGCCATCCAAAATAACATCTTCAAGGCACTGCTGCTGCTTGCATTTCCCAGTGTCAGCACTTAGAGATGATACAGGCTCTACAAAAATGTAGGTTTTGAGGAGCAGCAGCTATTTTTATTGCTATTTTTATTTATTTGTATAGAGAAATTGGATGTAACAGAATTGCAGAGTTACTGCAGCTTCAGATTCTGTGTGTGTTCACATATCTCCCTCCTCTCTCATTTGGAAAACCAAGCAGATTAATTCATCTGTAATTTAAATTATATTCTGCTCACTCCCAGTTCCTGATTACCTGTTGCTCAAGCTACTTTTGCAGGATGTGATTGACCTGAATGTAGCCATAGCACAAGAGCAGAGGCTGAATGAGGTTTGAATCCTTTGTGACTGGTTAGGAAGATGGCTGGAATGGGTAGGTCTAGGGAAAATAATTTGGTTTCATTAGAAAAAAACTATATAAATATCACAAAAACAAAGCTGCTTTCAGTACTGCCGCACATTCACCTAAAAGAACAGGAAGTATTAGATAGCAAAAAGCATCTTACCATAGGTAAAGTAAGCAACCTCAGGGGGAAGGGTGGCATTATTGAGGTCATCATCTTGAACGTACTGATCTACGTACTGTTGTGCCTCAGATGCTTTGAGAAAAGCCATGAACCTGGCAGTGAATGATGCCACAAAGATGGACAGCATCCCGAAGTCCAGCAGGTTCCAGAGATGCACCACATATTCACGTGGACCCTCTTCCCAGATCTCCTTGCACTCTGACCATATCATACCTGTGGAGGGATCAGAGCGTCTTTAACTGGCAAACACAGAAGGTGTTTTTGTGTTCAGACAGATCTCTTTCCTGTTTGCAGCGGCTTCTAAGACTTCAGCAAAAGACTCTTTAATTGAATGAATTTATTGAGAATGGCTCATGTTGTCTTTTCTTAAAAATTAATACAACCTTTTAGTTTGTATGTCCTTTTGTGCTTATGAAGCAGAAATCTCAAAATGTCACTATATAAGTCAATCGAAAAGCTGATTTCTGATGATGACAGAAAAAGCACACTTCAGAAATTCCGATGACACTAGAAAATTCTACTGCTGATATATTCGGAAAAAATGTAGATTTCCAGTCTTGTTCCCAAAATGACCTTCCTACACTGTGCCACTGAAGATGGCACTGCTTGCTCTGCTGCTCTTTTCCTCCTTCCCAAAAATAGTGGGTGTGTCCATTTTGAGAATGTGAACAGAGCTGTTCTAGAGCAAGTTTAGGACGATTAAAAAAGGGTAAGACAGAAGTTCTGTCCTTCCAATTTCATAAAGCTTTCTGTATTAAATAATGATTTTCCATATATTAAAGTCTGATCTACCACTTTGAAAACACTGAGTTTAGCCCAAATTTATGATTTCTGACAACAGACTTACAAATAAACCTAAATGCCAAACCCAGTGAGTTCAGATATTTGACATCCATGTCCTACTGGGAAGGGCTGGGGTGGACAAGTGAATTTGCTGGGCAAAGAGCTCAGGTCAGATTCGCCAATTTGCCCAACTCTCAATCCCAGCAGGGCTCCAGGGCCGAAATCTTGCTCCTGAATAGCTAAAGCGTTGGAATATTTAACCCACTGATAAATATTTCCTGCGCTCTACCCAGCCCTGTTTCCATAGCAGCAGCAAAATTCACGTTTAATCAAGAAGGAGCAGCGCCTGCCAATTTCCGTGTGACCTCCTGCAATCTTCTCCTTTCTGTGAACTCCTTTCATCCTCTCTGCTGGAAGCTCTCGTGGCGTGGCATGTAAATGCATTTGCTTGGCTACTTCGGAGCCTCCTGGAAGCACAGGGTGTCCCCAGAGGTGCACTGGGAAGCCGGGTTACAGGGAGGGAAACAGGTCAGTGGGAATTTAGCCCGAGGGTGGAGGAGTGGAGAACTGCTGCTGTCAGTCCCTGTGCACGGGGAGGGATTTAAAGAGAAAAAGGAAAGCTGAGCTATCCACAGCATCAGCCAAGGTCACAGTGAGCCCGTGACCTCCACAGCCCTGGAATCTCCCTGGACATGTACCCCGATATTGGTCATGTCCAGTATAGGTCTGTCTTGGGAGAGAGCCTGGGATCTGCAGAATGCTGAGCAGAGGCAGAGGAAGGGCAGGAGAGGAGCCTCCCAGCTCTCCTCCTTGAGTCTGCATGTGCTTGGCTGAGTAAAAGCAGGAGCTTCATCCCACACTGTCACTCACCGTGAGTGAGATTTAATAATAAATAGCCTAAGGGAGAAGGTGGCAGAATTGGTTTCTTAGGAATTTTCCTGGGGCGAGGATGAAATATTAAAGAAACATTTCTGTCTTGAAAAAAAAGCACCCCAGAAATGATGGCTAGGAGCCATTAGCCCTGTGCATTACACGTGTGTGCTTTATAAACGTAATAAAGCACTTAAGCAAATATCACACATGTGGTAGCATTGCCCAACAAAGCACTTGTTCACTGATGACCAGAAATGACTCCCATCCGAATTTATTTCTAATCTTGGGCACTTAATATACCTAAGTCACAGATTAATGAAGTAAGAAGTGTCTAAAACTGAGGAGACTTAAAATTAAAATCTGAGGAGACTAAAATTAGAATCACTCTGTGAAAGTAACATGCTATTGGCCTGTAATTTCCACCATTCTTTTCCCCAACTTTGTGGCAATCATTTTTTAGAAATGTCTGTTCAGGACAAGTAGAAAAGTTACAGTAATTACTTGGTCAGTACTGCTGGGTAATTGTATATGCATTGTGAGAGAGTAATTCAAAGCTTCTCCTTAGTAAAAGTATTGGGAAGAGAAAAATCACCTAAAATTCAGGGGATGAGACATAAGGTGAGGTGTAAGAAGGAGAAGCAATTAGACAAAGCAGCTCTGCCAGGATGTGATTACATTTCAGTGTGGTGTTTCTGAGGCCCCCAGTGGCTCTGGCAGTGGGTATTTCCCTTGGTTTGATGCACAGAGATTCGGGATATGAGCAGCTCCTGTGCTCCAGCTGCTGCATGTCTCTTGTTCCCACCGCAGGGGTAATCAGGAATGTCACCTTGATGACAACTGATGGCAATTCTGGTTTCAGCGGGGGAAGGAGGGTCAAGGTACAGGCACAGCCCATCTGGAAGAAAAATGGGAGTGTGCAAGAAGTGCTGTTCACCACCTGTGCACAAAAAGGAACAGTTTGTCAGATTTTTATATCCTCTGGCCTGGTACATAAATCAGGAGCAGCTGATGTTGCAGAGCTGCCTTTGAGCCTTCCTGGGTCCTCCAAAGGCTGTTGGATTAAGAGATTAAGAGTGCTCAGATTGCATCTACCCAGAGTTTAACTGCTACCCCGGCTGCTTTTGCAGTGGATATTTAGAAATAAAGTCCCCTGCTTTCAGTGCACACTTCTGTCCATACTGCTCACAAGGAAAATCCCAGCCTTCCTCATTTGAAGGCAAGACATGGGAAGACCTGGCCACAGGGGAGAGGCAGCCAAGACATGCAATGAGCCCTGGATGCATGAGCCAAAATTGCTGTGCCCCGTGTACAAAGGGGATGTTGGACTTGTTTAACCTCATGAGACCCCCATGATTCTGTTTCTTAAACTTGTCTGGATGATGCATCCCATCCTTCAGGTGTGTCAGCCTCAGCATTCACCATCTGCCAGCTCACTGCAGGTGCACTCAAGCCCTCTGTCTATGTCATTAATGCTGGTATTAAATAACACTGGTCCCAGTACAGACCCCTGAGGGACACCACTTGTCACTGATGTCCAGCAGTGGATTCTAAGACACTGACCACGCAACCCTCCAACAGCGTTCTTATCCATCCATCAGTCCACCCATCAAACCCGTCTCTCTCTGGTGTAGAGAGAAGGATGTTGTGGGGATCCGTGTCAAAGGGTTTACAGAAGTCCAGTTCAATGACATCTGCAGCCCATCCTTGTGCACTTATGCAGTCACTCCATCAGAGAAGGCCACTAGGTAGGTCTATGTTGGCCACTTTAATTAAATTTCTACTTACGTATACGTATTTACAGTACCTATAAGATTTTAGCACTAAAAGTTGCCACCCTTAATGCTTTTACAATCCTTAAACTTTGGTGTCACACATGGCACTCAACAAGTGCAGGTGTCTGCAGGCCATGTGCACCAAACTTTCACCTCAGTATTGCTGAAACATTATTTGAAGCTTTATGGAGGCAGGCAGGTAAAATGGCCAGAGAAGATTGTCAGTGCAGATGTAGGCAGTCATTAGAAAGTCTCATTATATTCAGGAGTCTGTACAATGAATCACTTTTCTTCTCCCAGAAAAGTGAAAACCTTAACTTTAAATGAAATGTTTTTTTCTTCATCTCTCAGGAACTCAACAAGCAGACAGATACCTACTGCCTATAAGAAAAGAATACCTGGTTTAAAATCTAATCATCTTGTCCAACTGCTTTAATATAATTTTAAAAATATATCTTACAGTCTTACTCTATCCAGTCTGGCATCTATTCAGTATTTTCTAGCCTAATATCCTGTATGGGATTCTGATTATCAGAGGGAGAAAGAACAAAGAAACATTGGCCAGGAAGTCATCAGATAGGGCAGCCATATCCTATTTTTCAGGGGAATTTTATGCCATCAGTACTTATGGAGCAGTGGAATTATTTGCTGCAAGAAAAGGATCAAAATCATGGTGGTAAGCAAAAATAGATACAGAAGAGGTAGACAAAGATTCTGCAGAGCTGATAAACTCAATTTCCCAATAAATCCTCCCTAGCTTGTTTAGATCAGTGGTTCAAGCTAAGTGACCTGCCAGGAGTAAATGATGCCTGTAGGAAAAGTAAGACATCTGAATTGGTCTAAAGCTCCTTAGAAATTTAACTTGTGCATGTGGCACACTTTTGCATTCAAAGGGTTCCCCCACATGAATCCTTACTTTGTGATTGTTGAATAACTTAATTTCTTTTAGAAGATTTGAGCACTGCACTGTCCTCTCACCAGTAAAAATTTCATGCTACGAATTTAATAAAATCCAGCTCTTACTTGCCTAGCAGGTTTCATCACTAGATCTTGGAGTGCATTGCAAAAAAAGCAAATGACATTATACTCATTTTGCAGACAAAGAAACTGAGGTTCAGTGAATTATAGTAGGTTCCCATGGCAGGGTAATAAATCAGGCAGACTCACCACACTTCTTTCTGCTCCCAGAGTGAAGCCACAAGTTTCTACTATAATATTACCTTCTTTAAGATGCAATGATTAAACCGACAGAGGTTAATAGCCAACATCTATAGCCTTACCATGGAAGGTGGAAAAATCAGGTAAGTGAGAATTTGCTAAGCATCATTCAATATTTTCAAAAGTGGTGACCAAGATCAAAGTCTTTGCTCCTCTTTTAGTCAAAACTCTTGACATCAACCTCTAGACTCATAGTAGGTTATTTCAGTTTTGGGGAGTTTTCTTGGTTTGGGTTTTTTGTTTGTTTAGCTTGGGTTTTTGTTTCGTTTGTTTGGTTTTTTTTTTAATTTTTCCTTTTCCTTTGTCTTGTCAGTGTCTGTCATGCTAACCACCTCCCAGTGAGGCTGAATTTCCACAGAGGACTTGTAGACATTTTGGTTTTACTTACCCAGTACCCACTTCATGATCAGCAGTTCTGTCCATGAGAACTGAGTTGTTTTGACTCTGAATATCTGTTTTGGATGATCCGTGATGGTCTCGTTGGGGAGATTTTTGACTCCTTCAAACCGATCTGAAGCGTTCACTACTAACAGTCCAAGGAAGATAGTGAAAGAGACTGCATGAGCCACAAACTTCATGAAAGGACTTCGAAGGGTACGTCCCAGCTGCAATGGAACATACACAGTCATGAGGTTTTTTATTTACCCACCTTACCCACCCAGAGAAGTTTTTTCCCTATAAATGTTTGAGACCTTTTGCCCACGGTGAAAAGGATTCAGTGATTGGTTCTGTATCATTAGCTAAATGGGGTTTGGATTCGTTCAAGTTGTTATTTGCTATTACTAGACATTATGCATTGGGTAATTTTCTATGCATGGCAATGTCTTACAATGCTCCTTTAAACCCACATGTAATATCTAATTGTCCTGGCCATATGGTGAGGGGAAAATGGAGAGACAGGACATTTATATGAGACGTGTGAGAGACGTGTTTGTTTGTGTATGTGTTACATGAATGCACTCGTGTGTCAATATAAATCCTAATGATGGACACAATTCTCATCCTTAAATTATTGTTATATGTTAGAATCTTTTATTAATGGTGAATTCCTGGTTCATTATCAATGTGTAAGAAATAGCCTTCTGTTTCAATATTCTTTAGTAATGCTTTTTCATATGCTTTGCTATGATAGTCTTCTCCCATAATTAGTACAAAAGCTGGAGAATCATTTCCAGAACACAAGGATTTATTTCAAGACGCTAAGCCAAGAACCAGAGCAGCAGGTCTCTCCACTACAGATAATATTTGTTCCACTCTTCTTGAAAAGCTTTCTTTGTTAATGAATTTTAATATTGCTCTTTTAATTTTACAGTCTCTGTGAACCACGAAAACATTACTGCAGAAGGAGAGAAAGAGTAGAAGCATTTTCAGGAGCACTAGGGCCAAAGCCTGTAGTGTTGGACACAACAGGGAGCAATAGGAGAGCTAGCCTGGATGGGGCCTTTCCAACTCCTCTCAAAGCAAATAGGATTTTTTTTTTCAGTATATTACTCATTCATTCCCCTGGATGCCAAGGTATCACCCATTTTTTCTTAATATCTACTGATTTGATCATAAAACTTCATGGGAAAAAGGACATAAAAAGGAATTTCCTTGTTTTCTCATTTATCTCCAATAGCAGATTAATTCCAAGGAGCCCTGGTCTCTGCTAATGGCAGAACAGGAAATATTGGAAAAGTAGAGGTCTTTAGGTCTAGCAGAAATTCAAAGGAAGTCCTAGGATTCTGGGTTTTATTTCTTTTTCTTATTAGAGTTTTTAAAATGTCAATTAAATTTTTATGAAGTTGACAGAATAGGAAATCCTATTGGAAAATTTGCATGTTTCTAAATACTGGAGAGACTTTCCATTAAAGAAAATGAAAATATCTGCTCTTTCCCAGGTCCTTATTAACATTCTCTGAGGTCAATAAGGACATGTTTAACTGGGTAGATATCACACTGACTTGAAAGCCAAGTTTATTTAATCTTGTCTAGGAATAATTTGGCAGACATAGGAGTGGATGAAGTGTGTTAAAACCAGTCTCAACACTTGCAATTCCAAGTGCTGTCACCATTGGTGTAGTTCTGAACAGTTTTTTTATGGTTGGTGTTGTGTAGGTTTATGCTTTGTAGTAGAATTTATAATTCCAGTATTGAGCCGATGGGGTGATGGCATAGGTCTGAAAAATGTCCCACACAGTAATAATCTCAGATGTTTTCCTCCTGTGACCTGAGAGAGTTCAGATTGCAAGGGGAAAGTGGAACAACAGCCATGGATCCTTAACAAGAAGTTTTAAGAAAGTGCATTTGCAATCTGTATGAGACTCATTTCTACTCTGAATTCACTGAAAGAGAAAAAGCACTACCTATTGAATCATGAATCCTCTCCACATAATTAGACTTTTTCTCCTCTCTATAGAAATGTAAAAAAAAAAGATCTTAGAATAAAGTAGCATAGTCTCAGTTATCAGAGAAATAATCCCATGTATTACAGAACCAAATGAATTCTATGGGTAATTTCCCTTACCTCTCTCATGATTTAACAGAAATCTGCATTTAGTTAGTGTTACATCAGCCATTTGTCCCATTTATTACTGCAGAAAGCGTCCAATTATTTTCTTGAGCTGATGCTTTTTGTATCTTCTCAGAAATCTGATTTTTTAAGCTAAGAGCTACAGAAGGTGGTGGCTAAAATATTCTGTAAAAATTAATGAAGTGTCAATTCCTCCAGCCAGTCTAATAATCATATTGTCTTTATGACAATAAGATTTTCCAAACAACATGATACAGCTAAACTCAAGGTGTGTAACTGCGTGAGTGTATCAATTTCTTGATTTTTTAGAAAATCAAAATACCACCTTTCATCAAACCAGGATTTCAGGGTAGTGTCTGGCTCTTACTGCTCAGATGGAAACACTGACAGTGTGTGAATACAAAGGTTCATTCTTAAGAGAATAGATCATTTCATGACTTAGTATCCTATCTCTATGATAGGAAAATAATATAGTATACAGACATGTCAAAACAAAAATATATAGTGTGATATCATTACAAAATTTTCCAAATGCTTGAAGAAACAGGAACAAAAAAGGAAAGAAGCATCATAAAGTAAAAATCCATTACCATGCTCAGTGCTGTGCCCATAGCAGAAGCATGAAGAATGCTATTGTAGTGATTTCATGTATTTTAAGGGTAAAAAGGTACAGATACGGCTTAGGCAGGGGGAAGTGTTAGAGTTCCAGTGCTTAAACAGAGTCTGTTGCAGTGGGAGCTGCAGTCCACAAATCCCCAGCGTGGCTGCAGGAAAACGAGAGAGCAGCCCAGGCAATGAGGGCTGTGTGTGAGTGATCTCAGTGCTGCAACGTTCGAACGTGCACTTCAGCCAGCCCGAGAAGAAAGAAAACGCATCTTGAAGCTCTGCAGAGGATCCAAACAGTCCCTCTTGCTCTTGTCATTACATTTTTGGGCAACAGACTGTGCAATTTTGCTATCCAATCTCTTTTCTCTTTTGATCACCAATGAAAAAAGGTTTGGAGACCAGCATATAAAGCAAGAGTTTATTTCAGAGTCATGGCCTCCAGGAGATGGATGAGTCGGCATGGATATTTCAGGATAGGATAGGCTTAAACTTCATGAGTCGTGTCAACAGTCTGTGCATCCAGAAGTGAATGACTGACTGACTGACACTAAAACTGGTTTTAATAAAGTCAACTCTGTGCAACTGAATGAAAAAAAAATATGTGAGCTTGAGGTACAAACTCCAGACAATACTATGTACTAAATTTTTGTGCATAGTATTTGGTAGGGTACATTCTAACCCCACAGAGCTTTACTAAAGAAAGTTTTCTGTTGGGGAGGATAGGCTTTAAAGTATGTTCCTAGCTAAGACACATCGGTGAAGGAATTTAGAATATTAATTCCTCTATTATCCTATGTGAAACTGCAGAATTTGATCATCATAAGAGTATGACACAAAGTAGTGTTGCTCGGGACAGTATTCCACATGAGAGATTTCCTCCATTTTTCTCACTGCCTTGGCCCGGAAATGAGCCCCTGACTCATGCCTGGGCACCTGTGTGTCTCTTAAGACAGGCCTGATTTAAGTTAAATATCTTAACTGACTGTTACTATGGAAAAATTATTTCATTGCCCAGTTGTGTAACATCAAGATTGCTTCCATCAGTTCAAACCAAATAAAACACTTGTAAAGCTGACCAGGACAAAACTGGGCTGCTCAGAGTGGAAACACTGCCTTATGTAGAATATTCTGCAATAACACTGTGAGAGGATACAAGGCTCTTGGATCAACCTGAAATTAATAGTGATGATTTTGGGTAAGATGCCAATTCATGGGTAAAAAATGCATTTGTTATTCAGTTATTTCTATCACAGGTCCCAATCAAAAATCAAGGCTACATTGTTCTGATCGAGTCAAATCTAGGCATTAAAAGACAATACCTGCCTGAAAGAAATTTCAATTGCACTTTGTGCTAGGAGGTTATGTATGGTTTTTCACAGTCTAAAGTGGGGTGAAAAGGAAGGAACAGTGAAAAATGAGAATGCATGAAAACTTTATTGTAATGAAATCAAAGCTGATGAAAAGTTAAGTATTCCCCCCCATTTTTAAATTTCAATACACCTACCTCAAGAAATTAAAACCAAGTAACTTTCTCGATAATTTCTTACTTCTGCTGTAAAATGGTTTTAGTTTTAGGGGGGGTTTGCCTCAGTTTCTTTCCCCTTAGTTTTTATGCTTTTCTTTTAAATTCTCCGCTTATTTCTAGTCTAATTGTTCTTCCCACTTATTGCCATATTCAAATGTGGCCTCTGTAATTCTGAGACTGCACCACAAATGTTGCTGTTGGCTGGTGTGCCAACTCCCAACGCATTCAACAGAGGTGAAGGAAATTAAACAGCTTCATAAATCCGTGCTAGCCTGGGCTCTGACATGAGGGAATCAAGGTGGTAATTCCACACAATAACTCCCTCTACGAGCTGGCCAAAACCACCCACAGCACAGCCTGGCTTTCGCATGCACTTCTCTGTGAGCACCTCTGGAGCCCTGTCTGGTATCTGTGAGGGATCAGGGGCTTTGTGTTGATACAGACCTTGAGGAGATGAAGTTACGTCCTCATATACTCCAACACAAAGTGCTCCTCTTGGGGCTGTTTCGGAGGAGACCAAGGCTTAAACGTGTTTTATTATCTCACACATACTGAAGGACTGTTTTTCTGATTGTATTATGTGTGTTTCAAATTTTTTCTCCATACTAATTGATGGATCTATAACTACTTGGGTTTGATGAATTTAGAAAGGATTCCTCACTGGTTTTTAGAGGAAATGGGAGAAGATACTTTCAAGACTCAATACCAGTGCCAGGGGTAATTTTGATCAAATTTAATTACTTGTGATAAGCCTCCTGCAGAAGACATCTACCTCGTAAGGGATGATGTTGCTGGCTGTTGCTGAATGTGAAATGATCTTCTCCCCTGCCACCCCTTTTTCTGTGGCAAGAGCAGTGACAAAGCTATTTGTCACTCGGCCATTTATCACACCTATTTATCTCCACTTGTTTGAGCAGACTCTTTTAGGATGAAACCTCTTCAGATTTCATACCACAGACAACTTGAGATTTTACCTAAGCTAATGATTGGCTCTGGTCCTTTGACCTCTAGGTCTCAACAAACTCTCCTGCTCCATCTGATCTATATTAAGGTATACAGCAGTATTCAAAGTTTCACCATCTTTTCCCTCAAAACCATAAAGATTTTGTGATTAAGTCTAGTCTTTGCTGGAACACTAAGAAGTTTCCTGGGGCTTGCTAGAGTTTCAGACCCATGTGTCATAATAATGCTGCATTAACTAAAACCATGATAATGCTCCGCTAACTAAAACCACAATTATACTCTATTAACTAAAACCACAATAATGCTCCACTAACTAAAACCACGATAATGCTGCATTAAATAAACCCACAATAATGATTCTCTAATTAAAACCACAAGCTCAGAAAGAAGGAGGAAAGGTAACGAAGGAGCCCTGAAGAAGGGAGGAACCCACAACAAAAAGTGCATAAAAGGAACAAGAGTTTAAACATCAGAGTTAACTAAAACAAGAATCTTGCCTTTAGTTATTTCCAGTTTTGGTGGCTCTTCTATTCCTACTTCACTCCACTCCTATGTTGTTATCTCCTATACATTTCTTGTTCCTTTTATTTTCTTGTCACCCACTCCCTCACCCTCTTTCCCCACCACCCCGCTTTTTTCCCTGTAAGGATCAATCTCAAACCATGACAGTTCCATTTGTGTCTGTCAAGCAACACCTCAAGCTTGTCTGCTCTGGGGCAGTCTTAGAGGACACCATGAATCACTTTCCAACAGGTTTATGGGAAAATCTGGGGCTTCGTTCCAGGCTCTGGGTAGAAATGCCCGTAGCCCCCACACACGTCAGGAGTTTGTACCTTGCTGCAGGGAGCGATCCAGTAGGCTATGGCAAGGAAGGGCAGCCCGATGGACACTCCGAAGACAGCCAAGAACTTCACAGCTATGGATTGCTGCCGTAAGCCTGAGAGGTTTTCATACCACATGGTGAGCAATTGCTGCTGGCAGTTGGGGTGAGCAACGAACTGTAAGAAAACCAGAAATGGAGACATCAGTAGCATTGTCTGAAGAGGATGAGATTTCAGGGAATAACCTTCTGAACTTGCCCGTGGAACATGACAGGTCATGTCCCTGTTGTCCAACAAACAAACAGAGAACTGCAAACCAGACACACAAGACCCCCAGGTACTGGCAGAACACGCATCACTTCTGCTCCTTGTCTTCTCTAGAGAAAAGCTATTTTTACATGATTAAAAAGCAGAATGTCTGAGCCAAACCCCAAAAATCCATCAGTGGTCAGCACTGGCAAAATGTCTCTGAACAAGTTACCTCTTGGGGTAAGACAGTCTACCCTGATATTCAGGAAAGACACAGAGGTGCTTGGAAGTCAAACTGAAAAACACTGTGATGACTTTGCTAAGGACAGAGGCCATTGACACAGAAGCTTAACACAGCAATAATATTATTGTTCTATTCACTGTGTGAAGACCAAAAGGGAGCCATTCTGCAGGGCTCTTCTGCAAATTATGAGATCTGGCTGGTATTTTGCTACTTTAAATGCTTTATCTCAGAGTACCTTTCAAAATATGACAGCTCATTCTTTACTGAAAGACAAATTTAAAAGCAGAAGGAAAAGCTGTAGTGCTCTGGTACAGAGAGTACCTGTTTTGTACCCTGTGACTGAGACTCTTCTTCAGTTTACTGTTCAGATGTAAAAAAAAGAGGTGAAAGAAAAGGTGAGCAGCAGAGAAGTGAAAAGGGCAATTTCTTAACGGCAGAATTGCAGCACCATCAGATCCCACCTACCAGTTTTATAATAAAAGATTAAACTTCTTTATTTCCTATTATTCTCTGAGGTGATTGAATTTAGAATGTGGCTATCTTTAATCACAAAGAAGGATAATTAAAAGTCAAAATAACAGAAAGAAAAAAATGAAAAATAAATATGTTGCTGATGCAGCTAATTGCATTAGCAGAACTGAGGGTTTCATTTATTAGTTCAGTGGCTGAATAAATGTTCCTAGGGGGGAAATGTTAAATGCTCAACTATTTCAAAGAGCAGAACTTTCTGGAGGTGAAGGGGAGGATGAAGGGGGTCGAGAAGAAAAGAGAGGAGGAGAGCAGGGGCTGCTGGGGGCTTGGTGCCGCTGCTACCCTGCCTGGCGTGTGGACAGGGACCGCGTCCGGCAGCCGCCCCTCGCCCTGGGTCAGCCCTTTAAGTGTCACCCAGCTGAAGGATTTTCAGCTGTCGTCTGCAGTTTTCTTGGGACTGAAAAGCAGAGAGGATTCTAGCTGTGCTTTCGTCTTCACTGTCTGTGAACCATGATCGAATCGGGAACTTAATGGACTCTTTTTGAGATGTTTGCATAACAAAACTGTTACTGCTCAGGAGGAAATACAGTTGCACAGTAATTAGGATTTCTGTGGAATAACACTTATCCTTCATTAATAGCACATCAGCAGCTGTTTAAAATATGCTTTCGAGATAAATTAGGCTTTGGGGTCTGCATTTCTCAAAAAGGAAAAAACAAAAAGAAAATGAGACTCTACCCCTTCCACCGAATAAATCAATCAGAACAAAGAAAATTGATAGGTACTTTTAACCTCCTTTGTCTTTAGAATTTTTTCCTGGAAATATTAACATTTTAATATGCTTTCTTTCAAGCTGCTCTCACAAAAAAAGAGAAAGCTTTCAAAAAAAGATAATTATAAATCATGAGTCCTAGTCCTTCTGAGCATTTAAAGTTCAAGGTTGAGGTGATGACAGCAGTATTACAAGGAGGCATTTCCTAATGCCGAGCGTTTATGTTTGTCCTAATGCTGCTTGGGCTTGTTATCTTTCTGGCAAATGGACAGAAAAATGAAGTGGAAGGAAGCTCAGTAGAGAATTGATCCCTTTTGCAAATTTTATTTTCAGATATCATGGATTCAACAACACTTGTAGAGACTCAAGGAAAGGGAAATTACACTGGTGAATGTGCAGACTTCTGGGATGAAGGGCCCGAGCAACATCCAGACTTCCTCCTCCTCTTGCAATTGTTCACTGCATTATGAGAATTGATTCAAACAAAGAAATTCAGTTGTCCTTGGCAATGAGACAGTCAAAGACTTCTGGTTGGCATTTCAGAGACTTCATCAGACATTTTAATCTGTCCATTTTTTCACTTTGTCTGGGAACAGCTACAATGAAAATACAAATATAGGAAAATTGAGAAGGAATTGCCATAAAACCCAGTTCAGTGGAACAATTTATTTTGTACAAGGCAATAAAGACAGGCAGAGTGCCGTGGAGCCTTGATGGTGTTCATCTTACTCTGATTATAACAAAAATGAGGGAAAAATAAGTTAAGGATCAGGAAGATCAGAGCATGAATGAGTTTTGATCTGTTATTTGCTTACAGCAAGCAGTACAGTTTTTATTGTTTTCTCCATCAGACATTAATGAAACACACAGTGACGCTTGGGCACTGCCAGCCCTCTCTCTATCAATATTTCAGAAACTGGTCTTAGACCTCCTCAGAGATGTTACAGAGCCATTTAACTTTCTCTCTTCCCTGGGAATGGGCACTGACACCAAGTTAAAGATTACACTAATGCTTTGCTTGGTGACTTAGGCACGCAGACGAACAGAGCTTGAGACAAAGGCTTCAAGGCAGAATGCTTCAAAGCATAATGACAAATGGTGATGTGTGATATTGAATTTCAGAGGACTGAATGCTGCAGTGCTTTTTCAATGTTCACATTAAATGCTATTTTCCTTTCTTCAGTGCTGGAAAATGAGGCGAGGAGGCTTTTAGGGACAAACCGTGGATGCTCCTGTGCTGCGCACAAGAAAGAGCAGCGTGACCAGGGCTGTGCAGAAGGGCAGGATATCTCTGATTGAAATGGAAGCACTGGCAGTGGAGGGGATTGCCTGGCTCCAAAACCAGCCACTTAAAAGCATTGAGTGCTTTATCTCCTGGGCAGAGTCAGCAAGGTAATGCATCAGGATCTGTGAGCTCAAGCAAAATGTTTTGCAGTGCTTCTGCACTCAGAAACCACGGTGGGGGCTTTGCTGGTCCCGTGGCCCTGGGATCCCAGTAGATGGCAGTGGTTTTTCCTGGTACCGTGCATAACTCTTGATATAGGAAGGAAACTGTACTTCCCTGCAGCCTATCAGTCACATAGCTTTTTGAGTTAAAAAAGGCTAAAAAACCCCATAATAAAATCACTCATCAATCAGCTCAAATAATGAAGCTGCCAAAGCAGCATTTTTGAGAGGCAGTGAAAGACTCAGGAAAGTATTGACACCTTCAAAAGCCCCTGTCCTGTGCTACAGGGGATTAAATGAGAGACATGGATGTTTATCCGGAATATGGAAAAAAGTTTCTCGAAGGCTTCAGTGGAAATTGAAAGGACCCAAAGGAGGAGTTTTACATATAGGAATAAAGAGGCTGTTTCAGAGACCGCTGTGGATACCGCATTGAGTGATAACTTTTCCACATTTCTGTCTAATTTGATGTGTGACAGCTCTTTCTGGTAGCTTAGTATGTATGATATAGGGGAAACACTTTCCAGCCCTCATGACAGAGTGGGAGTTTTTTCCTCAGCACAGTCGTTCAAAAAAGCAGGAGTTTCACTCCACAGATGATAAAGTACCTTCATATTTTGTAAACATATAGACAGTTACTTCTGATAGAAAACACTGTAATACAAAGAGTTTTATTTTTTATTTTCTATTGTACTGAACAGAGAAAGTGCCTGTAAT